>OY987314.1:27410373-27881850 GCA_963920655.1 Geranium rotundifolium | reverse complement strand
ATTGAGGGAATTTTAGACTTTTCGACAGACCAAATCAGTTAGATTTAACAGACGTTGGGCTATGTGTCGATTATTTAAACTTGAGGTATGTTATTCGAAAAACTGAAAGTTGAGGTATTAAATTTGAAACGCGACATAGTTGGCTGTAGCCATCTGTCATTATCCCTATAATAAAATAGTATCTAACTGTTTAATTAGCACAAGAATCAATATTGTTACAGTACATGTCTTCCAAATAAAGCAAAAAGTTCATATTTGACTGAGACACAGACACGTACAGTTCACAATCTGATCGACGATGAGGTGGGTACGAGGATGGGTGTCACTAAACCATTCTTATATCTGGCCCCTTCTCACTCTATATTAAAATTCTTAAATATGACGAAGACTAGATATGTCTTACTCCATGGAGTAAAACAAAAATCACAAAATCCGCTCAAACTCATTTTGTTACTATTTCTAGGCTCATCATACAACAAAATTATAAATACTTGATAATTATGTAGAATTTGTTTTATTTCAATACAAAGTTATGTTTCTAATAATTTGTATCATCATTTGCAATAAAATAAAATCGGCATTTTATCACTAATGTACTGTAGTAATAAGCTAAATGTAATTCGATCTATATCATTGAGTGGGTCATCACTAATAGCAGACCTATATATCTGTATGAATCACATTTAACGAGTCCTTAGTCAGTAAAGCTTCATTAGAAGCGACCAGTATGAGAATGACTTTTTATGATCATGCTCTACTGATCATTAGCAATTAGATTGCATGAGTCAGATTATAGATATCATTTGGGAAATGATATTGGACGACCCGACCTGAATATGCGACATAGATGTTGTCATGAGCATATTCAATTGTCGTAGCTTGTCACGGTATCCTTAGACTGAGGAGTCTTTGTGATCGCTATATAGTCAATATCTGAGTTTGACATACACCCAATATTACCTGTGACATGGTAGTCATAACGGCTATGATTGACTCAAGGACGAGCTGCATAAGTGATACGAAAGACGTCTAAGAGATTTATCCCTCATACTCCGGTATGATAATTATATCTGTTTATGCCACTTGATGAAAATGACTGAAAGGAAACGCATAGGCATGCAGATGATATGTGGTATCATTTTTCAATCATCTCACATGTCAAGAAATAATGATTAATTAAATAAGGATGACGGCTCTATGCCTTATGATTAATCAAGATATATAGTGATAAGAGGATACTGACATGGACGACATGAGTTTAAGTCGAATCATCGATAGTAATGTACGTTGGGTAATCATAATGTCTTACTAGAGACCACTTATGATGGAAAAGGTAAAATGATAATTTTACGCTGATCTACCAACGGGACATGAGCCTATAGGGTCACACACGAAAACACACATTGTAGAAATTGGGCGAAGTTTTGGTAAAATAAATTGGTTTTGGGCCACGGCCCGAAATGCACAGAAAATGGGTCACGAACCGGGCCAAAGCTTTGGGCTTTGGGCATGGCCATGACGGGCCTTGGTGGCCGAGCCCATAAGGGGCTGCCAAGCCATGGCAGCCCTCATGGGCTGCCACTTAAGGGTGGCGGCTAGGGTTCCAAGGGAACCGAACCTAGCCCATTTTATGGGCTGGTTCGTGATCGCAAAACCCTAGCCAAACTCTATAAATAGAGAGACTTTGTGCATATTTTTTATCAAGTTAATTCCAACCATACCAAAACGCTGCTAAAATTTCTACTCACCCTTTTTACATTCTAGTAGGTGTGACTTGGGTAATATATGATTTTTGTGTGTTTGTGTGGATACAGATAGAGGGAGGATCCATTTTTAGTGCTCTTGAATCGATGATTTGACAAACTCGAATAAAGTATGATTCTAGATCTCGGTTTTGATTTTTTCATAGACCTATCGTATAGTAACGATCAACGACGGGTTCGGGGTTAATTTTATTTTTAATTCCACTGCGTACCTCTGATTGAGTCCGAACCCCAACAAACTCCTAATATAAATTAAGTTTTATGTTAGTGTTATTTCACTATCATAAGTTCAAGCACTTTATCTATGGTTTATAAGAACATGATAATTTTCTAAAATCACAGCAATAAAACGGTTTAAGTGTGTTTTGAAATTTAAAAAAAAACTATTACCACAACCAAACATATTAAGAGGATTTTTTTTAAGTTCGATTTATTCGCACTGTATATACTCTACCAAAGCCAAAGTTCAAGCCCATGCCTAGACATACGACAACGACGGCAGGCATGTGGGTTTGACTTAAACATCAATTTGCATCAATTTATCTAGAGTAGACTAACACAAACTGAAGAACAAGCAAATCAGTATAAACCCCTAAAATCTAAATAAGAAATTTTCATGGGGTACTTTGGTGAAAGAGATTATTTAATTACAATACATTTTTTATAAATGGAAAGCCAACAAGTTAAATCATAGTAGACCCGTTAAATCGAAAATATAAATCGTTTATAATATACTTTTGGCGGTTCGGCTAACATGCTCAAGTTCTTCAACCTACCACTTGCGGTTTGGTTGGAAAAATTGGCTCACGTGTGGGTAATTTGCTTGTGAACATCGTTTCTACGTGTCAACCCCAAATAAACCAAACTCTGATACCATATAAATGTTTGATGAATCGAGACAAATACATGAAATTGTGGACAAATAGAATATAATATTGAGAGGTGTAATTTATTTTGGAACAATGCTGTTTCCTAGTTCATAACTCCACCTCTGAATCTCCGACCACATGGCATATAGCTCCAACATTGGTTCTTTAATTTCTCCGATTAGATGGATTACATAAAGCATGATTCGAACATCTTCCTTGGTTTTAGACGAAAATGACATAATTCCTTCAAGCATATACCTATTATGTTCCTCTATGCATGTTTTAATAATCACACATGTATCCACAGCTACATATACATAGTGTGCACAAATTGATCACAATTCGCTTTTATCTCTAATACATAAACAAAATCAAAATCATCAATCCGTCGGCTGAGGGATGGAAAACTGCAGCGTTAGAGTTGGGTCTCTAATATGTTTAATCACCATTTTAATTGCAATGATTGGCTCAGCAAAAGCTGAAGGTAAGTATATATCAATAATCTTTTGGTCATTGCGCTGAGGTAAATTCATGTTTAGAACTCCGATTAATCCTCTGCAATTCTTTATTAATTCTTATTAGGTTAATTGCAAAAACTAACGGTCAATATTAGACTTTTTGTAAGTTTTAACGGTCATTCGATTTTTTGTGCGTGTTTTGCAACTATCACAATTTTTTTATCCGGTTTATTTTCAATTAATCTATTATTAATTTTCAATTAGTCCCAAAAGGCCCTCTCTGGCCGGTTAATCCTTTAATGTTTTAACAACATTGGCTAAGATACGCAATAGCATATACCAACAAATTTAAGGAAAAAAACTCCTTTTAATTATTGGGTTTTGTAGTAATGAATGTGTTTTGGTGATTGCAGAGAAATGGGATCCAATGAGTACTTTGAATAGAAGTCCGGTGTGGCAGTGGCGAAACGCATACGAATGTCTTGTAAATGTAAATATCATATTTCTTTATTGATAAAATAATTTTAAAAGCTCTTAAAAATCACAAGTTTGGTATTGTCTTGCTTTATTATAGCATAGTCGAGCTCAAATCTTGAATGAATAATTGCAGGGAGCTGAATGGGGAAGTGATGTGTGCAAGGGGAAGGCGGCGCTGAAGCTGGACGGAGTGATAAGTGTGAACGGGAGTGAGGAGGTGAAGAAGTTCTGTAAGGAATGTGCGCAACACACGATGGGAGTGCTCAAATGCGTCAACTATGCAAAAAGAGACTTCTGGTTCGCTAATAAGGCCACCGTTCACTACATCAATGACACCCTCACCACTCACTGCGATCCCTCTTTCAACTCCTCAGGTCCATATCATAAAATCATTTACATATATATTTCTTGTTTTGTGAAAACAATAGTTCAGTTACATAAACTGATCATAAATGCAGGATTTACGACGGCTGATTACATGAGTAATGCCATAACAAAGCCGCCTACAATCTCCATGATCATCACATTGGCTTTCACCATTGGAACCTTCTTCTTCTTCTTCATGATATGATTTTGTTATTATATACAAAATTTACAAGTGTGTTGCACTGCATAGCTTCTAGTAATGAATAAGAACAAGTAAAGATTAATTATGTTTTCTCAGTGAAGCCTGCATATAAATGAATAAATATGGTGTTCTGTCTTTGCATTTGTTGATTCAACTCAACAAGCTGTATCTTCTTTCTTGTAATTTATAATGAATTCGAGTCTAATATGTTTGGTCCAACTTTACAGTTAAAAATGGCAAAAAAAGTGTCATGTATTATAACATTTTTGCAAGAGTGTTGTTTCTCCGTGTAAATTTGTATGTACATTTTTAAAATGGCAAAAGTGTGCCTAGAGTTAATTCTATCAGCAACCAGGGCATGCCATGCCCATCAACAAATCAACATACAAAATTCATAGTACTGCTTTCAATCTACATTATAATGTATACTAATATACCAAAGCACACATGACGAAATGGCTTTGATTAAAGATCATCAATCAATTCATGCATTGTCTGGCTCCATAATGAGAAGAAGAAAAAATAAGAACAAATTTATGCACTCCCTACATCACATTAGGGGAGATAAATTTCACAATGGCACAGATTCACCAATTTAAGACTACCATATAAACTCAGTGTTCAGGTTAACCTAACCAGGCGTGTGAATATACATAGAGACTATTCAATCTCGTTCTGTAAAAACTATGGAGTCTGCACATTTGAGTCCTTGGATTTGTTCTCTTCGGAAGATGGCCGGTTTTCTGAGTCTGATTGCCGGATTTCTTCTATCATTCTAACAACTTCTTCCATGTCTGGTCGCATGTCTGGCACCTTGGCAACACAGGCCATAGCAATTTGCAACATCTGAACCATTTCTTCTTCAATATTTTGGAACCTCATTAACTCGACGTCAAATACTTCAGCTGTCCATTCCTCCCTCACAACCGACTGTACCCATCTAGGAAGATCAACCATATCATCCCGTCCAGGCGATTGCAATGGAGCCTTTCCAGTCAACATTTCTAGGAGGAGAACACCAAAGCTGTACACGTCTGATTTATGACTATGTTTTCGGGTTTCTATCACTTCAGGAGCACGGTAGCCTGTATTACGAGATGGAGTTGCAGGGACATTCATGAGGGGGGTCAAGCCTATATCGGATATGCACCCATCGAGATCTTGGGTGAGAAGGACATTGGAGGACTTGATATTTCCATGTGTGAACTTCGGGCCACCCACAGAATGGACATGAGCGATCCCCTTTGCAGTTCCTAGGCAGATTTTTACTCTAGAAACCCAATCCAACGGAGTTCTTCCAGCACCCCTGTTTCCTGTCACCGAAGTAAATATGCATGTTATAACAACCAACTCATTTAAAGATATTACTGGGAATCCACGCATAATCCACTTTGAAAGGAAAATACAATTATTTTGCGTATGGTGTGCATTAATTTTACTTGGAAAAAAAGTGTTCACCGTGATGACGAAATACGGCCTCATATTTCTTAAGAAGGTTTAATAATTACTAGGATAGAATTTGGGCTATTGCTGTTCAAATCCTAACGACAGCGGAGACATGCGCCAAATGTTGCTTGGGGATTTTACAGAAATCATTTATGTACTAAAGTGCCTCCTTCCATTTAGGTCAAAGCATAGAAACCAATAAGATTTATTAGGCTTGATCAAGCTTGAAAATTAAAAGGTTCTTGTTCATTTTCTAGATAAGATATCCTTCAGATACTTGTGTCGGTAGCTACATCCAAGCTACTTAAGTGTTAAGAAGTTGTACTGGTTTCCAACTTTCATTCATGAGAGTTTAAAGATTACTCTTTGACTACCAATAAAGGTAATTGGCATATCACGTCAACAGAAAATGAAAAAGATAAAAATAGAATTTGAAAGGAACATCATAGACATACCATGCAGGAGTGCCAACAAGCTGCCGCCTGAGACGTAATCATAAACCAGGAGCTTTTCATCCTTTGAGTAGTAGTAAGCACGGAGTGGCACCACATTTGGGTGCTGCCCAAGTCTCCCCACAATATCCATCTGCTGTTCGAAATCTCTCTTCCCAATCACCACTTCTTTCAACCTTTTTACCACTACTGTAGTTGCCTCCTCTAGGACTGCTTTATATGTTGTGCCACAACTACCCTTGCCCAAGACTTCAGCTGAAGCTCTCAATAAATCCTCAAGATCGAAGTTGTATGAGCACCCATCAAAGAAAACCAGCTTATTTTTTTCCGGTTCTTGCACACCACTCCCAAATTCCTCCTTGGGCTTTTCGCTCCTTCCACCACTAGAAGCCTTCCCTTTTGATACACTACTATCTTTGCTACCTCTTCTCATTACACAGCACAGGAAGATGATTAATGCCACAAGAAGCAGCACCGCAAATCCTCCAGCTATGATAGCAATTATAGCTCCTGTATGCAGTTTCTTTTTGGAACTTTTTTGAGGTGCTGAAGGTCGGGGTGGATAGGAAGTAGGAGAAAGAGGTGGAGGGAGGACGAAAGAGCAAACTTCTAACGGTGGTCCACATAAGTGAGAGTTCCCAACAAATGATGAATTAGGGAAACTTTGGAGGGATCGCGGGATAGAGCCATTTAAGTTATTAAAGCTTAAGTTCAAATTCTTAAGCCTGGGGAGATGGAGATCAGGTATAGATCCAGAAAGGCTGTTATTCTGGAGGTGTAATGTGGTGAGCTGGGTCAAATTGTAGATTATACTGGGAATAGTACCAACAAAAGAATTAAATGAAAGATCCAATACATTGAGCTGAGGCGGAAGGGAAGTAGGAACAATACCAGAGAAGTTATTACGCTGGAGGAATAGGTACTGGAGTGAAGGGAGGGAGGTAATATCAGAAGGAAGAGGGCCACCAAGGAGATTGGACCGAAGACTGAGAATTTGAAGTCTATCTAACTTACCAAGGGTGTTTTGCGGTATTGGGCCAATAAGTCCCACCCCAGGGAGCCGAAGGGCTAATACATGGTTACCATCTAGTGTGCAGGTGATTCCTACCCAGGATGTGCAAACTGGGATAGAAGAATTCCAGTTGAGTTTCCTACCATGGGGGACAGCAGCAGCAAAGGCTAGAAGAGCTTCTTTATCAGACTTCAAATCAGCCAGAACTAAGGGGATAGTCACCGTGAGGAGAGAAAGAGTGGCGAGAACAAAACAGATCTTCATGGAGAGTTGTTCTTCGTGGTGAATATGAAAGTAGTGTTGGCAATAAAAACACAGACACTGCGTGTTTCTCTGTTAACCTGTTTCAGCACAAAGTGGACCAAAAGGGTTATGTAAGAGAACCGGATTAACAAAGGAATGAAAAGAATTGTCACTAGAAAGAAAATATGGATTCAGGTTTTCCTTGTAAGCAGGAGCAACCAAATATTATCAAATTGTGAAACGACAAAGCAACAAACATAATCCCAGGCACTGTTAGGAAAGCAGAAAGACCAAGCTCCTCCTCCAAAACCCTTACGAATCTCTGACAACCTCCTCTTTAATGAATAGAGAAGGAAAATAACAAAAAGTTCAGGACATCTCCTGTCAAATGTGTTTCCAGTTTTTCACCATGTAAACACATTTATGATTGAAAGAAAAAGCGGATGGAGCAAATAAAATGCAACCTTGCGTACTTAAGAGATTACTTACACAAAAAGAAAAAACAACAATTTCATGAAGCATGTTTAGGATAGAAATTGTGTCACTTGTACTTCTCTTTCGTAAACCAAATACGTGTAAGAAACTGAAGAAATAACAATGAAGTAAGCAATACCTAAAGAAACCAAGTAACGGAATTTGAGAGGAACATAATGGAGGAGATGGAAGTGTTTTACCTATCACATGGAGTAAGGATGATATAAAGAAGTGGCACACAAAAACAAATTAATGTGATAACCCAAAGGCCCAAAATAAGAAAGATAAATACAATGTGCAAAATGATTATTATCTCAAACATAGTATTTAGTCTACACCAAAAAAGAAGATAAATACAATATCAAAATGATTGTTTATCTCTTTATTAACCATGGAAACATATCACAGTAAAAATGAGAAATGCAGTCTCACTTGCAGGGTAAATTGAAGTCAAACCATAACACAGACAAGGTGAACTTATAACATACTCATTTGAGCTAGATCAGTTAAATATTCGGGACTGAACATGTCATAATTTAGTTCGAATCTAAACTTTTTAGGTTGGAAAGTCACGAGCCAGCATTAAGATTTTATTATTACTAAAAAAATAATGAAATTTCTTTCTAAAATGAAATGAACAGAGCCGAACTCTAACTTAACTATTTTTTCTTGACCCAAACTCAAACTTAATTTTTTTAATCTCGTTTGAGCCCAAACCGAGCTCAAGCCAAGCGAATATTTTTTGGGTTGAGCTCAAATTTAACCTTTCAGGCTATTTCGAGCCTGAGCCGAGCTCAAGCCAGGCAAATATTTTTGTAATCCGAAATGAGTCTAGATGATTTGGGGATCTAGTAGGCTCAATTACACCATTATCCTTATAGAATGGTAAGCAATAATAAAGAAACTT
Organism: Geranium rotundifolium; assembly: GCA_963920655.1. Classification (NCBI taxonomy): domain Eukaryota; kingdom Viridiplantae; phylum Streptophyta; class Magnoliopsida; order Geraniales; family Geraniaceae; genus Geranium; species Geranium rotundifolium. Next base: position 27,873,181 of record OY987314.1, on the reverse strand, counting down.
ACAAGAACCACAGCAAGGTGAAACATCAGATCTGTGGGACAGAGAACGAAGATGGGAGGAAATTGGGCACCAAAACATGCCAAATTGTTTGAATTTGTAAGAAAAACGAGCAATGTTTGATTCCAAAAAGAATAGGGGATAATGGGAAGCGAACAAAACCACGACTTCATTGCTCACACTCAAAAACTTATAAATATAATAAAAGTGTATACAATAAATTGATAGTGAAGCAACACGATTGCGTGAATTCGAAACAAGGAAGAAGGTGAATAGTTGCTCAACAAAATCAGGAAACAAACAAAAGGGAAAATAAACCTAACCACCACAACAATCTAAGCTCCCAGGTCAAGCCTGCTAAATTCACAATTGCAGGAAATACAAGGAAAATGAGAATCGAAGCAGAGCAAAGAAGAAGATAAAGGCAGCAGATCTGGGAGAATAGTAGAGTAGGAAGTAGAATAATTAGGGAAATGGACCTTTGATTTCATTTCATGACGAAGACGGCAATGGCGGCTTCAGGACAGGTCGAATTTGAGTCCAACTGGGTAGAGGAAGAAGAAGAAGAGTCTCTGAGAAACGGCATTGATGGAAAATCAAAAGAATGGGGTGAGAGTGAAAAGAGGCATGGATTGAGGAAGGAACAGGAACAGGAGGAGTAGGTTTTGGTACAGCTTCGTCACTATAGTGAAGACTCAGTGACTGGTTGATTATGGCTCCCCAAATTTGAACTCAGGATAAGTAATCAGTTTAAATCAATTCAACCGTAATTTAAAAGTATTAAATATTAAATTAATGGATAACTATTTATTAGTTTGTAATTTGAAAAATAAAAGCGAAAGATAGTAGTAACCCAGTATAATTCAATTATTGTTATATTAAAAATTTTAATCTAAGATTCAAGTTAAAATATTATTATTTTTTTAATAAATTTTTCAGTTGTAATTCAGTTTGAAATGATTTTTGTAATTTATAATTTATTTACGAAGAAAATGAAGTTGAGAGGTGTAAAAGCAAGTGGGGGCGTGGTCGGAGTAGAAAAAGAGAAGTCAGATACTCAGCTCAGCTGGCATGTCATTATTTGGTATGATGTCGTTTCTTGTCTTGTCCTGTCGTGTGCCAAACGAATTTTTCTATTTCTTTTTATAGTTGACCACTCAATCCTCTCCAATATACTCAAACTAGTTTCCATATTATTATTACTTCCTTGTACCTAACGAAATGACTTTTCTACACCTTATATTTCTCTAACAAATCATCTATAGTTCTATAGACTTAGCAGGATGTTGATTGGGATGATGATCCTACTAACCGACGGTCCACCACAGATTATTATTTCTTTTTTGGTTACTTTTTTATCTCTTGGACGGGTAAGAAACAAACAACATCTGCCCGCTCCATCACAAAATTCGAATATTGAACCATTGCTAACTCCACCTTTGAGCTACTATGGCTTCGATGGTTGTTGTATAATATGGGTGTTGTTCACGGTTCTGCTACTTCTATATACTGATAGTATGAGTGTTATTCAGATCGCTCACAAGGATGTCTTCCATGATGCACCAAACATATAGATAATTATATTTATTTCGTACGACGTCATCTCTCTCAAGGCATCATCACTTTCTTTTCCATCTACTTTGGATATCTTCACAAAACCATTAATTCTTGTATGTTTCAGTACTTCAATTTGCAAACTCAATTTTGATTTTATATCATCATCTTGAGTTTGAGAGGGGGTGTTTTGACACAAATTTTTTCTTTTTATCACTCTTAATTTGCTACCGCATTGACTTCTTCTCTCGTATAATTTAGGTTATAAACGCCTCATCTTCTCTGTGTTATGTTCATTCTCTCATTGGTGGTACATAAACGACATAATTTTAGATGATTGATTGTTATTCCTTAACTCGTTCGTTTTGGTTGAAGTTAATGGTTAATGAATCAGTATTTCTCAATCCTCCTTTCGGTTGTTTTAGACCATTTGGCTCGTTTGAGTATTGCAAAAACATGGACATCATTTTGAAAAAACTTGAAGGAAAATTTTAACTTTTCAAAATAAATATTAACATGGAGAAGAAATCATATACAAACCAACTCAAACGTTCAAACTCGCTGAAAGTTGCTAATCTGGCGAGATTAAAACACAGCGCAACATGTGGGATAGCACGCACTCCACTTAAGTGAGGAGCAGTACTTGCAGTGGAACTTTTGCATTTCAGTGGAATTTTTGCGTTTTTAATAGAATAATTTTGTTATTTTCGTTTTCGTGATAGTGTTTAATGATTTTGATATCGATTTTTTTATTATAATTTCAATTTTTGAGGATTCGTATTTAAGATTAGCAGTGGAACTCTTGCGTTTCTAATCAAATAATTTTGTTATTTTCGTTTTGGCGATAGTGTGATGATTTCGAGATCAATTTTTTTATTATAATTTCATTTTTCGAGGATTCATATTTAAGATTTGACATATGTTAGCAGTATAAGAAATTATTTTTCGTTTTAACTATTTGTGTTTCGGTTCATACGCCAAAGCTATTTCGAAAATAACCAAACTATTCTATTAAAAATGCAAAAGTTTCACTGTTGGTGCAAAAATTCCACTAAATGCAAAAGTTCCACTACTAGTACTGCGCGTGCGCGGGCAAAAATACGCGATTGCCCCTCACTTAAGTGGAGCGCGCGCTCTGCCACGTGACTTGCTGTGTTTTAATCTCACTAGATGAGTGGTTGTCAGCGAGTTTCAACAATTTGGACGTTTGAGCTGGTGTGTACTGGAGTCTATCTCTGTTAACATAATCGGACTTGATTCAGTAAAATGTGATAACAAAATAATTAGAATACTATAGAAACCGCATTCATTGTTAGCCATAGTTATATGACATTCGAGTGTACTTAGTTATAATAAAATGAAATTCTCCCTTATTTAATATATGGGGTAATTCCATGTCAGTACCCCAACTTTGTCTCATTTTCAAATCAGTACTCAAGTTTGAAAAGTTTTTTGCCGGTACCTCAAGTTTAATTAGTTGCAAATAAGTGCCTAATATGTTAAATCTAGGGATAATTCCAGGTGGCTACACTTAGATTTTGTTGTTTTTCACCTAACTACACCTAGAATTTTTTTTTCTAGCTGACTACGCCTAGAATGTGCAAAATTTTCACTTTGCACTTTCCGTCCAATTCTGTTAGTTTTTACCGTTTTCTTCATGTGAAATGACTAAAATGCCCTTTAGGTTTATAGAGTTATTATAATTGGATTGAAAAGACTAAAATGCCCTCACCTATTCATCTAATTTTCAAAGACATGCCATTCTCTCTTTTCCCTCTCTCTCTCTCTCGCTCTCTCTCTCCCTCTCTCTCCTCATTTCTCTGTGGGTTGTCGGGACGTTGAATTGGAGCCTCACCTCGACCCGGTCTGCGATTCCGGCTAGCCGGTCCCATACCTCGGTCTGCGATTCTCTTATCAGCCTTACCAAAAACCTCCATGGCTCCTCCATGACGAGTCTCAGCAAACTTCCCCAAATTGGCCTCACTCAAAGTCAAAGGACCCTTTTTTTTCACACCCATTTGCTTCTCCAGCAAATCTTGACTCCCACCAGCTGAAGAAGAACCCATCTCTTCCACAGACCCAGAAACCCTCTTCTCAGACACTCTTGCACCAGTTTCACCATTTCCTTGAAATTCCCTGCACCCAGAGACCCACTCGACCCGTTCTTGACCCGCTCCGGCACCGGCGGCGAAACCCAGTTGGTGGCTGCCTCCGATTCGGCCATGGGAGGCGCGAATGAGCTTGCTGTGAAGGCCATTGGAGGAGAAGCCGCGAGAAAGACCCGCCATGTGAGACCTGGATTGGTTCAGAGCTGAAACAATCACCTCCCGTTCTTGACCCGCTCCGGCGCCGGCGGCGAAACCCAGTTGGTGGCTGCCTCCGATTCGGCCATGGGAGGCGCGAATGAGCTTGTTGTGAAGGCCATTGGAGGAGAAGTCGCGAGAAAGACCCGCCATGTGAGGCCTGGATTGGTTTAGAGCTGAAACAATCACGTCGAGAGAGGCTTGCGGTTCTTGGAGATTCTGTTGTGGACGCGCATCGGAATCAATGGTCTCGCCGATCATCAGCATCTTCTTCGTACACGAGAGAGAGAGAGAGAGAGAGAGAGAGAGAGAGAGAGAGAGAGAGAGAGAGAGAGAGAGAGAGAGAGAGAGAGAGAGAGAGAGAGAGAGAGAGACATGTCTTTGAAAATTAGATGAATAGGTGAGGGCATTTTAGTCTTTTCAATCCAATTATAATAACTCTTTAAACCTGAAGGACATTTTAGTCATTTCACATGAAGAAAACGGTAAAAACTAACAGAATTGGACGGAAAGTGCAAAGTGAAAATTTTGCACATTCTAGGCGTAGTCAGCTGGAAAAAAAAATTCTAGGTGTAGTCAGGTGAAAAACAGCAAAATCTAAGTATAGCCACCTGGAATTATCCCTTAAATCTAACATAAATGAGACGTAAAAAGACCAAAATGCCCTTAATGCTTATAATAATTAATATTACAATGAAACTTTCAAATTTAATAACTCTCTCATACGACCTCCGTTTCGGGCTCATAGTATATCAAATCGAAGAGAATCGGAAGATGAAATTTTTTAAAGAATAATATTAATAATTAAATTAAAATATTATTTAATTTTTAATTATTAATAATTAATAACTTTTTATTTAATTATTAATATTCTGTCACGTGTTGCGCTGTGTTTTAATCTCGCCAGATGAGTAGCCGTCAACGAGATTGAACGTTTGAGTTGGTTTGTACATGATTTCTTCTTCATGTTAATATTTATTTTGAAAAGTTAAAATTTTCCTTCAAGTTTTTTCAAAATCGTGCTCACCGATCCGATTTGAGCTTATTCAGTCGTTTTCAGGCACTGGTTCGGTTCAGACTGGTTCAATACAGGTTTAAAATCGATTCAAAACCGGTTCGGGACAAATAATTTATTTTTTAAAAAAAACACCAAGTATTTGAGAAGTTTCTCAAGTGCATGCATAATTTTAAGTTTTGGTAATTGAAAATTGAATTTTGTTATAAAAACTTTAAAGTATGACTTTGATATTGGATAATAAAATATGACTTTGAAATATTTTTATATTTTAAATATATTTTATTACTTTTTATAACAAAATATATTTTTTATCAAATAATTAAATAATTTTTTAATATAAATAAAAAATAGAATTCCGCCTAGGCCGCCCGGAGGCCCTATCGGACTGACTGGCACCTAACAATCTCTATAACAATGCTTCAATTCATCATTTGTCTCCTGAAAATCAACATGATAGAACAGAATATTGAATAATTAAACGTATCAAAAAATTATCGAAATCTAATGAATTGGATAGTGATCGTTTTATTTGGTTAATGAATCGTATCTTTAATAGAGACACGTGATTAACATATATTCAAATTAGTTTAGAAAAATAAATGTAATCCAACAGAATTCTAATTAATATTAAATTGTATTAGTATACTACAATATATTAGTATTTAAGTTTTAAATGAATTTGAAATTTATTAGTATACTACAATAAATCATTTAATTAAAAAATCATAATTTTCAATTGAGTTTTAATTGTGTTAGTATACGACGATAAACTATTTAAATTCAGTTAATTGAGTTTTAATTATATTAGTATACTACGATAAACTATTTAAATTCAGTTAGTTGAGTTTTAATTGTATTAGTATACTAAAATAACTATATAAATAAAGAAAAAATCATAATTTTTAAAAATGAGATTGATAAAAATCTCTTCAAGAAGATTTACACGTGTCAATTTTGAGGATTTTCAATATATATATATATATATATATATATATATATGTGGAAGGTATTAGCTACAAACCTCTCATTTGGTGTCAAAACGCCCAAATAATCTCCCAACCGTCTGATTTGTGCGGAGCGAAGGAGATGATTACACTTGTAACCACGCGGATTGGGATGGAGATAACAGGTGCTGACGGAGCCGTTAGAGTGTTGGTATGTAATATACTTATTCCGCGTGTGCAACCATTGTGTCACTAACATATTTTTTTGTAACGACGCACGTTTTGCACCGTTACAGAAACGTTTTGCGCCGTTACAAACTCTAACGGCACCGTTTGTTTGAAACGGTAACGTCAATATTTGTAACGACCCACTTTAAAATGTGCTCCATTACAAATTAATTTTGTAACGGCGCACATTTTAAAGTGCGCCGTTACAAAATTGATATATTTAAAAAAAACTAAAAATTAATATTTAATTTTTAGTTTTTTTCTATTTTTTTAGAAAAATAAATAATAAAAATCTAAACTAATATTATACTATTTCTTAAAATTACACAAACAATTTTCCATACAAACAATATTATACAATTTCACAAACAATATTATACAATTTAAAATTAATATCTACTAATTTCAAACAATTTCTAAACTAATACTATACAATTTTTTAAAATTACACAAACGATTTTTCAAATTATTGTAAAATCTAACATGCAATCTAAAAATCAAACTAAAATTCAAACCTCTAAGTACATACATTAGCAAAATATGAAAAAAGAGAGGAAGAGAGACGGCGGCGGTGGACGGTGGCGGTGGACGGTGGCGGTGGACGGCGGCGGTGGACGGCGGAGGTGGACGGCAGAGGTGGATGGCGGCGGTGGACGATGGCGCTGGCGGCAGGGAGAGGCAGGGAGAAAAGGGAGAGGCAGAGTATTGGAAGAAGAAGAGGGTTCTGAAAATTATATAATTGGATTTTGTAACGGCGCATTTTGCTATGTGCGCCGTTACAAAAAAAGTTCGCGGGAAGTTTAATTTTCACGAAATTTGATTTTTCACGAAATTTACCCACGAAATTTGATTTTTCACGAAAATTTCGTTTGACGCCACTTTTGTAACGGCGCACATAGCAAAGTGCGTCGTTACAAACTATAACCCTAAATTATTATTTTAATATTGTCGGTCCGATCGTGAATGATTAGCGGTGTTCATGTGGTTTGTTTTTTTCTAAAGTTTGTACTATACCACGTACATGTTATATACAACTAATTGAACGGTTTCGATTCAAAAAATATATATTAATCTACCGAACATTTGATGATCAATGTGTTTAGGGTTTATGTTAGGTTTTACCTTCCTAAATCTTAAATTCACGCTTTCAACGAAAGTAGTTTATGTTGAAAATCAAGTTTTAATCCAACCGTACGGATTGGAGCGCAATGGATTGCTACTTCATGTTCCAAAATTTCAGTAAGTTCCGATAATGTATGAACCTCGATCCAAACCGGTCAAGGGGAAGTCAACTTTGTTGACTATAAAATTTGACCCTTTGTAACGGCGCACAATAGTAAAGTGCGTCATTACAAATCTAACTATAAATTATTATTTTATTCATGTCGGTCCGGTCGTGAATAATTAGTTGTGCTCCCGTGGTTTGATTTTTATAAAATTTGTAATATACCAAGTACATGTTATTTACAACAAATTTAACGGTTTTGATTTAAAAAAAAAATTGATCTATTGAACGTTGGACGAGTTATGTGTTTAGGGTTTAAGATAGAGTTTACATTCCTAAACCATAAACTCAAGCTTTCAACGAAAGTGGTTTATATTCAAAATCATGTTTTAATCCGACTGTACAGTTTGAAGCGCAATGTTTTAATACTTGATGTGCCAAAATTACATTTAATTCCGAGAATGTTTGAATCTCAGTCCAAACCGGTCAACCTTGATTACCTCCGTATGTAAATGTCAAACTCTCAATAGAGATTGTTTTTTGGGGACATGGTACATCGATTTTTATTTTTTTATTAACGTACATGAATTTTAAGTCGTTTCAAATGATTATGGTAATTTTGGTCTACAATTAGCATATGAAAAGAGAAAAAAAAACCAAAATCAAGCGAAAGTCAACAATCTTGACTATGAGTAGTCAAATTTTTTGACCATTTGCGACGGTGCACTTCCAAATGTGCGCCGTTACAAAATCTTAATAACGACGCACTTTTAAAGGTGCGCCGTTACAAACTAACGACAACAAAAACGGTCCGTTTTCAAACCGTTTACTCCTAACGATAAGATTTTGGTCAACGGTCAACAATTTTGTAAAGGCGCACTTTGAATATGTGCGCCGTTACAAATTCAATTTGTGACGGCGCAGGATAAATGTGCGCCGTTACTAATTGAATTTGTAACGGCGCACATATCCAAAGTGCGTCGTTACAAATGCAAAAACTGATAGTGTGTGTGTAATTGACCAGTTGTTATTGTGTAACACCTTCAAATAGTGCGTACATGTGTTCGGTTTTATGAGCTTGTAACCGGTACCTTGGTAGTGTATAACAGCTACAGTATAATTGTATAACCATTCATGTATAACGTAAAACCATAATTGATATGTATAAGTGATGAATTGTATAACAATGGTTACACACGCGAAACGAGTATGTTACACACCAACACCATTACGGCTCCGTCAGTGACCGTTATCTACCTCCCAATCCATTATTAATATATGTATATATATGTATATTCATAGAATTGAACAGTAAAGCAAACCATTATATTATATAGGGAAAATATAATATATTATAAAGCAAACCATTAAACCATTATATATATACACCAACACTAATAAAATTTGAAACTGAAATATTTAAATGGCTAAAATACTCTTGTATTTAAAAAATTAAAAATTATAAAAAAAATCATTCGTTTAACTTATTTTTTAAAAAATTTTTATGGAAAAAATAATAAAAAACTGATTTGAATATTATTTTTAAGAATATAATAATTTTTTTAAAATATATTAAAAATAAAAAACGTTGTTAAAAGTGGTTTTTTACTTTCAATATTTTTTTGGAAAAACCATTTTTTTTAAAAAATAATTTTGAAATCAGTGTTTTATTATTTATCTGATAAAAAATATATTTTAAAAAAAATGTTTAAAAGATAATTTTTTTGAATTTTTGAATTTTTTTAATATAGAGGTATCATGGACTTTTTATATCAAACTTATCATAGTACATGGCAATGACCTGCAATTTCTATTATTATATATACTTTAATTACCATTTGAACCTAAAAATAAAGAAGGAAAGTTGAAGTGAAGCATGGATGAAACATAATTTGCACAGCTGTACCAAAGAAAAAAGGGACAGTGATGATGAACGGTAGTGATGGTGAGCATTGTTGCATGCATCCCTCTGTATACTGTTTCTGGGGACTTCCAAGTTTGGAGGTCTGTTGTTATCATGTTATGTCCTAACACAATCATGTCTCATCTAATTTGGATACTCCGTCATCATAAATTACCTGCATTATGTTAATGCTATTATATTTTATTAAATATATGCTAACTAAATTATTTGATCATTTTATTTTAAATATGTACAGTAAATTTATGAAAATATATTATGTAGAATAATTTTAAGTGGAGAAGACCTAAAATTATTTTTTTTATAAATATTTTGTAATTAATAATTATTATTGTCCGGATCGGAATTTTTATTTAGGTGTTTTCGGAGTGGTATGTCTAACGCTTTAGGGTTTGGTGTATCGGCAATTGACGCGAACCGATTGTTTGCGAGGTAGTTTCCGCCGGCTGGTCCGAGGACGGCGGTTGGGGGGACTCGTTCAGACGACGAGGTCGAGGGTGACTGCAGCTGTGAGGCTCCTTGAGGGCTCGAGAACTCGTGTTTGATATCTCATGGTCGCGATTTAGGGTCTCGGGGTTTCACGATTTGGTGTCTTGGTGATTCTGAGGCTCGATTTGTGGATTGTTGCTGTGAGGGTTTGGGCGACAGCCTTGAGCCGGAGACAGGTGAACAGGTTCTGGCGGTTGGGCGAGTTCGGAGTAGGGGTTTCGATCGGAGAAGGGAGGGGTTGACGGCGGAACTGACGATGGTAAATTTGGGAGGGTGCTATTTCGATATCATCTGCGATGGGAGACGGGTCCGAGAGGGGTCATCGGTGGTTGGGCAGAGAAGATTTGACATTTAACTTGTTGCGGGAGCGAGAGCAGACATATCCGGGAGGGACTCATCAGAGGAACAATGGGAAAATCCTGGCGGTTTACTTGTTGTGGATTTTGTTGGTTGATGGATCGGTACTTGGAGGGATCATGAATTCTCTGGCATCGATGAATATATTTATGTAAACATATCCAACTAGCGGTCTTGTTTTTTTAAACTTCAATACGTTATCGTGGTGTCCCATTGGGCTATTTTGGGGGCCAGATGACACCTGACTTTTGATGTGGGAAGAGGATTAGAGGGGATGCATTTGATTCGAATGATTATTGGGGGTGTAGCACTAGTGGCTTGCTCAAAATGTTTTTGGGGTGGTTCTTGTAACGATTTTGCGGAGAGTGTCAACCCACTCGAGGTGGAAACCACGAACTCACAGGAGGCACTTCGTTGCGCTATCATTAATTTTGCTCGTCATTTTCGGGGCAGTTCATGCAACGAATTTACGGAGAGTTTCAACTCATTCGAGATAGAGGCTACGAGATTGCAAGCGACACTTCGTCGCATTATCATTTATTTTGTTCGTCGTTCTTGTAATTCCATGTCTCATAATTTAGTCATGTATACTTTAACACAGTAATTGAGATCACGGTGTGGGGTGTCCTCCATCTAATACTTTGGCTGTCCAGTATAATGTGGGATTGGTTGCTCAATAATTTAATAATATGTCGCGTTTTTCCTAGAAAAAATACTGTTGCGGATGGATGATTCAAAATTGAGATTAACTCAATCGCAGTCTTTTGCCTTAAGATTAATGTCTTATTTATATATTTATTTCACTTGGCTGATTAGGTAAGATTTCAATAATATCATACCCTCAGTTAAATATACCAACTTGAATAATAAAATACTATGTATTATGTATATGAGAACATACGGTAGGAACTTGTTCGGGTTTGCCATTAAACCCTCACTTTCACTGCAATTGCAGTGTTTGGGCCATAACAGTGAGCACTTCGGGCCTGAAATTATTATATGGGCCTTGGGCACATTTGGTTGCTGTATGAGAGGCCCAATCTTTAGGCAAGTATCTATACAGTAATTTATTATCGGGAAATAACCGTTTACAACGGCGGTCTTTGAACATTTTCTTTAAAAAATATTTTTATCACATAAATAATAAAACGCTGATTTTAAAAAAAATTTTTCCAAAAAAGTATTAAAAATAAAAAACCACTCTTAATAACGTTTTTTATAATATTTAAAAAAATATATTCAAATTAGTTTTTTATCATTTATTCCATAACAAATTTAAATAAAAAATTAAACAAGTGATTTTTTTCATATTTTAAATATTAAGGATATTTTAGTCATTTAAATATTCCTCTTTCAAGTTTTATTAAATAACCTTGTATTTAAAAACTGAAAACAAAATAATTTTTTAAACTTATTTATTTTTAAAAAATTATGAAATAAATAATAATAACTGATTTGAATATACTTTTATAAAAAGTATTTAAAATAAAAACGTTTTAAAATGTGATTTTTTATTTTTAATATTTTTTTGAAAAAAATAATTTTGAAATCAGTGTTTTATTGTATAAGTGATAGAAAATATTTTTTTTAATTTCAAAATATATTTTCTTTAATTTTTGAATTTTTTTTAATATAACGGTTTTATGTATATTTTATGGACGGTGCAACTAAATGAAACCTTACAGTTATAACGTACAACAAAAAAAAGTAGAAGATAGTGACATGCAAAAGTATTATAGTAGAAGACAGTGATCATCAGTAATTTTCAAAAATAATAATGGATCATAATGTAAGCACCAATTGAAGGTCAAACAAACTAACCTTGACATCTTCTTGCAAAGCATAGTCACCAACATTCTTTATGCAACAATGACGTAAGTGACTTATTTTTTACATTATAGCAGTGGGGAAGAGCGATTTTCTTAAAATTCTTTTTCACAGTCATTGAAATATATTACACAAATTGCACTATTAAGATCATATTAGATTAACATGAAGGCTTTATTCTTTGCTGATCCATTATTACACAATGTCTTGATGAAAATGGGTGCAATGATAAATATCTTTGTGAAATCGACCGGCCAGAAAGACTGGACCTATCTAACCCATGAACAGTATTGTAAAATATGGTCAAGTCAGCGCCTAGATAGGAGTTTTTACTATATCGACCCGATTTTATGTAATCATATAGTTTAAGTCGGTTGGGCGGATTTAGCTAGATCTAGACGGATCAATAAGATCGTAGGTTTCATGTTTCAAATCAAAACCTTATACATAAATAATTTATGTTTTTTTTAAGATAATAAATAACTCATGTTGATAACATATAATCGATATATGTTGCATAAGCATACTTTGATCGTATTCGGATTCATCATTTAGTAACCATAGTGATTTCTATAACCACACCTAAAAACACCGTATGATAATTCTCTATGAATGGGTTAGAGAATAACTCAAATGTTTATTGTGTGTTATATAAGACCGTAGCGCTAGTTATATTAGATAATATAACTACTTATGATATTTATGTTTCGGTCTCACATTAAATCATAAATACATCAAGAGTCTTTACACACATTTTTCCATGACAAATATATTCGTAGACCCAACACTTTACTAATTATTCATATCACTTTAATATGAGCAAACTTAGATGATAGTCCAACACATATATATTTTACATGTGTTGCCCTTAATGAAAATTTCTCAACAAAAGTAACATGTTGTGTAGATAAACAACATAGGGTGAAGACAGTCTTCGCATTACGAAGGATTCAATTCAAGGAGGAATCCTCCAGCAAGACGAGTTGGGCGCAACCAGCAAACAACATATAGTTTGCAATGGATTTCCCTTGGACGCATGTAAATTCTTTGATGAGAATGTTGACGAACTAGGCGGAGGAGGATATCACACACAAGAAGAGTATACCTGAATTCGTACGCGCTCACGACCAAAGAGGGTCACTGCAGACTCCATCAACATATATTCAGTTGGCCTTTGGGGTTTTGTGGTTGCGGAAACGTGCAGACGACTTAGCAGGACAGACTCAACTCACGTGGGACAAAAATAGTGGCATATGTGAACAACAACGAGATTTTTTGGGAGCTCTAGATGCAGCATAGGAGGTTGCAGGCTGCCCGTGTAGAAATTGGATCGTCGGGCCGAGCACTATAAGTGCGCATGTAATGTGCTAGAATGACGTTTTGGGTGACACAAAATGGCCTAAGCTAGAGAATTCTCTAAAAAAATGTAAAATATGCCTAAAGATGTATATAACTTAGATACTTTTAAGGATGACTAAAAGTATCTAAGTTATATACATCTTTAGGCATATTTTACATTTTTAGAGAATTCTCTAGCTTAGGCCATTTTGTGCCACCCAAAACGTCATTCTAGAAATGGCCTAAGCTAGAGAATTCTCTAAAAAAAATGTAAAATATGCCTAAAGATGTATATAACTTAGATACTTTTAGGGATAACTTAATTCAAGTCATTTGCTTGGAAAAATCTTGGTCATCAATAAAAGGTTGACTCTAAATATAAATAGTGTAGATAGGTTAATTACTAAAGCATCCAACCCTCTAAAACTTTTGATTTTGTAAAGCTCTTATACACAAGCTTTTGTAATCTTTCTTTCAAATATATATAAAAACATTTTGAAATTTTTTCCACAACCTCTCCATTTTGTTTCGAGTTCTAGCTTACATAAAAAGCTTTACTATCGATACATAGAGATTGACACTGACTTGGACAAGCACAAGAGATTTGCATCAAGTTAAGTGACATACATACTGTAAAATACTAAGGGGATTCATGACATGACATATACCTGAAGCTCTAGCAACTCGATTCTCCGGTAACGCCGCTCATAATCACCCTAAATTTATGCTTCACCACTTTTCGTGATTGTGTGCTACTACATTCGTGTCCTTCTTCTTTGATTGCTCATATTTGTTATGAGTTTTGATTTTGTGAGTTTTGGTTTTGTGAATGTGTTTAGTGGTTTTGACGTCACCTATTACTGTGACTTCTGGTTCAATTCTATTCGATTTCTTTGTCTGTCAATCTCTCTATCACCTCGTCGATATCAATCAATTACTTAATAGTTAATGGGTTTGGTTCAGATGACTTGGGAAGTTTTATTTTATTTGGAGATGGAGTCTTGTTAGTGCATGTTATAGATTTATATTGAGGGGTGATGGCCTAAAATCCGACACACAGATCTGTGTACATGATCTCATGACTCTTGACATGTACTAGTCTCAAGTAATACAATGTAGTAAGATTACGACCCCGAGTTATCGAACCTAAATGACAACGAGTTATCGATTTTAATCACTCAAATTAAATTCTATTAATTAATCTCATTAAATCGAGATGACGTGAAAAATGAAAAAGTATAAAAAAACATCGCAGGAAAGGCAATACACTTTAATAATTAAAGACATAATCATACAAGACACATGTTGAGACAATGAACATTAAGAATAATTATAGGAAGTAAGAGTAAAATAATAAATATGATTGTCAGAACATTAAGTTTCGTAAGTTCCAAAGAGACAACGAGAAATTCAAAACACTTTATATTCTCTTTCAAAGAGATAAAAAGTCTAAAACTAATTTACGGTAACCTACCTATTTTTGTTGAAGATTTAACTAGTTAGTTAGCATTAAGTTTTGTAAGTTCGCAGGATCTTTCGGTTTTGAAAACGTATGAATGTTACTATCTTGTCAGCTAACTAATTTCTAGTGAAGATTCAAACCCGGTTTTCATTACTCATGTCCATTTACTAATTACTATTTCAATTACATCAATAAACTAAACCAGTCTATTAAGGGAATAAAGCATTAATTATAGAAATATTGAAATCTCACTACTCACAATTAAGGAAACAAAAAATTAAGTATAAATATAACTAAATTAATTCAATAAAACTTCTAAATTATCATTCTCAGTTCATCGCCTCAATCCCAAAATGAATTAGTAGACATGTTTCCGATTCGAAAGTTATATAACAAACTAAAATTTACTCAAGTTATGAATACAAGTGTTCAATTAAATCAATTAAGCAAATAAACCATGCGCCATGACAAATTCAATTCCAAATAAATGATGCATCGCCTCCCTCGCGGCCTCGTCGTTTCCGCCTCCTCCACTTTCTTATCTGTCCACCGTTGACAGGCATGCCTCCGTCCTCATGACGGGACGAAGGGACTCACTGATTGGTGCTTGATTGAAGACCTGACATAACGGTCGAGGTTGACGACGATCTCGATGGCCATCCGTTTCTTCCTCACGGTAGGTCTCTGAATCCGCTGTCGGAGGGGCCATAGAAGTGGTGACGGTAGGGGGTTTTCCTCCTACATTTTGATCCGTGGAGGTCGAGGTTGATGTCGATCTTGATGGGCATCCGATATGCCTCCACAGTGGTCTCCAGATCTGTTGCTGGAGGCGTCGGAGTCGGGAAGGTTGGAGAGTCGTCGATGCCGGATGGATTATGCCCTTCTCTATGGGACGTTGTCGAGGTTTGAGATCTATGCGTCCGATCAAAAGTCAACGGTGAGGTTTGGAAGCCATGGAAGCCTCGGGGTAGTAGGCAAGTGGGAGCGGTCTAAATCCTTTGCAGTGCTCTTCGACTACCAGATTCTTGCTTCGCCAACTACGTTACGCTGGTGAAGAGGTCTCCTTGAAGGCCGATTATCAATTTGGAGGTGTTGCCTTTTCTATTCGTATTGTTTATATTTTGCTTTGTGCGAACTTTATATCGCTTTATGCAATTTGCGTATTGTTTTGTGCGATTGGTGTCCTAGTGTGGAACAGAGAGAAGATTGTGAGTGATAGGTAGAGTTAGGTGCATAGCCTCTCTTGGGTCCTATGTCTGGGATGGATATCGGTGTCGATAGGGGTTTCGGGAGGTGATCGACAGTGTTTTAGGTTTGCTGGAAAAATGATGAGTTTTGGTTCTATATTACAAATAGAAATGAGGTTCTGCTTCCGATTCTCCCTTGTTCTGGGCGCAAGGGGACCTCCGAAGGGTGTGATCCAGTGATCCAAGCCTCATAACTCCGGGAGAAGTGCTCACTTGGTTCTAGACCGGATGCTTGAGTTTGAATTTTGAACCAAAGGGTTCTGATTCAAACATTATTTTGGGATAGAGTTGTGCTGAGAGTGGTCGCCAAAGTCTTGCGAACGTTTATGACGAGGGGTTTGGAGTCGGTGGCCTAAATTGGGATATGACGGTTCCAGTAAATGATCAAATATATAAAATGTGTGGGAGGATGGTCGAACTGCTTATCATCATAATGTTCTCTATGTATTATTGATTTGGAGGGTTTTACTATATTGTTTTCGATAATGTTTAGATTTTATTTGATTATCAAGTTTAGTTTTGTGATTGGTCAGGTAATAGAATGGTTTGTAATAAGACAATTTTGCTCTTTTAAAATTTTGACTTAAGGTAGATATGAAACTTTATGTCGTACTTTGCAAACAAATTAATAATAATGATCTGTTTTTCTAAAAGAAAACATAACTGGAAAATTAATTCATTTGGGAAAGATTTACAAATATAAAGGGGGAAGAATTAAAACCACTTACTCTGGTTCGGACTTCTGAGCCTACTTCTGTGTCTATGATAGTGGGCTCCTTATTTTTATTTTTTAATTTATAAGAGAAGCCAATCTATCTTGTTAAAACTTTAAATTTTGTAGTTGGTGAGTAGTAGCAATACGAAGTTAATGTCCCAATAAGTTGGTGGCAAACATTATGGTCCATACATACCTCCCTTTCGTACTTATGCCTCCACACATTATTACTACATTGGACATGCTAATCCATGCACCTATTTGTTCATTCATGCGACACCCACCCATATATTTACTTTTATATCCAATGAAGTAACAAAATGCAAGAAAATGGATATATATATAAATAGATATAAAATAGTCGCAAACAATCAAGTAGTTGATGTCTAATTAACACTCACACATGAATTAATATATAAGTAATTAACAATTAAGAGATTGAGAACCTTCTCCTCCTTGGCTTGGTAATGTCGACGCCACCGTCTTCGTCAACAAGATGAGTCGTGTCTTTGGAGCCATGCCTGAACGGATTCAACTTCCCCAGAGTCTTAGACATGGAGGAGAAGAATGTTCTGGAAGACCCAGTCTTGGACGAGCCCGAGCCGGAGCCGGAACCCGAGGCCGAGCCTTTGGTGGGTACGCTCCCTCCCTTGTTCTTGAGATCGGAGACGTAGAGCTTCATCTTCATGAGCTCCGTCCGCAAGGCCTCGTTCTCTTTGGCCAGCGACACGTCAGCTTTCAGCTGCCCCCTCGTCACCGCCGCGTCGGCCTGCACTCCGTCGTCCTCACCGCTCCTTATTTTCAGCTGGTCGTAGTAAAGCGCGTGGAGCACTATCTGCACCGGTAACCGCTTGTTCTGCGACGCGTGCACACGCGCTTCGTACGACATCTTCAGCGCGTCCATCACACTGCACACCTTCTCCCTCTCGATCTCATCAAGGTTTGGATGAACCTGTAACAAATAATCAATCAATCGAATGTTAAAACATGTATAATTTACAAATAATTGGCAATAATGAGTTAATTACCTTCAAATATATGTCTATGGCTCGATAAAGATCGTCGTCGACCTTTCGAGCCCCTTTGGGCACGAGATTGGCGATTCCGTTGAACTTGGAGATGCTCAGATCCGCGTGGGTCGCGATCTCGCCTAAATACGCGTCCACCGTCTTGGCTACCCTCTGCATCGCCGCCGAGCACACCTCCGATCTGTCCCTGAAGCCAACGCCGCCGTTGAAGACGGCGGTGCTCTTCTCTCTGTCGGCGAAACTGGAGATAATCCTCCTGACGCTTTCCAGATCGAAGAGCTTCTCTCCGTCGTAAGTGACGGAGAGGACGAGCAGGTCGTCGACTCCGACGTGCTCGAGGACGGCCGAGATCCTCTTCTCCAGCTCCTTCTTGCAGGCGTCGGAGGCTTCCAGATACGTGGCGGAGCGGAGGAGGCAGCACAGGAAGTTTATGGGAAGAGCCGCCTTCTCCGCCGGCAACAGCGGCACGATCGACTCCAGGAGCTGGCGCTGACCGCTCCTGGCGCCGTCGTGAGCTGAATCCGATTTCACGCCGTTTCCGGAGTGGTCTCGCACCAGATCTCGGAGCCACCGCTCCGTGTAGGTGACGACAGCGCTGGCCAGAGTCAGGGGCTTGGCGCCGCGCTGCTTCATGGCGGTGATCACTTTCGCGAAGAAATCAACGTCCAAGATAGATAGCTCCTCTGTCCACCAGTTCGGGGGCGAACGGCTAGGGAAGTTAGCTTCATTACAAGTCTGTGTATACAAACAATTCATTTTTATGCGTCAGAGATGAATCGAATCGAAAATTGATTGATTGATTGATTCAACTATATAGTATATACCTTAGTGGTGACAACTTTGAGGGAGGAGTGAACAATGTTGAGGTCGTGGGCGAGGGGGAGGAGGTCTCGGCAGGACTTGAGGACGAGGACGGCGCTGGAGAGGGAGGAGAGGGCGATCTGGGAGAGGAAGTCGTCGGTGCGGCGGGAGAGGTTGTTGGGGCAGTAAGCGTCGGTCATCTGGAGGAACTCGGCGGCGCAGCGGAGGGCCGCCACGTTGTGGACGGTGATCTCGAAGTTGACGCCGTAGCAGAACTTGGCCGCCTTCTCGAAGATGTCGCTGCCTCCGGGAACATCCGACAGATCTATCCTCGTCAGGTCCGCTTCTTTCGATTCTATTATCAGCTTCCTTATGTAATTGCTCTTCCCCACCAGCATGAACTACAATAAACAACACATCCCATTTCTTAATTTAATTTAGTATTCCCTATTAATTAATAACAAGTATATTATTATTATTATTATTATTATTATTATGTACCTTGTGCAGGGAGAAACTTGTTTCTCCTACTTGAACGATGACATCAGTTGGAATGTCTTGAGAGAAAACCCTGTACACCAACAACATGATGGTAATGAGTTTATAGTTATAAGAGGAAGAGGAAGAAGATGATGGGTTATTAATTACCATTGGCCAGTCCTTTCCATGGCAGAAGCGAGGCGAGTATTGAGATTGGTACTCATGTGCTTCTCCTGCTAAGCTCGCAATTTGTTTTGGGCTGTTTGGATGAGATAAAATGATTATGTTGTTTGTGAGGGAGGGAGGGAGGGAGTTGCAGAGAGCTAGTTGCTTATAAGCATATCTTTATAACCACACAACCCAAATAAGTCACTATATTTGAGCAGCCGTAAATAGTAATCCACTTTGGTTTGGTCCAAACTTGATAAAAATACAAGTATCTGAATTGATGGACCTGCCCAGCTCATGGATAAGATAAACTAATTCGGTCTAATAAGTCAGTATGGAATGCTAATTTGTTATACAAGTACATTTTATTTAACTTTAAATTGAAAAAAATAAAATATACTTGAAACAAACAGGTTGTAATTATTTCCGGCGTTGTTGGTTTTTGGTGGATGGCAATGGCATAGTGGTAATAATAATGAGTGAGTACGAAAATGCATATGGTTTGCCCCTGTTTCGGTCACCCCATAGGCCCATTTCCAAGTTCAATGATTGTTCATCGCAAGCTCTTCTCTGCCACTCGTAACACAAGTGGCTACAAATTGGTGTCGCTCTTGGTGTGCCTCTCGCCACGTCATCAATACCCCCTCTAGCATAACACAGATCGGACATGGATATCTCAGCAATCATATCCCTTTACTCCCACCAACCAATTGTACCTTTACACGTGGCTACCCTTTGTCCAACTCCTCTCCTTCAGCTCTACCCTACCCACCCATTTTCCTCCTTTTTTATGACGTCATAAATGGGAGATGTGGATCTTGATTCGTGAAATGCAACGAATGTCACTTTGTTTTCGAGTGGGATAATATTAATGTGATGAAAATGAAACATGTGTAGTGTAGTGTGGTGTGTTTCGCAGCAAAATAGGTTGGGGTTGTATACAAGTTGGAGTTTGACGGGTCAGCCGCAACAACCAGGAGCTATGTAATTGCAGTTTGTCCTGGAATAAACATCATCTTAATTGGGTTTTCATCAAGTGTCGAATGTTACCGAATTGAGGTGAATATGGATTTGGAGGTATTGTACATTGGATGCTAAAGACAACAGTTTGGTGAATGGATTGGAGAGTGTGGGTGATCCCTTTTCCTAATAGTGGGGATGTGTTACATTTGTTTGTGTAATGCTTACCTGAATAAGGAACACTTTGTTTACATGATACCCTCCTAGTAGTTGTCCACCCTACCAAATGATTGCCATTTTGTAAGAGTATACCTAACACTAAGTTGGGATTAATTGATTTTTAAAAAGGAAAAATAATATTTTTGTGCACCTAAATATACATTTTTCAAAAATACATAAACTACCCTTGAAATTAAACCAAAATTAAATCTGGTTTAATATGGTCCAATTTCAATTGTTGAAAATACCAAAATGCCCTTAAATCAACTTCAAATTTATAAAAGATATCCCTCATTCCATCTCTCTCCACCTCCCTCCTCTCCTCCTCCTCCTCGCCCTTGAAGACTCCGGCGACGCCGACAAAAGTAGCCGAGCTAGAGGCAGGCATGGTGGACCCCGCACCCGACAGAGCCGACGACGCATAACTGGAGGAGGTGGCCGGAGTGGTGGTGGAGGTTGTCGGAACGGTTGCAGTGGTTGTGGTGGGTGCTGGAAAGTATTCAAGAATTCAAAATTTTCACTCGCCGGAAAGTGTGCTAGAGAATATGTTCCGGCACACTTTTCGGCGAGTGAAAAATTTAAATTCTTGAACTCATTTCTTATCCACTCTCTGCTTTTATGATTATGCGAGACCGACCCTTAACGAGATCGGGCGGTCGGAAACCTCAGATCCAGAGAAAGCAACGCTCGACCGGAGAGCTCCAAGCGCCGGAGACAACATGAAACACGTCAAATTTGGCCGCCAAGCTCTTGAGGATAAAGAGACAGTCGTAATGAGCTATGCACTTGCCCACGAACAGCCTCACCTCATCATCTCCCACGTTCTCTTCAATTGTTTGTCGAATCTCGCATGTGACCCTTTGGTGCTCGACCGGAGAGGGACGACCGCCACTTGGAGCACACGCCTCAGAGGCGGAGAAGGTCGAGTTGTGACAACAAGTCTCAGGGCAGAGGGATGAACACCAAAGAAGGAGAGGACAGAGAAATGGAAAAGGGAGAGAGAAAATGAAAATTTTTTTTAGAAAGAGTGACATTCACTTGAAAATTTGATGAATAGTTGAGGGTAATTTCGTCTTTTTACTCTATTTAAAAATTGGGTCAGTTCTCTCCATTAGACCATGTTTAATTTTGATTCAATTAATAGGTACTTTGGGTATTTGGAATTATTGTCCTAAAATGAAATTCAAGGTACTGAAGAAAAAAAATGTAAGATATGAAAGTGTTAAAAGTGTATATTTAGGCACACAAAAATGTCAATTTTTATTTTAAAACTGTTTATGATTAAAACATTTTTTTTTATCAATATTTCAAATGGAAAATATTGGAATTTGTTTTGGGGTTTATATTGTATTTCTCTTCCATGGCAATCCTTATATCATTTTGTTTGTTTCGACTCAAACGTCAACAATGGGTTTACATCGTTTATGAACTAGTGTATACGATTGAGTTGTACTAGTCAACCGCAACGACCAACAGCCGTGTAATTGATTAAAGATCATCTAATTTAAGTTATCGTGAAGAGTCAAATGTTATCGAAATGAGATGAATATAGATTTGGAGGTATTGTACACAGGGTTCTAAAGACAACAATTAGGTGAATGGAGAGTGTGTGTGACCCTTTTCCTAATAGTAGGGATGTGTCTGTAATGCTTACCTGTAAACAAGCGTAACTTACTCGTAGCAGTTGTCAACAGTAGCAAATGATTGCTAGTACAAAACCACTTTGTAAGGGTATGCCTAATTCTAGTCTATATAAAAAAGGGTATGCCTAACACTTGCTTCTTAAATCAACTCTATTGTTCCCGCAATTAATTTGCATAATATGCATGATTATTTAGGGGAGAAAAATAATATTAAAATTCATTCTTACATGGTCAAAATATCATATTAAAAGATTTGAATCAATTCAATAATAAGTATGGATTTCTATTTTGGTATTAGACTCTATTTTGAGTGGCTTAACTAATTATGGAGGCTTGTGATTTTTTCAAAGCTGAAATATCACGTGATGCATTCTTTGATTGTTTTGATGAGGTTTGTCTATAATATTAGGAGTGTTATCCGAATTTAAGTTCAAAAATTATTTTATAAAATCAGAAACTCAATTTTTTTTTGTGATAAAGCGGTTGAAATCATTATTGTTAATTTTGATAGAGGCAACACACCAAGTACGTCGTCATAAAAGTAACATACATCGTGATATTCAATTACTAGGATGTCACTTATGACGTGTCGGTATTAACTGATATTGACATACTTTTTTATCTGTAAAGTGTGTACCACGTTAATGACAATACAATAATCCTTGTACGTGGCCACTGGTTAACATAGGTGTACCAAGGGATTACGTCGACATTGTAATGTCGGATTACCAAGACTAATGTGCATGCGAACTAACGATGGCGCACATGGTTTAATATGTCACGTTAGTACTACCCCTCTAAATAGTGGAGATCTAACCTTCCACAGTAATCGCGGCTAGAAAATAATATGAAAAAATAGTTATGAACTTACAAAACCAATATGATGCTAAGAATAAAAAATTTATTTTACGTCATGAAAAAACTGTGTAAGTTGAGATTCTACATCTTCATCTACTCGTATAATCACTTGCATTAGATAACATTTTGATTGTGCTTCGTTGTAACTCTTCATTATATGTTACCACTCTTCTCTTTAATACAACACTTTCACATTAACTACTCTAACACTACTATCACCTAGACATTTAGTCTATCAATCTCCACTTGTAATGACGAGATCTAATCAGTCAGTCTCTTCTTAAGCGACTTTATCTTGTAAGCTCTAAATTTATGAATTATCGTGCCATTGAGCAGTCATTCTTTTTGCTCCAAGTAGATATTTTTCATGACCCTAACCTCTTAAGCATGGGACTGATACATGGTAGGAGTGTCATGATCACTCTCTTAGGTGGTCACATGGTCGTTCGACGACTTTTTCATGGCAAGCTTGCACAATGTGCGAGTAATAAAAATAAATTTAAAAATGCATACCACCTTTTGAATGTATAGGGTTCAACGACTCGTGTAGTCGAAAGGTCTCCAACCTCGGTCTTCCACAGTGGCATACTAATCATTGATGAGATTTTGGTTTCGGTTCTTGAAAGACATTGAGAAAGAATTGTAGTTCATCTTTTTCTTAAAGATTTCGCCTCATACATTTTGTCTATACTTATGACATCTAGTGCATGTCTGACTTGATGGATATTCCATTAATCATACTCCAAAAATATGCTTGTGTGCATCCAACTTATCTTATATTTATGTATTTAAAAGTATTTTATATGTAGACTCACTTGTGGTGTGGGTATTGATGTCATTATATCTCTCTAGTGTGTTAAATTCTGGATATGACATCTAGTGCATCTCTGACTTGATGGGTATTCGATTAATCATACTTCCAAAATATGCTTGTGTGCATCCAACTTAGCTTATATTTATGTCTTCAAATGTATTTTGTATGTAGACTCACTAGTGGTGTAGGTATTGATGTCACTATATCTCTCCAGTGACTTAAATTCATGATATAGAAGTGAGCATGAGTAGGGTTGAGGACATGGCCCAATTTTTTCGGTCTGCCCAGAAACTAGCGAGTCAAGGAAATAGGCCTCATTCTCGGTCCCATTTGAATGGGTTGTGAGGCGGATTGGAGATGTTACCCAACCTGGATCATCTCTACCCCGCGCAGACGAATTCTTCTTCTCCACTTATAATTCCTCCTCCTTCATTTCAGCTTCACGCCTCTGAACCAAACCATTGCCCTATTCTAGCTCCTCCTTCTTCCTCGGCCCTCTTTTGACCTTCTTTTCGAGCTCTCATGTAGTCAACTCTTGATATCTGTTGACCTTTATAGTCGCGATCTACCGGAATGGCTCCTCGTCCGGTGGCGCGATGATCCATGGCTTGAAATCTAATGATCACTTCATTCTTAGACCTAACGATCCCTCCCTGAGTTTGAATCTTGAAATCAAACCGATCTTTGGCCTCAGAGGAAGGAAGTCAAAATCTTCTAGAGGTTTCATTCTTGTAACCCTCATGGATTCATTGGTTTCTTTTCGCTTGAGCTCTTTGTTAATCGACAGTATAGCGGTAACATTACAAAGGCATCAAGAGTGGGTTATATCTGCATGGGTTGGGCATGGATTGGATTCTTACCCATAAAACATGATTGAAAATGTTCGTCTTTAGTCTGGGTTCGCTAAACTCTATATGTTAAATGGGAACTGGGTTATACCTGTCAAACCCGCCACCAGCTCCAAATACCAACGGGTTGCAATTTTTTGCCCGTTACTTGTCCGAGTTGCACCGAGTTGGGTCTCATACCAGGCGGGTTAGGCCAGATTAACGTGGGCTAGGTTGGCGGATATTTGTGCTCGTCCTAGCTTGATTGCATATGTGGTTCATCTCTTCGTTCGCCCAATCAGTTAAATGCATGACTCATTGTTTCTGATTTATAGTTCTTTGGTAAAAACCTTTGAACACCAGTGTAAAATATTCTTGAATAATTATGTGATGATTTAACGGGTATCACTAGAAAGCAATGTTGTAGAAAACGATAGGCGGGATCAAGGCGGACAGGGCCTCTGGGGCCGAGTCGGATATCATTTTTATACTTTTTAAAATTTATTTAAAATAAATAAGTATTGAGATAGAACTTTTATATTATTTTTGCTATATATATATATATTGGTCCAAACCCAAATAGTGAAATTGGCCCAAGCCCAAAAATAACCTAATTATAAAATAGTGAAGATTTGTTTCTCCTATTCTCCTTGTCACTCTTCTTCGTCATTCTTCTGAAGGAATTATTTGAGGGTTTCAATCATTCTTCTGCGAATTTGCTACAGAGAGAGAAAGAGGGATAGTAGCTAGGGTTTTTGAAATAATTTTCCATACTTTTCAGATCTGAAAATTTCTCTTTTATAACACTTTTTAGGCAACAATTAATTAAATGCCTTAATGGGCTTAAAACCCAAATCTTTTAATTAATTAATGTAGAGAAGCTCATTCTGGATTAGCCCAATCTGGCTAGGCCTTGTTTAGCTAAATTAATTAAATCTATTTAATTAGATTACAATTAATTGGTCCAGCTAAACCGTTCTTGATTTCCGGTTTAATCCTAAACTGAAATCGGTCTAATCCGGTTTAATCCAAAACCAGATTTTGTTTCTCTCTCATGATTCCTCTATATGATTCCATCCGTTTTACTCAACCTTTAGTGTGTGACCCTCAAGGCTCACGACACGTCGGCGGACTGGTAAAATTACCATTTTACCCTTTCCATCATGAGTGGCCTCTAGCAAGACATCCTGATTACCCAACGCTTGTGATTATCGAGATTTCGACTTAACCTTGTCGTACATGAATCTATCCTTTTATCCTCTTGATATCTTTGACAACCATGAGGCATAGACAAGTCATCCTCGTTCAATTGTCATGTTTCTTGATTCTTAGTTAACTGAATTGTAACAGATACTTTGTACCGACTGCATGGTCATGCTATTGTATTTCAGTTGTACTCATCAAGTGGCCTAAACTAATATCTGCTCACACGTCCGTATGAGGGATAAATCATTCAGCGATCTATTGAGTCAACTCATGTAACTTGTGATCGAGCCAATCACAGTCGTTATTGTAACCCTTTTACAGGAGACGTTAGACTGAGTTAAACTCGTCACTCATTACATAGTGACCTCAATGATCCTTCCGTCCGAGGATGTGATTTCATGTGCCGACATATGAGTATGTTCATGACTGTGTCTATGTAACA
This sequence comes from Geranium rotundifolium, assembly GCA_963920655.1. Classification (NCBI taxonomy): domain Eukaryota; kingdom Viridiplantae; phylum Streptophyta; class Magnoliopsida; order Geraniales; family Geraniaceae; genus Geranium; species Geranium rotundifolium. The sequence continues at coordinate 27,847,110 of OY987314.1, read as the reverse complement.
TACTCATGATCAGGTCGTCCTATATCACCCCTGTCTGGTGATACTATGACCTAATTGTGGCCCCCTTCTGGCCATGATCAGTAGAGCGTGATCATTTAAAGTTAGCCTCATACCGATCGCTTACGAAGCTATTCTGATTGGGGACTGCTTAAGTAAGATTTTATCTGATTTGTAGATCTACTATTATGTGTTGACACATCAATGGTACAAATCAAATCATACTTAAGATATTACTACAACACTTAGTAATATGAATGCCTATTTTATTTCAACTAATAATCTTATTACATTAGTAGATTGAAAATACCTTATGTTATGGCACAAAATCCTAACAGTCTCTCACTTGCCCTAGACCCAATTGGTATTCTAATCTAAACCCATTCTCTTGACATGCTCCTCATGCTTAGGCTGCGGAAGTGCCTTAGTTAAGGGGTCAGCTAGATTATCGTGCGTTGAAACGTAGCTTATCTCTACTTCGCCTTTATCAACCATCTCTTTGATGATGTGATACTTTCTCTCGACGTGCTTGGTCCTGTTGTGAAATCTAAGCTCTTTAGCGAGTGCTACGACCTCGGTGTTGTCACACTTTAAGCTCACGAGATCAGACGTTCGCGACATTACATCTAATCCACTCAAGAAGCTCCTTAACCACACCGCCTCCTTAGCTGCCTCTAACGCAGCTATGTATTCCGCCTCCGTGGTGGAGTCGGCTATTGTCGCTTCCTTGAAGCTTTTCCAACTGAAAGCTCCCCCGGTCAACATGAACACATACCCTTATTGAGACTTGAAGTCATCTGAGTCTATCTGAAAACTAGCGTCAACATATCCAGTGACGCTCAGTTCTCCTTCTATCCTGCCATACACTAAGAAGGCGTCCTTTGTTCTCCTCAGATATTTGAGAATACACTTGACGGCAGTCCAGTGATCTTGGTCTGGGTTGGACTGAAATCTGCTGGCACAGCTGAGGGCAAACGATACGTCAGGCCTCGTACAGATCATGGCATACATAATGGATCCCACTGCCGAAGCATACGGGATTCCCTCCATCTTCTTAAGTTCATCAGGGTTCTAGCACACTGATTCTTGCTGAGCTTGATGCCATGTCTTACTGGGAGGTTCCTCTTCTTAGAGTCAAGCACTGAGAATCTTCTCAACACTTTATCTATGTAGGTGCTCTGACTTAGGCTTAAAATTCTCTTGAATCGATCTCTATAGATCCTGATCCCCAGAATGTAAGCGGCCTCTCCTAAGTCCTTCATGGAGAAACACTTCCCTAACCAAACTTTGGTCTCAAGCAAGGTTGGGACGTCATTACCCATGACCAGTATGTCGTTGACATACAACACCAGGAACACTATGCTACTCCCACTGCTCTTCTTGTAGATACAGGGTTCATCTGGATTCCTGATAAACCCGAACTCTTTTACGACTTCATCGAACTGTAAGTTCCAACTTCTGGAAGCTTACTTTAATCCATAAATAGATTGTTGCAGCTTACACGCCTTTTTGGGATGATCCGGATCGACAAAGCCTTCTGGCTGGGTCATATAGACATCCTCCTGCAAATTCCCGTTAAGGAACGCGGTTTTGACGTCCATTTGTCTTATCTCGTAATCGAAATATGCTGCAATGACCAACATCATCCGAATTGAATTAATCATGGCTACTGGCGAAAAGGTCTCATCATAGTCCATGACTTGACAATAACCTTTTGCAATTAGTCTTGCCTTGTAAGTCTGAGGCTTTCCGTCCATATCTGTCTTTAACTTAAATATCCACTTGCACTCTATGGGTTTTATCCCAGGTGTGCTGTCTACTAAGTTCCAGACCTGATTGTCTTTCATGAACTTCATTTCCTCATCCATGACATTCTGCCATTCTTTGTCATCTTCCCATTCTTTGCCACGGGCACATCTGGTCTGCCTTCCCGTTCCGACCGATCGGCCCGTGGCTCGGCCGGGGTTAGCCTCTCGGCCTCCCGCGGGTCTCGCTCCTGATCTAACTCGATCAATTTTAATTTTTCAGCAATAATTAAATAAATTCCAGCAAATAATTCATTAACCAAAAATTATAGAATTTGCAATTTTAATTTCAAAACCCCGAAATAAATTGCAAAATTAAATCTAGCCTATCATGCTCGAATACAAAATCATGCATAACCAAGCCTCTGATACCACTGAAGAAATTATTTGAGGGTTTCAATCAATTCATTTCATGCCCATATAAGAAATTAACCTCAAAGTTTCATATTTAATAAGGATCTTACATGATCATGAATTGATCATGAGATCTAGGCTAGAATAAAACTTGAATATTACCTTGATTCAAAATCTCTTTGTTACTAAATAAGATTTAGTAACCTCTAAAGAACGTCCACACAGGAAGAGCAATCCGGGAATACTCACAACGATCCCTACTAGAAGATCGAAACAAGCAAAACAGAAGGAGAAGGAGAGGGGGGGGGGGGGGGGGGGGGGGGGGGGTTTGCTAGAGAGAGAGAGGGAGAGTAGCTAGGGTTTTGAAAATAATTTTCCAAAATTTTCAGATCTGAAAATTTTCCTTTTATAACCCTTTTTAGGCAACAATTAATTAAAGGCCTTAATGGGCTTAAAGCCCAAAACTTTTAATTAATTAATATATAGAAGCCCATTCTAAGTTAGCCCAATCTGGCTAGGTCCTGTTTAGCTAAGTTAATTAAATCTATTTAATTAGATTATAATTAATTGGTCTAGCTAAACCGTTCTTGATTTCCGGTTTAGTCCTAAACCAAGATCGGTCTAATCTGGTTTAATCCAAAACCGGATTTTGTCTCTCTCTCTCATGATTCCTCTATATGATTTCATCCGTTTTACTCAAACTTTAGTGTGTGACCCTCTAGGCTCACGACACGTCGGCGGACTGGTAAAATTACCATTTTACCCTTTCCATCATGAGTGGCCTCTAGCAAGACATCATGATTACCCAACGCTTGTGATTATCGAGATTTCGACTTAACCTTGTCGTACATGAATCTATTCTTTTATCCTCTTGATATCTTTGACAACAACGAGGCATAGACAAGTCATCCTCGTTTAATTGTCATGTTTCTTGATACTTAGTTAACTGAATTGTAACTGATACTCCGTATCGTTTGCATGGCCAAGCTATTGTATTTCAGTTGTACTCATCAAGTGGTCTAAACTGATATCTGCTCACACGTCCGTGTGAGGGATAAATCCTTCAGTGATCTATTGAGTCAATTCATGTAACTCGTGATCGAGCCAATCACAGTCGTTATTGTAACCCTTTTACAGGAGACGTTAGACTGAGTCAAACTCGTCACTCATTACATAATGACCTCAATGATCCTTCCGTCTAAGGATGTGATTTCATGTGCCGACATATGAGTATGTTCATGACTGTGTCTATGTAACATTCTCATGATCGGGTCATCCTATATCACCCCTGTCTGGTGATATTATGACCTAACTCCGGCCCCATTCTAGCCATGATCAGTAGAGCGTGATCATTTAGAGTTAGTCTCATACCGATCGCTTCTTATGAAGCTATTCCGATTGGGGACTTATTAAGTAAGATTTTATCTGATCTGTAGATCTACTATTATGTGTTGACACATCAATGATACAAATCAAATCATACTTAAGATATTACTACAACACTTAGTAATATGAATGCCGATTTTATTTCAACTAATAATCTTATTACATGATTAGATCGAAAATACATTGTGCTAGGGCACAAAAACCAAACATCTTCATCATTATCGCAAAACTCTACATACGGGATCGAGAAATGCTAAAGAGGCATAGAGAAACATGGGCTTAGGAGTCTTGAGATCGATGTTTCTCCAGCGTGTACCCATAACCATCTTCGGCGAGATCGACGTTACTCCAACGCGTCCCCAGCCCTCTTTCGGCGACCCGTATAGTCGGCCCGTTCGTCTTGCCTATCTTGATTTGGCAAAATTGACTCGTTTTGGTGGTTTTTGACACCTCGTTGCCGCCTCGGAGGCCGTCTCTATCGTTTTTTACAACACTACCAGAAAGTCCTTAATAGTGTCAATTTAGAGAGGAGAGTACCTTTTGTGTTTGTGTGTATTCCTTTGTTGATCTAGAGTTGTTTATATAGCAATAACCATATCAAAGGTTATCAATATATTGCAGAAAATCAGGATCCAATATCTGAATCCTTAAAGGCAATATCTTTGTAGTAATTAGCCACTTGATTGACATCCCCCCTCAAATTGATGTGGGTGATCAACCAACATTAATTTGCCCGAGAGAAATAGATTACGCTGGCGAGGTAGAGCCTTAGTGAAGATATTTGCCACTTGAAGACCTGAAGACACATGAGGTAAAGAAAGAACCTGAGACTCATCGGCTTCCCGAATAAAATGGCAATCAACCTCAATATGTTTCGTGCGCTCATGATAGTCCGGATTCGCTGTAATATGAACAGCGCTAGTATTATCCACATGCAAAGGTGTTGGCCCAGATGGTGGAAAGCCCAGTTCTGCGAGTAATCCCCGTAACCAAATAATTTTTGAGCAAGCAACAGACATAGCCCGGTATTCAGATTCAGTAGAAGATTTGGAAATTCGATCTTGCTTTTTACTTTTTCAAGAGATAAGAGCAGGCCCTAAGAACATACACCAACCTGTGGTAGATCGACGAGTATCCGCACATCCTCCCCAGTCAACATCACTATATGCTGAAAGATTCAATGAAGTATCAGCCGGGAAATATATGCCTTTTCTACTAGTGCCCATAATATACCTAAGAATGCGGTGAACAGCAGCCATATGCAAATGTCTTGGGGACTGTAGAAACTGACTAACTTGCTGAACTGCAAATGATAGATCAGGCCGAGTAATGGTGAGATAAACCAAGCTCCCGACCAATTGTCGATAGACTGTTGGATCTGGAAGAATGTCACCTTCATCCTTTCGAAGCTTAACATTTAGCTCCATGAGAGTATCGACCGGAGAACTGTTCCGGATGCCAGCCATATCCACGAGATCATTGGCATATTTTTCTTGGTTAAGAAATAGACCTGACTGCCTCGTATGAACTTCAATGCCCAGGAAATACGTAAGAGGACCTAGATCCTTCATATGGAAAAATTTGTGTAGATGTTCCTTAAGTTTAAAAATTAGAGTGTCATCTGTCCCTGTAATCACAATATCATCGACATACGCAAGAAGCAGCACAATCCCATTCTCAGTACGACGAAAAAATAGAGATGTATCATAAGCACTGGGTTGGAATGAGAAGTCTTTCAACGTAGTACGAAACTTCTCATACCATGCCCTCGGAGCTTGTTTCAATCCATAAAGAGAACGACGCAACTTACAGACATTGGACGTAGGAGTGGAAAACAGACCTTGAGGTACCCGCATAAATACCTCCTCCTTCAGATCTCCGTGAAGGAACGCATTCTTAACATCCATTTGATTTAAAGTCCATTTCTGAGAAGGAGCAATAGCTAGGACAGTAAGAATTGTCGTCATTTTGGCCTCATGAGCAAATGTCTCCTCATAATTCACACCATGTTGCTGATGATTCCCCAAAGCTACGAGTCGGGCTTTATATCGATCAATGCTGCCATCAGAACGCACCTTAATGGTATACACCCATTTACAGCCTAACGGGGTAACTTCATGTGGACAAGGTACAATGTCCCATGTGTGATTAATCTCCAATGCACGCAATTCTTCCTGCATCGCTTGTTGCCAACATTCTTGTCGAACTGCCTGAGAATAACAAGACGGAACAACCACAGATGATAATGTGGAGACAAGAGCTGTGGTAGAAGAAAAACCATACCGATCCGGCGGAACTGAGTGTCGTGTAGACCGACGGAGAGGAATTTCTGAGAAAGAATCAGATAATAACCCATCCTGTGGGAGCAGACCAGGTGGATCAGGCACATGTGGCTCCGGTGGTGCTAACTCAGTGATTGGTGGATCAGGATCAGGAGGTGCCAAGGGTAGCAAGGGGGCCGGCGGATGACGTCTAGAATAAACCAAATCAGAAGAGCCCCTACGAAGAGCACTAGAAACATGTTCAAATTCTGGTAGTAACACACGAGTATCTGTGGAATCGGGGGAAGATTGGTAAAAATATTGATTTTTAAAGAAAATCACATTCCTAGATACTCGAAAACGATTAGAAGTTGGATCAAAACACATAAATCCCTTTTGTGTGGCACTATACCCAAGAAACACACACCGAACAGATTGGTTAGACAATTTGTTACGTTCAGTATGGGGAAGAAGAACAAAACAAACGCACCCAAAAGTATGAAGATCAGAGTACTTAGGGTGCTTTTGGTGAAGACGGAAGTAAGGTGTCTCCAACTGCAATACCTGAGAAGGAAGTCTATTAATAAGAGAGACTGTCGTGGATAGTGCTTGAACCCAAAACCGAGGAGGAACTGACGCTTCAATGAGTAGTATTCGAACAACATCTAGAAGATGACAGTTTTTGGGTTCGGCTACACCATTTTGCTGTGGAGTATCCGAACACGAATGTTGTGACATAATACCTTTTGAGGCAAGAAACTGAAGAAAACTCGTAGTTATGTATTCCCCACCCAAATCAGTTCGAAAAACTTTAATGCATGTAGAGAATTGATTTTCCATAAATGCAAGAAAGTCCTTAAATTTTGAAAATACTTCTGATTTGTTTCGAAGAAAATAAATCCATGTATAACGACTGTAATCATCAATGAATGTCACGAAATATTTGAAGCGAGAATGAGATATGACAGGTGAAACACCCCAAACATCACTATGAATTAGCTCAAAACACTGCGAAGCACGACTCCCATGAGAAGGAAAAACAAGAGTCTTACTTTTCCCCATCTTACAAGAATCACAATCAAATGCAGAAGATGAAATTTTATTACCCAAACAACCAGATTTAAACAAGTGATTAATAACAGTAGAGTTAGGATGACCTAGACGTTTATGTCATACCCGACTATCTGTGTTTTTGCAAGAGAAAATAGGGAAAACATACTGTAATCTAGCTAATTGTAAAGCCTTCTTCAATCCAGATAAACGCATAGGAAATAGACGGCCAACCTTAGCTCCCTTCGCTATCACCTCCCCTGACCCCTGATCCTGCACAGTGCATCCATCAGATGAAAATTTCACGTCACACTTGTCATCAATCAATTGACCAACATAAATCAAATTTGTAGACAATTTGGGGCAGATAAAAACGTCCTTAATTTGATTAGATAAATCACCAATAGCCGTAATAGGTAATTGACTACCATTAGCAGTTTCAACCATAGACGAGCCACCATAGGGGCGAATATTATGAAGTTCATGAGTAGTAGATGTAATATGATTAGCTGCACCAGAGTCCATAAACCATGTAGAGCTAGGGGAAGAAGATTTACCATGAATGCCAAGCGTGAAGAAGGCTGACACAATAATCTGTTGAACCATTTTAGGAGTTAGATGTGGTACCAGAGGAGAGGTGGATGCAGTAGGACCTGGTGTTGGATTAGTAGACATGGAGACATGATATGCAGATTCCGAACGTCGGGGTGGACGAATCTTACACTCCTTGATAGTATGTCCGGTCTTCTTGCAATAGTTACACTTCTTTGTGGGGCATTGTTTTGCAATATGACCATATTCATGACAGTTGAAGCATTGTCTACGGGATTTGGGTTTAGTTTGGGCAGCAAATGCAACAGAAGATGATCCTTGATAGAGAAGTCCTTGAGTAAGCATGCGCTGCTCTTCCCTCAGCAGCTCACCGAAGCACACAGCTAACGAATGAATAGGATCTCTATTCAGTAAGGACGACCTAATAGTCTCAAAATCTGAACGAAGTTTCATCAGAAATTGACTCCTTTGACGATTTGTCAACATGACTTGAACGACCACCATGGACTCCACAGATACATCAACAAGGGAAATTTCCATATAATCAGACCAAAGTATTAGGAATTGAGAATAATACTCCTGGATAGACAGGGAGCCTTGTTGGAAATTGGAGATGTCTAACTCTAATTGAAAGAGACGGATAGTACACAAGTTTTAAATAGGACCACATGTCTTTAGCAGTTTTGAACGAACGCAGATTCATAAGAATTGTGGATTCTACAGAGCCTACAATCCAGCTGCGAATCTGAGCATCTTTAACATCCCAATCAGCGGGTTTTGGGACTGGGGCAGTGGGTGCAATTGCCGTACTTGTGTCATTTGATTTCCATGGAGTATCAGATACATAATTATAAAGATCTTTTTCTTTTAGATATATTTCCATTTGAAAAGCCCATGCAGAATAATTCTTCCCGTTAAACCGAACACAATTATTTTCCATTTTGTCAATATTCTGGTTTTTTTTAATCGGGAATGAGGAACAGTAGAACCTGGAAAATAGGCAGTTCAGGGAAGCCTAGTAATCTGGAATTTTCCGGCGATCGGCGTGTGACTCTCCGGCGGCGGCGCGTGGGCGACGGCGGCGGCGCGTGGGGAGGATTCCGGCGAGGAAAAGCTTGGAACTAGTAGATCGGCGCCCTCTGAGTGCCCTGGTACTGGCGCTGAGAAGAGACACGCGGCGGAGGTGTGCAGATCGGAGCACGGCAGCAGGTTAGAGCAGCTGCTTCTGACGGCGCGTGGCGGCGCGGGTGGCGGTCCGACAACCACAGAAGTCGTTGAAAACTTGAGAGCCGAGGTCGGGACCGATGTCGGCTCCGGTGGCTTGAACTCCGGCGAGAGATGCCGGTGACCGAGACGAAGAACGAGCATGAGGGCTCGAAAAAAAAAATTCAGAGAACAGGCTCTGATACCATGTCAATTTAGAGAGGAGAATACCTTTTGTGTTTGTGTGTATTCCTTTGTTGATCTAGAGTTGTTTATATAGCAATAACCATATCAAATGTTATCAATATATTGCAGAAAATCAGGATCCAATATCTGAATCCTTAAAGGCAATATCTTTGTAGTAATTAGCCACTTGATTGACAAATAGTTCACATTACAACATCGTACAATAAAAAAAATGTCATTCATGTGCCTATTGTTATGTCCACATGTGAGTTCGAAGTCCCACATCGTAAGATTACAAAGTATAAGGAATGTTTATATACACATTGGACCCTAGACCCACCAGACTAGTCTTTTGGGTCAGAGGTGGGCTTTAATGTGTATGTGGGCTTTCCTTGGGTGCTCCTCCTAGGTAAGGCCTGGATCTGCCCAACAGTGGTATCAGATCCAGGTTCGGTAGACTCTCCTGATTATGTAGGTCGGGTACTCTTATGGCTGGTAAGACCGAGACCATGAGTTGGCCACTCTCATGGTGAGGCTCGGATAGGATGAAAAGGGCCCTTGTGGGAGAGTAGACCGAGGTAAAGTATGTGGGCTTAAGGGGAGCCAGCCCGATGTGATGAGACTCAATATGGAGGGGGAGATTGTTATGTCCACATGTGAGTTCAAAGTCCCACATCAGAAGATTACAATGTATAAGGAATATTTATATACACATTGGACCCTAGACCCGCTAGACTAGTCTTTTGGGTCAAAATGAGCTCTAATATGTATATGGGTTTTCTTTGTGTGCTCCTCTTAGATAAGGCCCGGATCTCCTCAACACCTATCACATTTGAGAACTCCGTGATATCATAGCTAGGTACTTGACATCAATCCCTCTATCATGTTTAACGTTTATTTCGACATGGACATCATGAATAAGTCTACATCTTCTATATACTGATGTATATGATCGATGTATATGTAGGTGACATATTATGTGCTATAGGATGTTTGTACTCATATTCCAATTGTTACTATGTATATGATCTCATTATCCCTGTCCTGAGTAGATGATGTGATGTGGTCCATTTGTGCCCCTTTCCAGAACCAAATAACCTTCATCTTAGCACGTTTTTCCCTTTGTTTCGGTTACACTAGGGCCATTATTTTGATATTTTTGATCTTTGATGTGTTTTCCGTATTTTGTAGGAGATGGAGCCAAATTGGAGCATTTTTGGAGCATGGGAGAGTGACACGGTCATGGCGCTGACAGATCTTGCAAGAGCAATAACGTCTTTATCCGGAGTGCAAATGGAGCAAAAATAGACATCATGATGAAGAGTTTTGAAAACTCTACAACTTTGAAGAAGGAAGCGAGGTCATCGGAGTTACGTATTTCAAGATATCAGCCGGCCAAAGAAGTTGACCAACGACCCATTTCAGCTCGGCCCAGTCGACTTTCAAGGGCCATATCTGGAGCATCCGACATCCAAATCAAGAACTTTTTTAGCCTAAATTTAATAGGAGCAAGAGACATATAATTTTTGGGAAGGAAGTTTTCCCATTGGAAATCTGGAAGAGGGTCAAAACGGCATCGGAAGGAGCTGGCAGAGAGGCAATTCGCCGGGCAGTCCGGTCCGGACTGCCCAACAGATCTAAGGGTCCAAAATTCGGATTTTTGCTACTCAAAACAAAACCTAACTCATTTTTGAACCACACACTTCACTATTCATCCATCTCCTACCTTTTGAGAGCCTCCATCTTCTTCATCTTCTCCACCATCCTCCATTTCTCTCCATTACAGGCCAACCAAAAGCTTGATTAGGCAAGGAGGAGGAGGAGGGTTTCATCACCACATCTTGGAAGGTTTTCAAGTAGCCAGGATTCATCAAGAGAGTACAAGATTAGAGGGTTTTTGAGCTCCCAACCCATTTTGGGTTCTTGGGTTTGTTTAATTTCTCTTCATTTCTTGAATCTTGTATTTTTCTTGTGGGATTTTGTATGAACACCATGGTTTTGGGCTAAAAACCCAAGACCATGGGTGCTAGACTTTTTAGGAAAATATGACTTTCCAAAGCTTGATATCTATACATGTTTGAGTTTATGCATGTGAGCTTGCTTGATTTTAATGCTTGATAAAGACTTGTATTGTTGTTTGTGAGAGCATGTGATGATATATATTGGATTTTTGATGCTTGAACATGATTTGAATATACACTTGTGAGAGCTTGTGTGTGTTTGTAGTTGTGTTAGAGTAGTAGCTCTCAACTTGTACGAGAGGAAGAGTTGAAAGCGGATTTAAGTAGATTCAAAGGGTTAGAAGCAAAACTTCAACATTTGGTTCGAAATTCGTCGCGTCTAATGCTTCTTAACGTTGAATGTAACTTCCCGAGAGGGTATTTCAACGTTAGGAAAGGCTTAGTCCGAGAGGATAAGCATCTAAGACTTATGCCACTTGCATTGCTTGAATGTGATTAGTTGATAGCTTGGATTGACATTTCGCCGTCGGTCTAGCACCCGTGGTTGCTAGTTGCTTGATTTTCATTCCCCTGCTTTAATATTTTGCATCTAACTTAGTGTTCCTTTAGCGTAGTTTGCTTAACTTAGTTGTTTGCTAGTAATTTGTTTCTTGATCAAAACCCCTAAAAATTGCGTATTTACTTTTTCTTCCCCGTCAAACCTAAGAGAGAGCGCAAATCGACTAAGTAATCGACCCACAAGTTGATCCCCTAGTGTTCGACTCGGCAAAGCCGGAATCTAAATGTACTTGGACGATTAAAGGGCCTCTTTTGCGAATGAGCTTTTTGGCCTTTCATGATGTTAAATGGTAAATGTTTTTGTACATGAAAATTACAGTATTTCACGCACAAACACTCTCCGCTATGTACACTTTTGTTCAAACAAAATTAATAAACTTAATTGTCGCCTCTATGTATACTTTTGGCATTCTCTCCGCTAACATCCATCTCCGATCCATTTAATAATCATCATCAAAATCACAAATAAAACATATACAAAATTTGCAAGTTGATATCAGTTTATGTATTTATTTTTTAATTATTTCATAAATACAGTATACACAAGTCGAAATTAGTACAACTACATATTTGTTCTACAAAATTCACACCATAAAAATGATACAAAATATTTAGCTGGGGAAAGTAAAATTTTGACATGTCCTCGATGAATAAATATCTATAGTTATGGAAAATTGAAAGTTTGAAGATGACTTTGAATAGAAATTTGTAGAGTGATTAAAGAAAATGATGTGTATGGGTTCGCAATCAGAATGTGTGGCGTGTGTATCAAGTTATTGAATAGTAGAGATATTGTTGAGATACAAGACAAATATCTTTATCCGAATCCGAATGGATATACATACCGAGAACATACATACAATACAACTACTGTCCACTTGCACTTGCGAGTGCAATTAATTTTGAGCATCAACAAGATTTAATCCCAACCATAAAATAAACGGACCGTTAAAATCTACGTGTTTTGGGTCCTATATGTGTTCAGGGCTCAAAGACCAAAGCTTAATTCATATTGGGCTAAGCGGGCCTTACATGAACTAATTACCCGATATGGGCCGGCCATTACAAGGGGTGAGAAATTGGGGTTTGAGCCCAAAAAGGTTCAATCAATTCAATACATACAACAAAAATACACGTATTGTACCGTGATAAGCAACACAAACAAATTTCCATTCATTATCTCAATAAAATATGTCCAATGGAATGATAGTCAAATAGCAAAATTCTTTCACTTTCACCGTATAAAATAAAACCTAGAAGTTTTAATAATATTGATATAAACACCAAAAACATCAGCATTAAAATGTTTTTTCTAAGGAAAATGCAAAAATTATTGGTGTATTGTTAGTCTTTTGCAATTTCTGTCCTTCTGTTATTTTATTTGTAATTCTAAAGTCTACGAAAATACCCTTGTTAATTTACTCTTCCCTTTTCTCAAGCTTGTCTTCTCCAGTGGGTACTTGCGTCACTTGCAAGGAAGACAAACTAGCGCTCTCTTGATTCTATGAAAAATTAATGTCTCATAAAAATGTGCCATTAATCTACTCAAAAGCCTACCTACCCAAATCTCGAAATTGCAATGAAACAATCACCTTCATCGAAGTCTGTACATACACCCTGTAAGCACAAAAATTTAAACTAAAATAAATTAATGGGTATGTTTTTGTAAGAGAAAATTAATCTGTACGTTAAATATAGGTAAAAGTTTAGTTATTCATCCGTCATTTTTGGCCTATAGTGGAATTACAGCTCCACATTTCATAGAATTAAATATGTTTAGGTTGATTTTAAAATTGAACATAATTATTTTATTATCAACCACCTAAATCTTCCTTTATCAGTTATTTTAATAAAACATATTTATTTTATCAGTTATTTTTTGTATAGTATAATAAAGGGGTAATGACTGTTGACTACACTCAATTATGTCACATTTAAAATTTAATACTCCAACTTCTAAATTTTCATTTGAAATACCCAAAAATTAAATAAGCGACACTTAACTCAACGTCTGTTAAATCTAACTGAATTGGTGTGTCAAAAAGTCTAAAATGCCCTCAATAGTTTTGGTCTGTTAAACCAGAATGATTGGTTCAATTGATATGATTATGAAATGACTATTTTACCCTTAATTGAATACCAATTTAACTAATAAATTGAGTGCAAATCTGACTTTTCACTTACACAAATAATAATTATAATTCTTTAATAATTAAATATGTATAATATTATTATTAATTATATATTATTATAAATCATATTATTATTAATCATAATCATTAATTAAACTTAATTAACCCTAATTAAACCTAAATTCGTCGAGCCACCCACCTCCATCATGACGGCCCACCTCCGTCGAGCCACCCACCTCCGTCGCGACGACCCTCAGACGCCTCCCACCTCCCTCGCGACCAAGAGGTGAGGTCGGACTCCGCCTACTCCCGACTCCGACCGCTGCCTGCGGTTCGAGCAACCTCCGGCGAGGAGGCTCTCGGCGATGGAGGTCGGACCCTGACTCAAAACCCAGATCTGCAGAGGTGCTCCGACGGCCTGATCGCTCGCTCTCGCCGGAGACGTACACGGGCCGAGCAGCGAAGAAGACGAAGAGCCAATGGCTCTTTTTGAAAATTAGAAGTCAAATTGAGTGCATATTTGTCTTTTCAATTAAAAATTTAGTTTTTATAATAATTAATAATAATATAGTTATTTAATTATTAAAGAATTACAAAAGGTCAAATTTACCCCCAACCCATAAGTTATATTGTTTGATCAATTAAGGGTAAAATTGTCATTTCATAATTATATCAATTGAACTAATCAGACCGGTTTAACAGACCAAAATTATTGAGGGCATTTTAGACTTTTTAACAGACCAATTCAGTTAAATTTAACAGACGGGCTAAATGTCACTTATTTAAACTTGAGGTACCCTAAATGAAAAATTAAAAGTTTGAGTATTAAATTTGAAACGTGACATAATTAAGTGTAGTCAACTGTCATTACCCGTATAATAAACGAGTAATGCATGAAAGAGCGACAATTGTCGATTTCTGCTCGCTATTTCGAATTGCAGATTGCAATGCGATTGTCCATGTAATTAATTAGTTTAATTACGTCACTCTAGTTGATTATTATTATTGTATTATTTTGAAAGTCTACCGATAATTGCGTGTATTATCACGGTATTGAATTAGTCCCCTTTATAACCAGTATTATACTCAGTTACTCATTACCTCTTCTTATTTTAGTCTTCAACTTTGATAGAAGCGTCTACTTACGGATTTACCTCCTAAATTTGTTCAAACCAAACTTCTTCTTCTTTCAAATTCAAAAGTGAGTCAAAACAATTCCCGTTTGACCATTCAATAGTTGTTCAAATAAAATATTAATTACATTTATATGAATCATATTGATATATATTTTCTTTACAAAGTATGTAATTTAAATCTATTCTCATTTCAACTCAAATATTTTCCTATAATACAAAGCATGTGTTTTATCAGAGTTTCAGTGTCTTCTCAGAATTTTGGTGTCTCAAGGTTAAGGTTGATGTATTTGTGTTTGCGTTTGTGGTTGTTGTGTTTGTGTAGCGGTGGCCATAAAATTATCGTATGTCGATGATTTATGTGTATATTTTGGTAGTGATTTTGTCATCCACTCTAAAAAAATGAAATCTCTGAAGATTAGGTTGGAAGGTTTTCGCGAGATTTGGTAGATCGTCACCAAGATCGAGGTGGGGGAGATGGGTTTTGTCCTGGGAGGCCTAGAAGAAAGACGGTGGTCGCCGACCGCGGTGACTCAGTGGAGAAGAGGATGAAGGCTCGGTACTGGGAGGGATCATCATCCTCTGGCGTCGCTGGATAGATTTATGTAAGCATATCAGACTAGGAAGTCTTGATTTTCTTAAACTCCAATGTGTTTTCGTGTTGTCCCTTTCGCCATTTGGGGACTAGATGGCTCGGGGCTCTTGTTTTGGGAAGAAAATTGAGGAGGATCGGCTTGTTTCACCAGAATATTTGGGGTGTTAGGCTAGGTGTTTGTTGTAAGAGGTTCACGGAGTTTCTCCAGGCAATTGAGATAGAAGCCATGGGGCTCACAGAAACATTTTGGTGTTGCAAGTGGAATAGTTTTTGGGGTAGTTCCTGTAAGGGATTTGCGGGGAATCTCAACTTGTTCAAGGTGGAGGCCACGAGTTTACAAGATGTCGTTCGTTGGGCTATTAGTTTGGTTTTGGTTAGCGTCTTTATCAAGACGGGTATTCAAAGTGTTGTGCAGGTGATTCAGTCTTGGTGGTTCCTGAGAAGCATAGTGGGAGGGTTTCTGCTTGATTTGTTTATTTGCTTTATTTATTTCATTTTGCTTTGGTTTTTTTATAGGGTTGCTAATCTTGCTCTTTTTTCGCTTATCTGGGAGTCTGGTTTGGAGGTTATCCCACCAACTCCTTATGTAGTTCTTCTATCTGGTTGACTCTAGGCTCTTATAAAGTTTGAGTTGAAAAAAAATACAATGTATGTAATTATTACAATTATAAATTATTTTGAGGGAAAAATACAGTCAACTTTACACGATTTTTATTTTACCACATTATATAAACTACCAGCTCGATAAGATGATATTTGTCTTTATATCACAGTTCATTAGAATTTCAAAAATCGGTGTGAAACATACACATTTAGAAATGAAGTAATTGATAAAAAGAAAATTCAGAGATTTAGGATAAGATAACAAGCAAGTCATTTATGTCATACCTATAGCTTGATGAATGAAAATCGATAAGTCATGGCGTCTTCTTCTCCAGTGTCGTGACTCTTCTATCAACGTTGCATACCCACATTTCTCAACGTCCATTGTGTTGAATGTTTGGTTATAACATAAAATTGGCCTGGGATAATGTTTGTGCTAATATATAAAATCCTCC
This sequence comes from Geranium rotundifolium, assembly GCA_963920655.1. Taxonomy (NCBI): domain Eukaryota; kingdom Viridiplantae; phylum Streptophyta; class Magnoliopsida; order Geraniales; family Geraniaceae; genus Geranium; species Geranium rotundifolium. The sequence goes on along the minus strand of OY987314.1, from coordinate 27,830,879 downwards.
AATTCTGAACGTATTATTTATTAAAATTTATCTTCCACTCAAATTGTAAAGTGTGTCCATGTAATTTACAATTGTAATTTTTTAAAGATTAGTTAAGGACATGTTGTTTAGATAATGTTTGGGGACATATGCAACTTGTTGAACTTCGTATGTTTTGGTGTTATTTTATTTCCACTTTTATCTCCTTTATCGACCAACAATTTTTATCAGAGGTTGATTACGTTTTTGGCTAGTTTAAAATATTGAATACTTCTATTTGAATTTAGAATGACGAACGAATGTCAATGATGCAGCGTACGTGGCTAGGAGGAATTCTTTATCAAAATTCGTTGATTCTTGCGAATACCGAAGGTGATAGATTTGAGGGAAATCTCGATTTTTTTATTAACTTCAAAATTCGTTGATGCAGTGCGGTCGAAGAAGCCGGTATGCAGAATGTAGAACACTTGGAGTTATCGCAAAAGTGTCGGATTTCGACAAAGGACTAGTGTTTTCTGGGCGGAAACGGCATTCTGAGCAAAACTCATGGCTATGCCATGAAGTACGATGAATTTCGGCCATCCGAGGTCATCTTAGGGGTCAAAATTGCGTTTTATAAGTTTCGGGTACTTTTTTATAATTTTTAATATTTGTTTCCTTTATTTTCCTTTTTTCCTTTCTAGCTATTTTCCTTATTTTTTTCTTTCTAGGGAATTAGGGTTTTCCTTTTTTGCAATTTGTGTTTCATTATTTAAGCACTCTCGTCTATGTTATTGAATTAGTTTTGAAGTTTAATAAAAAAATCGAGGTTTCCCTCAAATCTATCACATTCGGTATTCGCAAGAATCAACGAACTTGATAAAGAATTCCTCCTAGCCACGTACGCTGCATCAGTTGGTATCAGAGGTTAGTCGATCCTGAGGTATGCCGCCTTGTAGACAACAACGAGCCGCTCCCCAAGGTACTGATGATGATCAAGCTGAGTTACGACGTGAAAACGCTGAACTTCGACGTGAGAACGACGATTTGAGGTTGCAGGTTGAATTATTGACACGACGAATGGATGAATTGCGTCCTTTCGCTGGTTACCGGAATCGTTCACCCGAACGCCCTAACCAACGGTGGGAACAGGGTTTCAAGGTGGAAATTCCACAATTCAATAGCAATCTTAAACCAGAGGAGTTTATAGATTGGCTATCACCCCGATTTATGATGATTATGTTGAACCAAATGCAGATGCAGAAGCTGAAATTGTAGAAGCACAATTGAGTCAACATGAGCAGAATATTCGAGGAAGAGATGCTTTATTAGCAAGTGATGAAATTTTATGTTGCGTCAAATACTTGTTCTTAGCTGATTCATACAACAATGGTTACGAACAGTTTTTGGAGGGCATCGAGAGCTTGTACGATGAAGGCATGACTAAATTTTTTCCAAAAGTAGCCGGAAATTATTGGGAGCCTTACGTGTATATAGTTGCCTTAATCAACAACGAGAACCTAATACCAGCATCATGTATCAACAATAGAAGGCTCAAATTCCAAGGTTGGATAATTGATCAATGGGCGTGTACTTTGATAAGAAAAGTCCAGAAATTCAACATGGAACCCGAGATTAAGTGTTACACATTTACGATCCACCTTGCGAACAAGGTGAGAGTACTTCGTACATCTGAAAATTTGGTAGGAGGTGTTACAAAGATATGGGATCCCGGGTGATTTTTCTTCTGAGGAGGATGTTGCGGATCCAGATTCGAGGTCGAATCTTCTCCATCCAGGAGAGAATGATGCAGTGCGGTCGAAGAAGCCGGTATGCAGAATGTAGAACACCTAGAGTTATCGCAAAAGTGTCGGATTTCGACAAAGAACTAGTGTTATCTGGGCGGAACGGCATTTTGAGCAAAACTCATGGCTATGCCATGAAGTACGATGGATTTCGGCCATCCGAGGTCATCTTAGGGGTCAAAATTGCGTTTTATAAGTTTCGGGTAGTTTTTTTATAATTTTTAATATTTGTTTCCTTTATTTTCCTTTTTTCCTTTCTAGCTATTTTCCTTATATTTTTTTTCTAGGGAATTAGGGTTTTCCTTTTTTGCAATTTGTGTTTCATTATTTAAGCACTCTCGTCATTGTTATTGAATTAGTTTTTGAAGTTAATAAGAAAATCGAGGTTTCCCTCAAATCTATCACCTTCGGTATTCGCAAGAATCAACGAATTTTGATAAAGAATTCCTCCTAGCCACGTACGCTGCATCAGATGCAACTATTAAAAATCTAGGAGGAATTCTTTATTATTCCCTAGAAAGGAAAAATAAGGAAAAAAAGCTAGAAAAGAAAAACGGAAAATAAAGGAAACAACTATTAAAAATTATAAAAAGTGCCCGAAACTTATAAAACGCGATTTTGACCCTTAAGATGACCTCAGATGGCCGAAATTTATCGCACTTCATGGCATAGTCATGAGTTTTGCTCAGAATGCTGTTTCCGCCCAGAAAACACTAGTCCTTTATCGAAATCCGACACTTTTGCGATAACTCCAGGTGTTCTACATTCTGCATACCGGCTTCTTCGACCGCACTGCATCAGTCAAGTTGATGTGAGAAATGGTAAATATATCAAACTTTTCAGTTTGTATTTATGAGAGATGAGATACCAAACACAAGCCTTTTGGTTGAGAATTTTGATAGCACGGGGTCGTTTTGGCATGTGGCAACAAGTAATTTTCTCAAAATTTACTCCTTGTAACGTGAACTCATCAAATTTCTTTTTCTGCGACCAAATATCACCGGTTGCGGCTTAATAACATGACGATGAAAAATGGGAGTCGGACCAATTCAACAATTGGAGAAAAGAAAAATATGCGAGCTTGAGTTGGAAACAAATATATTTTAAATTTTTGTATGGAAAACTGATACTTGAGTATCAAAAAATTTCATATAACTATGCCTGACTTTCATTTTAGCATGTGAGGTGTCCTAAATTTTCACGTTTTCACCTTATTGACAATCTGTCCAAATCTATTAAATTTTATGTTCAAAATATAAAATTGCCCCCAAACACATTTCAAAATAACCCCTAGTCTAAACCCAACATAAACCTTAACCCAATCTAAAGTTTAACATAACTTATCCTCACCTCTGCCTCCACCCGTCGACAAGCATCGTCTCCGACCCCCACCCCACGTCCTCCTCTTCCTCACCTCTAGGCCGGAGCACTCGGTCTTTTCCTCAAAGCCAGAATATATATATTCATAAGTTGATTCGTCAGAATCTTTTTTTCTCTTTCGTTTCTGAATCGTTAGCATTTTTCGTCATTTCTTTTAAATGTATAACTTTTTTAAAAATAATAATTTCATAATCATTTTTCAAAAAAATTGAATAATTCATCGGATCTTTTGCAATTTAACTTTAAAATCACTACTAATATTTATATTAGAGATATTGATTACAATCTTAATCAATTACATGTGAAATGGTGGATATGCTTCCGGGTCAATTAATAAAGGACGTGACCTTCTACCAGTGACATTTAGATATTTATATTATAAATTTGACGGGGAAATCTTAACTTTATTAAATATAATAATGAGAAGGTGATGCGGAAAAGAAGGCAGTCCATTTGGTTTTGATGATATGTTCTCAATATTAAGAGTTCACTAATACAAGCTTAGATGTAATATTAATTGTTAATTATATGTTGTACATGTATATAACATAATGTTATTATACTCAACTTGTTTACACTTAATTGGTACATGATATTATACATATTCAATATCCAATAATAATAAGAGAACTACGTTAGATAATGAGTGACTGAGTACAGTTTAATTGAAAATTTAAAATATATTGATCCAATAACATGTATTTGAAGATTTAAATGACAATTAAGAGTATTTTTTGGTATTTTACATTAAAAATTAGGGTTTCAATCAGGACAAACCTATCAATCAAATACAAATTTTAGAACACTTATAGTCCATTGGATGAAATGATTAATGGTCAGATTTAATGTTGAGTCATCAATAACATACTAACGTAAATATGAATTAATTGTAAATTTCTTTTGGTCATTTTATACCATCAGAGGGGTATTAATGTATTTTTATAGCCCTATTTATCTTGAATATTATTTTCTTACTTGAATATCTTGTTTTGAATATTTTTACATTAGTTGAATATCTTTTATTTTCGGTTCACTGCAAAATTTGACCGGTTCAATTGCAAATCGTTTATCGGTTCTCTCAATATGTGTCATATGATATGTTTCATCGAATATGTTTTATCGATTATGTTTCATCGACTATCAAATATGTTTCATTGATTATCAAATATCGACTATGTTTGATCAAACATGTTTCATCGAATATGTTCTATCGAATATGTTGCATCGAATATGTTTCATCAAATATGTTATATCGAATATGTTTTTTCGAATTGATTTTACGTAACATTACTTTTTGTTAGTTTAGTTCACATGACAAGTGCAAAAGTGCACAAAATTGACCACTCCTCATCAGCAAAATTGACAATTTATTTCAAATTGACGAAAACTAATCTAGAAAGTGAATCCGAACATATATCCTAAAATCAGCGAGTACAAACCCTAAAATCAGAAGAAAAAATCGAATAAAAAAAATCAACAATTAATTGAAACAATCGAAACCCGAATAAAAATCCCAATTTTAATTTCATGTGCACCATTTCACTTCGGAATCACAAAACAACCAAACCCGAATGTAAATATTTATTTCACGTCATAATCATAAAATAATCAAAACATGAAAACAAATCTCAATATCAATTCCGATTTCACTTCACCGGTACATTTGTTCATAAAAATAAATGAATCTCAACAACAAAAATCATTAATTGAAGTGAAAATTTTACCGTCGAGGCCCAACGATCATCTGGATGTAGGGTGGCCTCCGTCACCGCCGACGTCATTGCTGCCGTCGTCATCCTGAGTCGTCGAGTGCAACGACGTCTGGTTTGAAGCGTCGATCCATCCGAAGTCGTTCCATCCGTGGCCGTCGACAATCGTCCCGGAGTCAATGCGGCAGTTCGATGAATCGGTTTCCATCCCCAGCGTCGCGATCGATGCGGCACTTCGATTAATCAGTTGTCGCCTGTAGCATCGCGAATCATGGGTGGGGGAATCAAATCGTCCGTCGGGCACCGTCGCCAAGAATCGCCGTCATTGCCTGGAGCCGCTGTCATCGCTTGGAGCCGCCGTCGTCGCCTGACCTGCTGCCGCTGCCGCCGTCGCCTGACCCGCTGCCGCCTTCGTGAGCCGAAGCCAGGTAGTGGCCTCGCAGAGAACGCACACTGCTACGATATTTGTAGCAGTGAAACCTACTGGTTTAGGGTTATATATATATATATATATATATATATATTTAATATAGATAGAATGACCATATCACCCTTTTTATGTTTTTGTTATTTTTCTAATTTATTATTAATTAGAGTTATAGATGAAACTAATCCGACGGACAATAAGCATTCTAAAATTTGTAGCAGATATATAGTTTGTAGCCGATCTCTTCCCTAAAAGCTAACATATTGTAATTGAGTGAGAGCAAAATAATACTCGGATGTCTTTAGTTACGTGAGATTACCTTTACAAAATAATAAATGAACTAAATAGCATAAAAAGTAAAAACCAATCTAAGTCGTCACCCCTTGAATAATAATAATAATAATAATAACATGCCAATACTAATACAAAAATATCAAATTGTTTTCAGATAGATTTATACGATTGGTTTGTAAATTTTGATGTTGAGGATTTTTAGGGAATCTTACATCTGAACATGTGATACAGTATTGTCAGTGTTCTTAAAAAATTAGCCAACTAAACCAACAACTACATTGACCTTGGCTTAAGAATCTTAAACCCTAAACCCAGAAAGTAAATTACAGTAAAGTCAATCTATAATTTAAAATGGCCCAACCAACAACCAACCCGCACCCAATATTTTCATCATCAATTCCTTGTATAGTGCAGTGCATCAATGGTACAAGCATTGAATTTTTGGGTATGACTTAGTCATATATGATATATGTATCAACACATGTTCTGCTTCTTCCCTTTCACTCTCCCACCTTTTTTATACACACATTTTTAATTACCCATTTCTCATTCGCTAGCTTTACTTTAATTATTCATTTCTGGGTTTCAGTTTCTCAATCCTTCTGTTTCAGGTTCTTTGAACTTTTTGATAAACAGCAAGTGCAAGTGCTTTGTTGATTAACTTTTCTGCTAATCTTGTTTTGATGTCTCTACCAAGAAGAAGCTGCTTCTTTGTTTTGCTCTTCACTGTGTCTCTATGCCTCAGCTGCTCTTCACTGCTTGTTGGAGCCCAAGTTACACATCCTGTTGAAGGTACTTAGGGTTTCTGATTCTTGTCCCCTTCTCATTTCTGCAATCATTACACCACTGTACATTACTAGTTCTAATCCTTACAATTTCTGATCAGAAAAATATTGAGTATACCTTATTTTGCAGTGACCGCTCTGAAGGCCATCAAGAAAAGTTTGGTTGATGTCAATAAAAATCTAAGTAATTGGAACCGAGGAGACCCGTGCACTTCCAATTGGACAGGAATTTTGTGCTTCAACAAAACCATAGATGGCTATCTACGTGTTAAGGAACTGTAAGATTCTTAATTACACACTCAACTGAGGGAAGATTGTTAGAGTTTACTGCGTGTTGTGATCAAAAGTCAGTTTTCTTGATTTTCCTCTTCATTTATACGTCAAGTATAAGTGTCTTACCATCTCGCTGATTGGTTGCCTATACATGATCTTCCTATATGGTCATAGGATGGATGGATCATTGATATTCATTACTCACAAATCACAAGGCCAATCATTTTAACACACCAAGTGTTTTGCATTTGTTTTTGAAGATCCAAATTTCATACCGCACCACCAAGCCAAGAAAATCCGACCACTCGGTCACTTGACCGAGTAGAATTGGCGCCAAGTGCTTTGCTGCTAATACTCTAACCGTTGTTTTACGGATTAGACTAAAAAACTTCAGTGAATTAGTGTTATTTCCTTCTAAGAGCTTCGCAATGGTTGTTTGTTTAACTCTTACTTCTCTGCAGGCAGCTAATAGAAATGAATCTGTCTGGAACTTTATCACCAGAGCTCGGTCGCTTATCTTACTTGACAATATTGTGAGGAAACAACTTCATGAAATCTTTTCATATATAGAAAAAGAATCTCTGTTTTGAATTTTTTTCTTTCAAATTTCCGTACTAAATTTATGTTCTCGCTGATATATTTATACATGTGTATGTTGCCAAAAGGGATTTTATGTGGAACAAGATAAGTGGAAGTATACCGAAGGAGATAGGAAATATAACGTCTTTGGAACTATTGTAAGTTTACCTTTTTCTTTCTGTCGCGTGATTACATATATCATTGATAAAGTAAATCTAATGGTACTGAGTGTTTCAAGCATCCGTCTCTTTCACTTGTTTATTTTGCAAATTTACACTTTTTTTTTAAATATTTTTTCAGGCTCCTGAATGGGAACCAGTTAACAGGTCCATTGCCCGAAGAGCTGGGTTATCTTCCTAACTTGGACAGAATACAAATCGATCAGAACCATATATCTGGACCAATCCCAACATCATTTGCAAATTTAAACAAAACAAAGCATTTGTAAGGGTGTTTCTGACACTTATAAGACTAATGCAGTGCTAGAGCGCCTTACTGTTAAACTGCTCTTGTGCTAATGTTTGTATTCATTTTCTTCCATTTTCCCGACTTATGCAGTCATATGAACAACAATTCAATTAGTGGCCAGATCCCCCCTGAGTTATCCACTTTGCCAAAACTTGTTCACTTGTAAGTTTTTATTTTCTCTTTTCCTTTTATATCAAAAGAAGTGTGCATATGTATCCTCAGCGAGCTTGATAACAATGTGCATTGCCAGTTCTATTACACTATTTCTGCCCCGCTTGTATTTGCAGCTTTTAATGAAGTTAATCTGTGTAGCCTTCTTGATAACAACAACTTGTCGGGTTATCTTCCTCCAGAGCTCTCGAAGTTGCCAAGCTTACTTATACTGTATGGTTTCCTACTTACACTGGCTTCCAAAATAATGATACATCTTTGAGTTTTTAACAAGTTTTGTTTTGTCTTTTGCAGTCAACTTGACAACAACCACTTCGATGGGACCACAATTCCAGATTCATATGGAAACATGTCTAAGCTGCTGAAGTTGTAAGTGCACATTGTAATCAATTCCTAATAAGTAGGTTTAGATGCTTGGGGCATGCAACCAGATGCTTGCCTTTCATACAATGCCATCGTGTGTACAAGAATGAGATCTATCTCCCAAAATTTCACTAGAATATCTTCATTTCTAGAAATATGAGATTAAAATAAACCAGAAAAATGTAAGCTATCTGATAAGCAATAAAAAATTAGAGAAAAACCATATATAATATGACAATTATACAAGTGATTCGTTATTGGAAAATGATGCATATCAAAGCATTTGTCAAACTCGGTCTAAAACATGCAATCCTAAAGGTAAGATTCAGTATAATCTTCCATCATTGTTTTTGTATCCTCGAGAATTTGCTCTATCTTAATAGGTCTTTTGGCTATTTCAACTAGTGTTTTCAGAGCTTCTCTCTAATAATCTTCTATATATGCTTTAAATCTGATATATATTGACAAAACTTGTGCCAAATTTGCATGTCCTTGTCAGGAGTCTCAGAAACTGCAGCTTGCAAGGACCAATCCCTGACCTGAGCAGGATACCAGGGCTTGGTTATCTGTAAGTTCATGTTTAAAATTAGTCATTTTTAAGACAAATGGGCTTTCAATTTAAAAATTCACATAATAAAATTTTATTTGTTCCCTGCAGAGATCTAAGTTCAAACCAGCTCAATGGATCCGTACCTTCAAATATGCTCTCTTCAAATATCACCACTATGTAAGATTCTTCATTTTTTGGACCATTTATATAATGCAATGTTTAACTTGAAGCTATTCCTAACCATCTGATATTATAAGGTATCCTATGGATGTGTGTCAAGTCTTAGAATATCCTGTAGTCTATGATGCCTGCATTTTTTGTTTCTCATATTAATTATATTGTGCAATATGTGCAGCGACTTATCCAACAATAACCTTAATGGAACTGTTCCTTCATACTTTTCGGATCTTCCTCAGCTGCAGAGATTGTGAGCTTCTTTTTTTGCTTGCTCTTTCTTCCTTGCTCAGCATTTTAGTTTTTCAAGTTCTTCTCATCGTTCATTACAAAGTCAAGATTGGAAAGTTGCTAGTTAACTTAATAGCATTGCTGATTGTTCGAAATTTAAACCAAAATAAATAGCTTTATGTGCACTGTACAGGTCAGTTGCAAACAATTCATTGAGTGGATCTATTTCGTCAGCTATGTGGCAAAATAAAACTTTCAATGCTACGGAAAGACTTATCCTGTAAGAACTCAGCCCATTTTCTCTTAATTGTATCTGTGTGTGCTTGTTGTGTATAAGTGGGTGTTGAATTTGCATCATCTATCTCTCTCTCATTTTACTTTTATGGACAATTACTATGTACCAAGGTTTGATTCAAGACATTGCTTCCATAGAAGCGAGGTTTTTACCACTTCCCATTCTTTATTTATGAGTGGAAAAGTTGCTTCTGTTTACTAATATGTAGATGCCTATTTTAGATACGAGTTGAATAGCATGGGCCATCTGCTTGTATTTTAACCACTGCTTCATGCATGTTTGATATTGCAGAGATTTTCAGAACAATATAATTTCCAATATTACAGGCAGTACAAGCCTACCTCAAAATGTCACTCTCGGGTATGTTTCTTCACTTGCTCCTTTTTTTGTAGGTTTCATATCTCAAGTATTTTTTTAATGCTTAGTATATTAAGGTGTGACAGATCTACAATAGCTTGTAATGATTTTCTTACCTTTTCTGATCATTAACTGCGCCGATATACAAATTTTTAGGCTTCAAGGTAATCCTGTATGCTCAAATGCCAACTTTGTCCGGTTCTGTGGCCCTCAGAATGATGAGATACAAAATGGCTTCTTGGCTCCAACGAACTCAACCAGTGGCTGTCCAGCTCAAGCATGTCCACCCCCATTTGAATTTTCTGGAAAAATTCTTGGAGATTGTTTTTGTGCTGCTCCTCTGATAGTTGATTATCGGTTGAAAAGTCCTGGATTCTGGGACTTCACTTCATACCTGAACAGATTTGAGGATTACATGACTGTCGGTCTCCAATTGAATCGTTCTCAGCTGAACATTGACTCATTTGAGTGGCAGGAAGGACCCCGACTGGAAATACACTTGAAGTTTTTTCCAGTATATGTTGATGTTAACAGTTCTCATAGTTTCAACACAAGTGAGCTTCGACGAATCATGGACATGTTCACAGGATGGACGATTCCAGATAGTGACATCTTTGGACCTTATGAGCTTCTCGGCTTCGACCTGTTGGATATTTACAAGAATGGTTTGTCTCCAAAACCTTTTTTAATGTGTTGTATCCGAGATCTTTGCTGAAACAGTACTCTATGCATAGCCGTAAACTACTACTGTTTTTTTTCGAGATGGACTGAAGAATATGAACATATTTTCTTGATTCACTTTATAATACATATATTTTTAAGGTTTTCTCCAATATCACCTTTTAGACCAAAATGCAGAGACAAATCCACACCATTTGCAATTGATGACCTCATGCATAGATTATTTATGGATGCATGAGATGAACAGTATCATACAAATTTGACATTTATTTGTGTTCTTTCTTCTCGCAGCATTTCCGACCACTAACAAATCTGATTTGAGCAAGGGTGCACTGGCCGGCATAGTGTTAGGGACCATTGCAGGTTCCGTTACGTTGTCTGCTATTGTTTCTCTTCTTATCTTGAGAGTGCGTTTCAAGAAGCACCATGATGCTTCAAGAAGGCGTAAAGGTAAGTACCCCATTATTATCACAACATTATGATGTTTCACTATATTATGCTCTTCCCTAAAGCCTTAATCTCTGGTATAAGGAGTTGGCTATCCAAGTCCTCATGCCACTTCAGACATTATTGTTTATTCTGATATTTATGAAAGTTGTGCGTTAAGTTGGGAAAATGCTTAATACTTATGTAAGATAGTCTAAATGTAATTCACTTGTAAAGTTATATAGAATCTTATTCTAGTATGCTCCAGCATTTTGTACTGAAAGGCATGTTTCATATGGAGTAGTGTTGTCTTAAAATTGTACAATAAATATTCAGATCTGATAATGATCCATACCTGTTTGGCAATGATATTGTTTCTAAAACTTATATGTATTATATGCAGCATCTAGGGCATCCCTAAAGATTGATGGTGTGAAGAGCTTTGCATATGGAGAAATGGCCAATGCTACAAACAGTTTTGACAGTTCCAGTCAAGTTGGCCAAGGTGGGTATGGAAAGGTCTATAAAGGCACTCTGGCGGATGGAACGGTTGTGGCCATCAAACGTGCACAAGAAGGATCGTTACAGGGTGAGAAGGAGTTCTTGACGGAAATAGAATTGTTGTCTAGGTTACATCACCGTAACCTCGTGTCTTTGCTTGGATTTTGTGATGAAGAAGGCGAACAGGTAATTATTTTATATCTATTTTCAATATTTTTCCAAGGTAATTTACCATGTCAAGGTTCTTTGTGTTAATAATGTACAATTGTACACACAGATGTTGGTGTATGAGTTTATGTCAAATGGCACTTTGAGGGATCACCTGTCAGGTACATCCATACATGTCATGTTCTTCCTTTGAACTACTAATGTGTATTAAATTGTGACCGTATTTTTATTTTATTTTTTTGACAAACTTAAGATGTGTACTAATCTATCCAATTCTATAGGCAAGTTTAAAGAGCCATTGAGTTTTGCAATGAGAAATAGAATAGCATTAGGTTCAGCCAAGGGCATCCTCTATCTTCACAGTGAAGCCGATCCTCCTATATTCCACCGGGATATCAAGGCCACCAACATACTGTTAGACGCCAAGTTTACTGCAAAAGTTGCCGATTTTGGACTATCACGTCTCGCTCCTGCTCCAGAAATTGAAGGAAACTTGCCTGCTCATGTTTCTACCGTTGTGAAAGGAACTCCGGTAAGACTCTTAGCTAGCTTCATTGCTCCACTGTATGTATAGTAATAATAATTTCACAATCTAATCCAACGCATATTCTTTTAACAACTGATTGTTTTGAATTTTTATAACAAAAAATAGGAATCATGGACAACAACACATCTGATTTATTTGATACCTCCTTGGGAATAATTTTGCAGGGTTACCTTGATCCGGAGTACTTTTTGACTCATAAATTGACAGACAAGAGTGATGTTTATAGCCTTGGTGTTGTATTTCTGGAGCTCCTGACTGGGATGCATCCAATCTCGCATGGCAAAAACATTGTTCGAGAGGTAATTATCGAACTTTTAGCCTAGAAAATGGACTGTTGCAAATGCTACTGAATTTGGATTGAATGGATAATTTAGGGACCAAAATGAACAATTTTCCAATCATTGTTGTTGATGCTTGTCAATGTCATGGTCCATAAGTAATGTATAGTTTTGATGCATATCAGGTGAACATAGCATATCAGTCTGGAATGATCTTCTCAGTGATAGATGATAAAATGGGGTCGTATCCTTCGGAATGCATAGAGAAGTTCATGACATTGGCTCTGAGGTGTTGCCAAGAGGAGACAGACGAGAGGCCATCAATGGCGGAGGTGGTGCGGGAACTTGAAAACATATGGCTGATGACGCCTGAGTCCAATACAAAAACGACGACAGATTCAGGGATCAGTGACCCTGGAAAGGTTATGTCTACGCCCTCGTCGTCATCTACAGTGAAGAACCTTTACGTGTCGTTGGATGATGTATCGGGCAGTAATCTTGTTAGTGGCATCGTTCCTACGATCATGCCCAGATAGGATGCGATCATATGAACTATGCAACTTATTCTGTAGTTTTATTTGTAAGTTCAATCGATGGTTGTGTTACTTAATGTAATTGTTATGCAATGTACATATGCATATCTGAAGATGGAAAAATCAGGTTACAAGTTGATTTCTCAAATGATTCATATTGTTGATACATATACGTAGATCAGTTCCAAGCCCAGAACATGTTGTCTGGAATGTATGAAAATAGGTACTAAAATGCTTTCTATTCTATTGTCATTGCAGCGGGGGTGATAGAGTCCTTAACATATTCACATCTTTCAGTTATGGTACTCTAACACCCCTACTCCCCCACTCATGTGCAAGTCAAGTTCAAATACACGTGGAAACAGATGATCCATGCACCCCGCTCATCTGTTTACATGTGTCTCTCAACCTAAATAAATTCACATCTTTCGGATGTGGTACTCTAACAGTAAGATTCAGTTCTCCCCAACAATCAGTCTGGTTGAACTTTTACTCGATTCTAAAACATCGTACCTACTCGTCAATGATTTATTATTATGACGGGTGTGCAATGCAATTCAATCCATTCCACGTAATAGTTTCTCAAATCGGCGATCTACGACTTATTTAACTTAATCATCAAATGACACTATGTTTTCATCAAATGACATTATATTCACTGCCATTATTTTAATCAAGACACATCTACCCTAATTCTATCAGTTTTAAATTTTGATTGAATTTTGATTTATAAAACTAAATAATCAAAATATAATCATATACTTGCATTCTCGACATTTTAGTTCAACAACGGCATTTCGAGGCGTAACTGAACTGGTACTTGAGAGTACAAAAAATGGCCCTTGTAAAAGTAAAACACACCTTTGGGAAGGCTTTCAAACTAACCGGCCCTTGCTTGAACTAGCTAACTTAAATCCCAAAAAAGAAAAGCATACTTTAACTCTTACATCGACTTGTTTCTAAGGAGTGGAGCAACTCTATGATTCTGGGGAGCATGCTTATTTTCCTCCTCCACTATTAGCATTGGCTTTTGTACCCCTATTTCGAAGACTCCTCCGAGGTGCAGATCCATTCTCCTCGGCAGGCATTTTATCTTCTTTTTCTAGCTGGAGTTTTTCTGGGCTTGATATGCCATCACTTTCACATGCAACGCCTTCCTTCAACTTCTGCATCTTATCGTCCATCCTCCCCATCTTTATCTTCTTTTTCACACCAGCCTTGTTATCCAAAATATCCTCATCACATTTAGGGCTAGTGACAGAAGATGCTTTTACTATGTAAACCTGCAGTACACGACGATGAAATGAGCAAGTCACGAAGAATAGAACAGGAAACACCTTATGCTGATTTGCGAATGATAGTTGCTAGGGATTTAATGTAAGAACATTACATCTTTACGCACTAAACATCATTGGAAAGCATCACAAACATATTTTTAACCTTATTGCTCAAATTCAATACATATTAGACCAAATAAGTTCTCTTGTGGTCTCACAACTCTAACATGTACAAGTGATAAGAATGATATCGTTACAGAATTTTATAGCCAACAACCTACAAGATTTTGCAAGAATACATAAGACAATGTAAATGTCATGCAAAATGTCCTAGCCACCAATCTTATCATGTGAGAGAATAGGGTACTTGGAAAAATAATATACATCGATAAGAATTACTCATAATAGATCCGTAGACCAAGTCTTCAAAATTGTGAAGCAACCATCAACAACCAAAGAGCATACATCAAAAACCTAGGGGGTAACAATGTTGCAAAAGTATGCATATCTAACCTAAACGGGAGGAACAATACATGTCTCAACTTATTTGCTACCCGCGTCATACCAAATGTCAATCAGGGTTCCTAGGGTTTTCTATATAAAGGGGTGCTCTCATTGTATAATGAAAAACAACAATCATAAAATTTGATGACATGGGAAACCCTAAATACTAATCATAGGAAACCCCTAAGAACCCTGATTGACACTGAAGATTTATACTATTTTCAAATTACTATGGAAATGCATGGTATTTCTTCACATAAGTAACCATGCATTTATAACTAGACATTGAACCTACCTTAAACCTTGTTGGTTCAATCAACTCAAACAACACCGCATCGCCGTCATCCAACTTATGATCCAATGCAAATGCCCTCCAACCACCGCTGAGCCCAGTTCTACTGCCAATATAGGTAGCATTATATTCACTGCCATCTTCATCCTCCAGTACAAGATCCAACACTGTTTTTGAGAGATGCTCCTCACAAAATTTAGAGGGAAGGCCCTTCGGATTAAAATAGAATGAGTGACCAAATGGGTTAGCAAATGAACAAGAATTTATCTAATCATAAACTAGTTATAGTAACAAATGAAAATTATCAGTTATGGAAAGCATAAACTAGATAACATTTATTTGTTACACTAACTTACCAGCCAGAAGCAGCTATAAACGTGGGACCGAACCATTAATTTGATAAAAGATGGATTTCTAGATGGCAGATTCCTCTGAATCTCTTGTGCAGCTCTATGAGCGCATGCTCTTTGTTCATAAGATGCCATTTTGATTTCATCCAATGGCCTAGCAAGATAGCTGAAAATTTTGCTATTGTTTATTAGATCCATAAAAGGAATAAACAAACATGTGAAGGACTAGACAGAGTAGCCAACTCCACCTTGTCCATGAGGACGAATTCTTCCTTCTCTTACGCATAGATGGAAGGTTCATGTCTTCCTTCAATGGATAGAAAACAAATCAATATGAAAGATGTTATATTTGGTTTCAAGGATAGGACAGTTTCCTAATGAAAAATGCAAGAATACCATAGGATAACAAATGCCTTTGATTGATAACTGAAAAAAAAGACATCACACATAGATAGAAAGACAGATAATTACATTATCATAATAGGAAGGAACCGGGTTGCGAGCACGAGAGGAGCGTCTTGGCTCCAATTCATAGATCTTATTTGTCTTGGGTTTGAGAACACGTTGCTGCTGCATTAAAGTACAAAAGGGGTCAAACAACAACATTTATTACTACCATAAAATTTAGAGGGGAACCCAGTTTCGTTCACTTCTCCCTCCGCACTAGTTCAACATATTTTTTGTGGTCTAGTAGGTGAAGCTTTTACCACTTATTTTGTAAATATTATGGTGAAATAACATTTTAAAGACATTATTTCCAATATTTTGTAACTAAGACAATTTGTCAGCATGTCCTGCATTTTAAGTAAATGGATTCCACTTAACCAAACTTTTTGAGCTTCTACCTATTAGTTTGAGCTTTTAAGTGGACTGTGTTTTAACATGGTATTAGAGTATGCAATGAATCTAGATATGCACCCTTACGAGCCAAATGCCCATCTTGGTTGTTCCGCGTTTACACCCCCACAAAGTGGATCCATCGGTTTACAAGTGAGGGGGTGTGAGCACATACGACATCTAAAGCATACGGCTTAATAAGCGTCTTGAGGCTTTCACATATCAATTTCAACTTTTAAGTGTATTGGGCTTCAACATAAGAATATACAGCAAAATAGTAATGAATGGCTTGCCACCTGAGGTTTCTTTTGAGAACTGGCGAGGTCAGCCAAGTCTTCTGATATACTTGAAATTCCCAACTCCTATTATGAATATACCAAAGAAAACAAAAACAAAAAAACATCAAAAAAAGTTAAAATAAAAAAGAAAAGAAAAAAAGGAGTCCAAGTCAAAGAAAATCAACAATGGACTAAATGATGATGAATGCGTATTTAGATTGAGGAACAGTAAACAGATAGTGGGTTTGGGGATAAACATCAAATTCAAATCAAAATGATACATTATGCTTTCAATGAATAATATTTATTTAAAATAGCAATAGAAACCTGAAATCGTTTTTTATTTTCTTCAAGACGCTGCTTGCGAGCCTCTTCATAAGAGTTGGTGTCGCCCTCCACCATCTCAGTTTCGATTCTGAATTCAATCTGCCACAAAACATGAGTTCAACAGAGAAATATTAGTAATTTTACATCTACAAACAATAGAACTCAACTGACTCTTCAAATGGCGGGTTAGAGTTAAGAACTCAAACCCTTCAGTGTGTAGAGAGTCAGAGGAGAGTAGAAAGAAAGGAACGAGAGGTGGATTTTTTTTTCTCTTCATTATTACAAGACTGAACCTGAAAATATATAAAATACAATCAAGTCCTTTGGATTTTGAAAACTCATTTTACCGCCCCTTTTTATCACTTCATCGGGATTAACTGTTTTTAATTTGATTTATCAACGTGTTAATTTGAATGAAAATTATTATCTTACATCATATTTAACATTTTAATATATAAGTTATGAGACTGGTGATAGTTTAATTATATAAATCTCATTCGTGCACAAATTAAACTCGAGTGAATTAATATCTAATGAGTTGAATTAAATATCAACAATAGTTAGTCCATGGCTTCAAAATAGAAACTAAAAATGATTAATTCAACTCGTGAGCAAACACAACTTTGAATTCATTATTTTCTAATGATTTTTACCCGTAAATTAGTTTATGGTACGTTCACTAGAATTGACACGATAGTCAAGTGAACATTTTTATTTCATACGATATCAGATATTTAAATTACAGAAAATATATATTTTGGGCCTTTGTTACTTTTACATAAAAAAATATTTTAATTAAGCTTCCATTTTAATTTTAAACAGATAAAATCAAAATGCATTATAACTTAATTGAAAATTCAGACACTAACTAGTCCTAAAAACTGAGTTTAAATTTTATCTAAAATCATAACATAAATACGAATTTGGTAGTAACAATTACTTGATACAGACTCTTCTTGGGTTATTGGAATGAGATTAAGTGATCGGAATATCCATAATGGTTCTCGAAGTAAGGGACTCATTTATAGAAAAGGTAACACACGATAATTAAAGGATCCGTAGTAACTTTATATATAATATAAACGGATAATAACACTTTGTTATACCTTACTATAACGAAATGATATTTTCATACCCTAACTAACTTTCTCTCTATTTTAATACCCTGGCAATTTTTTTGTGACAACCTACCTCTAAAATGCCTAAAACGCCTAAACTACCATTGGTTTAAGAAACCATAAATTGAATTGGTTCAATTTTGTTTATATTTAAGATGCAATTACAACTATGCCCCCAAATCTAAAATTAAATTTGAACCATTTCAAATTTGATTTGATAAATCAAATTGGACTAGTTCTGTTCTGATCTTTTAAACTATGTGTATTTTAATCATTTTAGCATGTGTTGTCACAAAACTATTGTCATGGTACTAAAAAGAGGAAAAAGAATAGTTAGAGTATGAAAGTGTTATTTCATTATAATTAAGTGTAACAAAGTGTCATTATCCCTAATATAAAATGTAAAGTGGTTTTAATAAAAACATTCTAATAGAGACAAAACTATTTAACTCATTTGCATTACCGTAGTATAAAATTGGATTTTTGTGTTATAAATAATAACTAATCATAGCATTAAGTGTTTGAGCATTTATGAGGAGGCATCAGGCCAACTTATGAATCGGGCGAAGTCTTCTTCTTTCTTTTCTCCAAACACCTCGCTTGAGGCAAGGAATGACATTATTAGCATGCTGAATTTCAGAGAGGACCCGAAACCTTCTTTCTAGTTGGGGCTCCCCAATATAATAAGCAGATTCAAGTCGAGGGCGTTATCGTACATTAAAAAGTGAATGAGTCGGCGTATGTCGGCAGGGTGGGAGGACTTGATTATATAAATTCTACAACCACTCCCTTGTTATGCCATACAAATTTTTATATTTCTCCGCAGGTTGTTCGAAGACATTGGTAAAATTTTTAACAAATTATTGTGGACTGGGAAGATAGGAGAATCGGGTATCTTGTGGCGCAAATGGTCTGATTATGCAAACACAAAGAGCTCGGAGGGATGGGGTTTCTCGATGTAAAGGAGTTTAACATGGCATTGCTTGGTAAGCAGGTCTAGCGAAATCTAATAGAGTTGAATTCTTTGTCGGCCAGGTTACTAAAGGCTAAATATCTCCCCAACTACTTGTTCCTAGAAACACTTGTGGGACCTGCCTCGAGTTACGTCTGACGTAGCATTTGTGAAGGTTGGCTCGTGGTAAGAGAGAGAGCCCGTATGAGCACTGGCCCGGGCAACTACTCGATTCTAGGGACCCCTGGCTTACAGGCGAGAATGCGTACATTGGTGCATGGTTGATTTCCTTAGTAGGTAAGCGGGTATCAAAACTGTTCAGACAATAATGTAGAGCATTGGATGTGGAAAAGGTAAAAGAAATGTTTGATCAAGACACGAGTGGAAGTATTTTTTTCGATCTTGCCAAGAATTTATGGAACTCGTGATCACTAATATTGAGGATTGGACGAATCGAGTGAATTCATAATGAGAAACACTTACAGGGCGCTCTGCCGGCTTAATAACATTTGATCCCTCTTGGGGGATTCTACGAGTTGGAAGGCGGTGTGGAGCTTAAAGGTTCCGCCAAAAGTCAAAGTCTACTTATGGAGGGCAATTTTCAACTATCTGCCGACTAAATAGCGTCTAAATCGTAAAGGTGTTCCAGTAACCAGTTTGTGCCACTTATGTGGTGATAAGGAGAAGACGGTGGATCACCTTTTTTCTTGAGTGTCAAGCGGTGATCCCAATATGAAGGGCCAAGTATGAGTCTGTGGGACTATAGTGGTTGGGTGGATGGAGATGGAGAAACTAGTATATTCGCGATCATCATCTGAACAATTTGAAGGACTAGAAATCGATAATCTGAAAAGGGGAGGCGTTCCATCCGGCCTAGGGGAGGCTATGGCGTAAGGCTGGGCAAGTAGAACCAAATCCAACCCTAGCGTGTACCTCAACTAGGAAGGAGTGGGTTCCGCCCAGCTTGAGGTATTTAAAGATTAATGTGGATGGGGGCTTGGACGAGCATAGGGTGTCGTGGAGTGTTGGACTCGTCTGTAAAAATACAGAGGGTCGGGTCATAAGAGTTAGAGGTAGACGTTTCTCGGGATATCTCCACCTAGAAGAGGTGGAGGTCGTGAGTGTCAGAGAAGCTCTCTCTTGAGCAAAATGGAGAAATTGGACTGCGGTCATGCCAGAGTCGGACTGCCTTAGGGTGGTTGAATCTATCTGAAGCGGAAAAAAATCATGATCATATTTGGAGGTATAATTATTGACTCTTGTAGCATCCTATCTATTTCTAAAAATGGAATTTTTATTTCTTTTGTTCGCCGTATTTGTAATTCTATGGTTCATGAGTTAGCCAGCATATCTTTTCCTTTTCCAGACTTTGGTGAGAGGTATGTTTCACTTTTAATTATTGTGGTTGTTCGTCGTGATGCCGGTTTAGTACTTTAATATTAAATAGTCTTTAGTTTAAAAAAAAAACATGGCATCCACTTACTTTACATGTCCAGTTCACAATTTCATCACTAATGCATTATTTATTGCTCTTTATTATGGTATCCGTGTATTTCACCCGAAACAAAATCAGAGCAACCTCAATATAGTTTCTCAAAGGATTTCACGGTATACGTATAATAATAAATTACAAGCAAATGAGATTTAGGTTACAGAAGCGTGATGGGAGGTCCAACAAGCAACAGGTAAACACTCTTCAAAGTCGCAAATAACAATGAACAAAAGGAACAAGTACTCTATCAACTAAAAATCACAGTTCCAAACTTTTGGCAAAATGATAATTATATTGCATTTAGACAAAAGGATTTGAGTTTCTTTAGGTTTTATCTACCATTTCCGGGGATGGAAGATCTCGGTAGGGCTTCACCATCATAATGCGGAACCTCCACAAACCCAGCTGAGTGAGGGTGAGAAATTTCCAGTGCCACTTTTTCAATTGCATTAAAGGAAGCATCGTTGAGTAGCGGAGAGGGCAAAGGTGATGTTGGCGTCGATGGTCGATTAGATAGAGAGGACATCTTGATGGGATAAACTTCACTGACCTCTTCAGAACCCTCGTCCAAATACACAACATCCTGCATTGTGAGCTGGTGGTATTCCACAATCTCTCTCAAGAATCGATTCTCACGAGTATAGATTGAATTCTCATGTGCTAATCTAGCCTTCTCTGCCAGTAGCGTTTCAAGTTGAAGTCTTATCTGAAAGAAATATCTGGTCATCAGAATCTAAAATTGTACTGTATAGGTAACCATATGAAAGTTGAGTTTTAAAGCTATAAAAATCTCATACGCATATATTGATAAATGTAATGGTAGAGACATGACTTTAAAAAGCTTGGATTAAGACACAGGGCATTCTGTTACAAACATACTTTATCGATTGACCTTGAAAAATTTACTTCAAAACATTATCTCTGTCCAAAAATAATTGTCCTACTTAGGGAGGCAATCTCACCCGAACCCTATAGGTAGCCGCCTCCCCTCTTTTACCTTTATGTTTTTATATTAGTTTACTATAGATTTATTTAAGGCTTATGCTGGGTTAGTAGATGATGAATATGTAACTCGATAAGCAATTTCATATGTATGTGGTAACAACCGGGTAACTGAATGGGAATGAGGAATACTCAAACCAAATGAGTAGGGTACGGTACGGAAGTGGGACAGGAAACCCGAATGATAATGGATAGGATGGAGATTGATTCAGGTATTGTAAATCCTCCCTGAACCCAACCTATTGTCATGCCTACTCCTACTTTTCTTAAAGGATGTCTTAAATTAAGCAGTCTATTTTCTTTTTTAGTTAATTAGGTAGTCATTGATTACCAATAGAATTCCTCTATAAGCTAGTTAAACGATTTGGGTGGTGGGAGACATGAGAATACATAGGTATAAAGTAGAATATATAGGGGCAAAGAGTGGAAAATCAAACGCTAAAAACTGAATCTTTAATTATTGCAAATGATCAAATAGAACATTTATTTGGGACGGAGAAGTAATATCATTTTACAACTATCACCACCACCATCATGCTCTTTTTCACTCTACAAAACAAATAGCTTAAAAGATAAAATAAAAAAGCATACCAAATCATCATCGTCTGGGTTCTCCCCTCTTTCACGGTTTTCTCGGAGGATCTTGTTTTCTTCCTCCAGTTGAGCACATCGCTCCTTTGCAAAAGCCAGATCTGCTTTCACAGTTTTCAACTCCCGAAGGAGTAGCTTTGCTTTTGCAGCCATTGCCATTGCAACCTGCAATGAGAAACGAAAAGGAAAATCATGCATCTAACCATAAAGATTTAGTGTAACACCAAGTATTTCACTTACATCATGAAATAAGAGAGATAGACAACTGACAAACATGAAAATTAATGAGAATGCATAGAGCCTAAAGTATAAAAAACTCTAAAAACTAGATATTGAAAATAAATAGTATGCCAAGAACTCTGGGATACATACTCACCAGTTCATATTCAGTACTTGATACAAATTTGCATGGAAAATGCATCTTAAGTAAGTTTGACAAGAATATCAGTCAGTTAAAGTAAAACTCAAGAGACTTGTGTTTACTGATATACTTTAATAGGGTCTTCAACCACAAGAAACTGAGTGGAAGATTTGAGTACTGAACAGCCAAAAATAATCCATCTTCTTCCAAAAAGCCACTTTGGCAATTGGAAGAGTAGTTCCAAGACAAATAGAACACCCTAAACTATGGCAACCAAAAATGGAACCATCTTCACAAAATAAACCACTAACAAACACTTGCCACCTTACGTCGCGAGATGCCTTGAGTTGAATCTCTAGGTCAGCATGAGTAGGCGTTTGCATTTGGGGTTGTTGATGTGTACCACTGCGAGTAGTTAAATGATTCTGTGGCTCGGAACTGGAAGGCTTTTTCCTGATATGCTTTCGAGTTTCTTGAATAATGTCTGCAGTGCGACTCTCCACAACAGTAAAACCCTCCTATGAAAGCATAGCAGCATTTATGCAAAATATAAGAAAATTAATAGGGTACCAAAAAGCTGCGAAATGTTTCTGGCGTATTAAGAGAATAACTGGGACTATCTGTGCAAATATAATTGTTCTTACCTCAACGGCATTGCCGATGGTGCCTCCAATAAAAGTAAGGGAGGAAGCAATTGCATCTAGTCCCCTCTGTAATTTAGGGCCATCAGTTTTTTGGCGGTTCTCTTGTGAGTGATTTGAATCATTGGACTGCACACCACAGAATTATCTCTTAAGGGTTAGTAAATAAATACATATTTTCCCTAAAACAGTAGCTCGATGGACTGCAACAAAGGCTGAAGAATTTCAATTTACAAAGATGAGGGGCATATGAATATTCATTCACCTTCCCAGTGAAGTCAACTTTCTGCATTGAACACATATCTCTACTTACTGTATAAATGCAAATTTGAATACCAACCTTGATCTCAGTTTGTGTAGCATGTGTTTGCATCCTTGATCTTCCGTGTGGGTTGGACTTTTGTGCAACATTATCATCCTCAAGAATCGACTTGGCCTTTCTAGTGAGGGTACCCCAAAATCCATGTTTGGGTTCATTTAAGTTTTTCATTGACGTATATTCAAAGGACTCCGGATTCTACATTGACACACACCACAATCAGAATCAACAAAACAGACAAGTAAATCTAAAGCGAAGTAACTATAATCAGCAACAATAAGCCATAATCCAAATTTAGAAAAGAAATATGTTGTAGCCGTGTAATCAGCATATACATCAGAAAATGAGAAACCCAAAATCAACATATTATCATTTCATCATATTGATGTAGAGATCATATTCATATATGAAAACCATTCAGGTCAATTAATCAGCAGCTGAAATTATAAGTATAGAGCATCAAATTGAAGTAGAATACAAATTTACAGAATCGAGCTATGGGCATAGCCGAAATTGAAGAAAAATTAGGAATTGGGTAGATTTCAAACTCCATAGTCATTGAGAATCAAAGCATAGGCATATATGAAGATGGGGGTTGTGAATCGAGTAAAAACCTTGGAAGAGGAGGAGGGAGGAGAGGAAGATCTGGAGGCAGGAGAAGGAGTGGGGGAGTAAGCAGAGGAGAGGGAGGAGTCGCTGCGAGCAGAAGAAGCTCTGATGGCTCTGGCGGCGAGGGAAGGCGAATCATGGGGCGATGGTGCCGAATCAGACCTTGATACACCAACTTGCTTTCTTCTGTAGGCCATTTTCTGCAACACTACCAAGCTCTGTCTTCTACCAAGTACACGCTTCGGGGCTGCTCTGGTGTGGTCAACCAGGAGAAGAAGATGCCATTTTCATCACCTCTGGGCCTGCCTTTCTTTCTCCCAAGGCCCAAACCCATATTTAACTTCAACTCATTACGCTGCACTCAAATTTCATAAATTCTCAAGTATACAGTTTTTGGACAAAGAATGTCAAATCTGAAATTATATTTTTATATTTAAACGTTGGACTTTTAGGTCTGAAAATTATATCTTTTAGTCAATAACTTTTTAAACTTCATGTTTTTCATTCAAAAACTTAATAAACAAAAATTTATGAAGCTTTAGCTGAACGTATGACGGTATAAAAATAGTAATTTGTGTTTTTTATGTTATTTTTATTATTAAGGTACATTAAAACATGTATATAAATTTTTGTAACACGTGTCAAATATGTTGAGTTATTGATTTTCAAAAAAAGTTGTGAGCTGTGATAACATTAAAATATGGAAGACCTGAGTTTTCTATTATAGATGTTTATATCTTTTAGTTTTTTATTATAAAAATCTCAAGTTATGAAAAATAAACAAAAATTAGATGGTGAACAATAAAAACGAAGATCATAAACAATGATAATAAACATTACTCATTTGAAAGAAGATGAACATTGTGTACATATACAGATAAATACATTACAGAACATGAGACTTTGAGTTGCACAGAAATTAAAGAAAGTGTTCTTTCATTTTAATGGACGGTGATACAAATTACGCATAATTTTAATTATTAATACTTTGTGATATGAACTTGACCTGCGAGGCATTTCATTCCCGAACAAGGAATGAGAAAGCAAAAGCAATCTGGTTCTTATCATTCCTGATTAATGTTAACAAAGAACATGATAACTTCAAATTTAATTCAAATAAATACTTCCAACATTATGGTTTAGCATCCCTTGATATGAGATCACCAACATGTGTTCGGTAGCGATCAGATAAGCAGAAATAAAAAATAAATACAAAATCATCTAACTTTTTGAAACGCTAGCTTGCAATCCCAAGTCCTAATCGACAAGCTCGATGTAGGCCATTGGCGCATTATCCCCTCGCCTAGGCATAGTTCTGATAATTCTAGTATAACCTCCGTTCCTCTCCCCGTACCTGTCCGGCACCTCAGCAAACATTGCATGCACAAGTTGCTTCTCGTATATGAACCCAAGTGCTTGCCTCCTCTTATGGAGGGACCCGTCTTTCGCCAATGTGATCATTTTGTCCACATACTTCCTCATTGCACTCGCCCTTGCTCTTGTAGTTTTGATCCTCCCGTACTTAAGGAGCTGGGTTGTGAGGCCCCGCAGTAAAGCCTTGCGCTGGTCAGCCGGCCTATTCAGTTTGGGTACACGCCTTCCGTGCCTCATGCAAGAGATCCGGCAACCAAAGCTGATATTGCTAGGGAAACTGTGTTCAGAGCTACCAAATTCTGCATCAGATTAGGTGACACAACAATTACTGTGTTAACCAAACAGAGAACCATATCATCGTACACATTTCATTGTCTAAAAACTATTGCAATATAGTATCACAACATGATTAAAAATAAAGTAATAAAATTCAATAAAGAGGACAGGTTGTAACAATAGCCTAGGAAGGAAAAGTCAACCGTCAAGATTATGAAAAGAATATACTGTGTTTATGCTAGTCTATGTATATGTACAACAAACTCAAACAGATATTTTTCTTCTTAATATGACCATTCCCTTTTCAATCAAACTTATACACAGAAGCGCTGAATGGAAGATAGCACTTGACGGGATAAGACACGAAAGAATGCCCTAAAATTAATTTCAAATTTTGGAACAACCTTTTCTTTTTTAATTTACTAATGCTGATTGATCACATAAAACAATATAAATGCAGAAGAATAATCTTATTTTACTAAAATATAGTTATTTTTGTCTTTCAAGTGAACTATAATATATATATATATTTAATGCAAAATTAGTTTTGCCAATTTCTCCCCGAGTTCTCAAAACTCCTTATTTTTCACCTCACCAATTTCTCCCCGAGTTCTCAAAACTCCTTATTTTTCACCTCACCAAGTTCTCCCCAATCCCGAGTTTTAGAAACTTGACTGCAAGCCTATTATTTGAATTTCAATTATGCACCCAGATTATTTGATCATTCTGAGATCAGGAAAATGATGAATCCACCGTGCAATCTCGAAGTAATGCACAACAGAGCATGGGTTCGTGTTAATAGCTAGATGAAATTAAACCTTAGGAGTTAATCAGTACAAAAAAGTCTAAAGCAAGACAGCTATATGTAGCATTTTAGTAACATCTTGTTCTTCTGTATGTCTACCTCAAGAACTGTTGTCTCAGGGTTGCATTTTATCTAGCCATTTGGATTCAATCAAATAAAGTGAACAAACATCTAAAGTAAAAGCAAAGAGTGTGTCATCAGAACTGTCTTCTTTTCTATTGTATATATGAGAATTAGCTTTGAGTTAGTTACAACCAAAGGAAACACTTATTATATATGTGTATTAGCTTTGAGCTGGGTATCAATTACCAACAACATCATCCTTCAAGTTAGTTACATTACAACCCCTCCTTGGATCACAGGGGCATGCAATAGAAAGGGAAACACTAACCCATTAATCCTTAATCTTAGCTATAAAAGTAAATGGGACACTAAAGCGAAGAGATTATTGTACCAGCAAGAATTGACTTTTGATTCATTTCTACAAAACTCAAAATCAAGGTTCTAAAGCTCGGGATCAACCAAAACACGACGAAAACTAATCAGGAAGAAATCGACAAAAACTATTTTATGTTAAATACATATCATGTACAAAAAAACTTCAATGCTGAATAGTTCAATAAGATAAGATAGTTCCAAACAACTTAATAACTTAGAACTAGAGCACAACCTATAGTTTGACCGGGTTCAACGATTTTTTACTTTGGCTGACTTTTGGACCGATTTCCACATATAACTCCTGGTGTTTAAGTTCCGCCGAATTCTCCCTGAGTTTCTCCTATTTTTAGAACACTGCTCAAAACTTTAACAGTGCAAACCAAGTACTACGCCATCAATCTCCTCAGCATTACAAAATTGGAAATACTTGATACCATAATCTCACAATTTGTGGTGAGTTACAGTTCAATCTTAGTCAATATGCTTACAATTTGTAATTCAAAACAAATAATGAAAATTATAGCAACAAAATAAGAAATGAATGCATTTTAAGAGAAAAATGAAATAGCCCAAATGCAAATGGTGTACAAACATAAGGAATATGTGACAATAACGAGAGCAATAGAAGAAGCGTAATCGATGAGAAATGTACCGGAATTGTCGTCCAGGGAGTGAAGTGGGTTGAGAGGAGCAAGTCCAGAGAAAGATCGCATAACGAGTCTGGGCATGGGAGTCGTTTTGCGCCTAGGCTGAGAGCGAGATGGAAATGCAGCGACCACGCGCAGAGGAGGACGGGGAAGAGGCGGAGAGGGTAAGGCTGCTCCAAGGGAGGCCATGCTCCATCTGCAAGAGGCCATTCGTTAGGGTTCTTCAATGCCCGTCGTCTGGATTCGATTTCACTTCTCTGTCTGTGGATATGGCTGCGAGTATGCAACAACAAGATAACGGAGATAGATAGATAGAGGCAGACCCACACACACAGATCAATTTTATTTTCAATTAAATTGTAATAATTTTTCTCCAAACAAACCAAGAAGCCCAGTTTCAAATTGGTTGGGTTGGGTCCAGCCCAAGAACAATCCATCGCGCCCAACTTGGCACCAAGGCCGTATCAGTGTATGGGAGATTCTCAGGTTTTGATCTGAATGAATTTTAGGGAACAAATTGAGATTATTTAATGATCTTAAATTTTAACTGGTTTATAAACTTCCTTATTTTGATATAAATTGTAATTAAAATAGTTTATCCAAAATTTATGATATTGTATTTTAAGCTCTATTTAAGACTAAATGTGAGTATAAATTTAAAATTTATACTTAGTAAAAACTGCAGTGGAAGCACTGTCAATTTTTCTGCGCCGTTACAGTTTGTAACGGCGCACAAAAACGTTTGTAACGGTGCACGTAAAGTGCGTCGTTACAGCGTCGCCGTTACAAACTGTGACGGCGCACACCGTTAGTGCGCCGTTACAAAGGCTACCGTCACCGTTGTGTACGATGACGGTGCCGTTACGAGTTCTAATGGCGCACATACACAAACTGCATGCGTCGTTACTAACAGTAACGACGTACAAACAGCGTGTGTAACGACGCATGCCGTTAGTGCGCCCTTACACGTTGTAATGGCGCACAAACGTCTGTGCGTTGTTACAAACAATACAGAATAATAAAAAAAAAATTTAAAATAATAAATATATAGTTTTATTTATATTTAATATTTTTTTAATATTTTATTTTATTTTATTTAAATATTTCAAAATTAAAAATAATATGAAAATGAAATTAATATTAATATTGAAATTGTTTAATACATTATTTAATTTACAAAATATCTATGACGACGGGCCTCTAGGATCTGTAGACCTAGTCGGGTCAAATGGAGGTGGAGGGGCGGCATTAGGATTTAGTAACTTCAGCTGTTCTTGGAAGTACCGGAACATGTGCTCGGTTTGCTGGTTTTGGACGGTCTGAGTCTGACGTTCAGCCTGTCTTTGGGAGGCCTCAGCGCGAAGTTCCGTAATAACCTCCTCTTGTTGGGTGAGTCGAGTCCGGAGCTCCACAATCTCCGCTTGACTACCATCAGAGGAGGTCGAACGTCTTCTCTGTCTCGGCGGTGCCTCGTAATCACTCCCGCAACCCCGGATGTGTCGTCCTCTGGAGGGTTCTATGGTAACTCCTCTGGCAAGCTCGATCTCGCGAACATGCTCGGCAGCTAGTCGCATGACCTCATCCTCTTCAGCGTCGGTCATCTTGTTCAGCGTTCCATCCTCGTTGTAGTTCGCCTCGTCATTCCTCCAATCCCTAAGTGCATTCTTAATGTAAAGATGCAAAAAAAAACTGATTAATATAATAAATTTAAATATTAAAATTAAAAAAATAATAATGAAACTTACAAGCTTCGGGTTGAGTTCCTCCTCTCCCTTCTGTGCACCATCACCAGGCTTAGGGACCTTGTGAGCCTTCAGTAAGGCCTCCAACTTTTTGGAGACCTCTACTTCCCCGGCCTCCGTCATCCTCTCCCAAAGAAGTCGAAATGGGACTTTACCAGTGTGGTGGTTTAATTTGTTCTCGCTCCTCCGAATGGTACTCATTTGAGACCCAACTTCTTCCTGAAAAAAAATTAAAGTCAATTCACATCAAAAGTAGTAAATGAAAGTAAAAATTAGTAATATACCTCGTTGACATCAAAATGATGAACGAGCCACCGTCATTGGGACTTCTTCCCTTTCACACACTTGGGAATCCCATTGCAGTCTAGTCTAGTAGAGTCGACGTAGAGCTTGTAAAACCGCTTCATGTTCGATTTTCGCTCATTGTAAGCGCCTATGGCCGCCTCACGAATCCAACCCCTAAGCTCAACCGAATCGGTCACTGCAAACAAACGTTAAAATTGACAAACACCACGTCAATATTTATAATACGTGGCATTTGAAAAAAAATTTGAGTAAATGTTGAAATTACTTTAAAACTCCTCCAAAATGACTAGAACTCAGACGCCAGCAAATCCCCAAACGCCTGGTAGGAAGCGTCGCGTTCTCGAGCGAATTTCCCTATAATCGCCTTCACCCTTTCCATTGAAAACAATCCTCCTGCGACACGTGGTCGGCCGTTTTCCCAAGTCAAGAGCAACGGACCTCCGTTCATGTGAACTGCTCTCTCTTCTTGCTCTATGTTCAGGTCGACCTTTTGCTCCTTTTTTTTGCCCTGGCTTCCCAGCTCTTCGTGTTTAGGCAGTCGACTTCCACTTTATAATCGAAGTACAGCTCGTACCTCGAAATCTCTCTGTACTCGAGGGGAAGGAGCCTCCACTCGTTCAGCGGGAGTTCTGACTCATCCGGCACAATGTCCTCTTCGGAGGGTCCTGCGACGTCTCCAAGCATCTCCTGGAAACTCCGAGGATCCGGGACCTGGAACTGCCAGTCAACCTCCGTATCTCCCGGATAAGTCGGCTGAGTGGGCTGAGTCGGCTGCGGCGGTGACAGAGTGTACATCTCATCTTGTAACTCCGGCGCCTGTGAAGCCTCGAAGAACGGAATGTCCATTCTTGCTCGCCTAGGTGCCCTGGCCTTAGGTGCCTTACATCTAGGCTCCATTATCTGTAATTGTAAGCAGGAGAAGGTCATTTAATGACCGAATTACCTATAATTCGGCCGGAAATGACCAAATTACCCTTTTTAAGGTCAAATTGACCGAATTACCCCTAATTTGGTCGGAGTTGACCGAATTACCCTTTTTAAGGTCAAAATGACCGAATTACCCCTAATTCAGCCGGAATTGACCGAATAACCCTTTTAAGGTCAATTTGACCGAAATAACCCTAATTCAGCCGGAAATGACTGAATTACCCTTTTTAAGGTCAAATTGACCGAATTACCCCTAATTCGTTTGGAGTTGACCGAATTACCCATTTTAAGGTCAAAATGATCGAATTACCCCTAATTCAGCCGGAATTGACCGAATAACCTTTTTAAGGTCAATTTGACCGAAATAACCCTAATTCGACCGGAAATGACCGAATTACCCCTAATTCGGCCGGAATTGACCGAATTATCCTTTTAAGGTCAAATTGACTGAAATAACCCTAATTTAAGGTCAAATTGACCGAAATAACCATTTTAAGGCAATTTTTTAATAATTCCAAAAATACCCCTAATGGGCAATTTTTTTAATAATTCCCAAAATACCCCGAATGGGCAATTTTTTTGTAATTCCAAAAATACCCCTAATGGGCAATTTTTTTAATAATTCCAAAAATACCCCTAATGGACAATTTTTTTGTAATTCCAAAAATACCCCTAATGGGAAATTTTTTTATAATTCCAAAAATACCCCTAATGGGCATATTTTTTAATAATTCTGAAAATACCTCTGATGGGCAATTTTTTTTATAATTCCAAAAATACCCCTAAGGGGTATTTTTTTAATAAATCCAAAAATACCCCTGATGGGCATTTTTTTGTAATTCCGAAAATACCCCTAAGGGGAATTTTTTTAATAGTTCCAAAAATACCCCTAAGGGGCAATTTTTTTATAATTCCAAAAATACCCCTAATGGGCAATTTTTTTATAATTCCAAAAAGACCCCTAATGGGCAATTTTTTTTATAATTCCAAAAATACCCCTAAGGGGCATTTTTTTAATAATTCCAAAAATAGCCCTAATGGGCATTTTTTTGTAATTCCAAAAATACCCTTAATGGGCATTTTTTGTAATTCCAAAAATACACATAATGGGTATTTTTTTTGTAATTCTAAAAATACCCCTTATGGGCAATTTTTTTAATAATTCCAAAAATACTCATAATGGGTATTTTTTTGTAATTCCAAAAATACCCCTAAACATGCTATTTCATACAAATTCAATTTCATGCAATTTTATATTAAACATGCAATTCATACAAATTCTAACTTATTTTCAATTTCATGCACAATTTCATACACTTTTTCATACAGATTCTAACATATTCATTAATAAAAAATTCTAACATATTCAATTTTCATACAAATTTTCAAATTCTAACATAAAAAACCATTTACCTCTTTGACGGCAAGTTCCGGCAACGGCGACGGTGACGACGACGGTATCGGGATGGCGACGGCAAGGAAGAAGGAGGAAGAAGGAGTAATCGCAAAACAGAGGAGGAAGAAGGAGGGCTCTGCCCAATATTTATCTGCGATTTTGTAACGCCGCACCCTATTATGTGCGCTGTTACAAACCGTAACGGTCAGAAAACGAGCCGTTTCTGACCGTTGTCTGACCCAACGGTTAACTTTTGCAACGGTCAACAAGTTTGTAACGGCGCACACTAGTGTGCGCCGTTACAACCAAAATATTCGCGGGAAGTTTAAATTTTCGCGAAATTTACCCGCGAAATTTTGCCGCGAAATTTGATTTTTCGCGTGCCGTTACAAAATTGAACCCTAATTTTAACCTAAACTCGATCGTGAATGATTGAACGGTTTCGATTCAAAAAATATATATATTAATCTACCGAACATTTGATCATTAATGTGTTTAGGGTTTTTGTGAGTTTTACCTTCCTAAACCCTAAACTCACGCTTTCAACGAAAGTGGAATATGTTGAAAACAAAGTTTTAATCCAACCGTACGGATAGGAGTGCAATGAATGTGTACTTCATATGCCAAAATTTCAGTCAATTCTGATAATGTATGAACCTAGATCTAACCGGTCAATGGGAAAAGTCAACATAGTTGACTGGCCCATTTGACTTTTTGTAACGGCGCACTTTGCCTATGTGCGTCGTTACAAACACATAAAAATATTATTATTTTATTTATCTCGATCCAAAAGTTAATCCGACCGTACCAATTTGAGCGCAATGACTTGTTAGTTCATGTTTCATAATTTCAGGGTACTATGTTCAACGTATGAATCTCGATCGGGATCGAAAACCCGATTTCAAAGGATAAAAGTCAACAATCTGATTTTTCCTGAGTGTGGATTTGTAACGGCGCACAATGTGCGCCGTTACAAATCCACACTTAGGAAAAAAAACAGTTTTATTTCAAAATCTGTAATGACAAAATTACCCTTTACAATTCATAGATTAAAAAAACCATTTATTCATAACCAATCAAACATACATATACATATTAAGTATCAGAGTCGGCGGAATCATAATCTTCATACCCTTCCAAATCGCTGTCATCGGCTTCTTTGCCGTCGTGCTCGGTTTCTTCGTCTTCTTCATCGTTCTCAGCT
Organism: Geranium rotundifolium; assembly: GCA_963920655.1. Lineage (NCBI taxonomy): Eukaryota > Viridiplantae > Streptophyta > Magnoliopsida > Geraniales > Geraniaceae > Geranium > Geranium rotundifolium. Next base: position 27,797,861 of record OY987314.1, on the reverse strand, counting down.
GGAGGTACTGGCGGTGGATACCAGATTAGGTTTGTTAGGTCGATAGTGATACCACCCGGTGTGACGATGTCAATTCGATCTTCTTGGTCAGGTTCATCGACTTCAAACTCCAGGTCGTCGTCGTCACCGGCACGGGCTAAATTTCTCGGTTTGTAGTGACCCCTATGCGACACGATGTTCACAACCTTCCACGGTCCAGATTTAGGGTCGTCGATATAGTATACCTGTTTTGCCATCAAAGCAAGGCAAAATGGGTTTTGTTTGTGACGATGTGTGGACTTGTTGACCGAAATGAATCCATTTGCGTCATTTCTGACTGTCCGTTCGTCGTACCACCGTCACTTGAATAGAACGACTGACATGCCTTCCGAGTAGGTAAGGATACATACGTCCATAAGAACATCGTAGTAACATATGTCGTTTGCTTCAATCATGACCCTTGAATTTTGATTTCTCCGGCCCTGGTCGATTCTCAAGCATAAAAATTTGACATCGTTAACAGTACACTGCGAATAAATGGCAGACGAACGAGGACCTCTGGATAGTAATACCAACTCTCGTTGCCACCCTGGAGCACTTATCTGCACACGGAATATAAATGAGCTATCTCTAAAATTTGTATATGGTAATTGAAGGTAACCTGATGTCTATTACGTACAATTCTGCGCCACTCGAAGACAAAGGACATGACTCAGTCCTGAAGAGATTTCCTAGGGTGTATTCGTTGGAACCTTGCACGATGTGATTCTACGAATGCATCTGCTTCGGCACAATTCTCAATCACTGTCCAATTCGCCCAAAACATCTCGAATGTGCTCAATTTGTCGTTTCGCACCACACTCTTAACTTGTACATGTGGGGAAACAACTGATAAGTTGAAACCTAGAGCTGGACTAACAAAAGTTTCGCTGGCTGAAGTGGCGCGGTTAAGGTACATCTGAGTGAAGGTGACAGACTCGTGCATCAAGTACTGTTGGGCTATACAACCTTTTGGATATCGCGGGTTTCGCACACTTTTCTTGTACACGCCAAGTTGCCTACAATCGAAATATGAAGGTTAATGTCATATTCGATTATACAGTTCAATGGTAATTGGAAATGATATTTCGAAGTCAAGGATCATACCGTTCAATTGGAAACATCCATGTGAAATGAACTGGGCCGGTTCGCAAAACTTGATCTGAGAGCTGCAGTAGAAGGTGAACCATAATTGTACAGAATGAATGAGGGAAAATAGTTTCCAACTTACAAACTAGAACCACTATATCTTCCCCTAACCTTTTCAGCGCTTTTTTCCTCGGTTCCCTCGTGCAAAACAATTGAAAGGCCTTGCCCAGCTCTGTTAATGCTTCTACCACATAAGGTGGAACGTACTTTCGAATGACAAGAAGGAAGATACGTTGCATCAACACGTGACAATCGTGGGTCTTCAATCTGAGGAACTTTTTCTCATCGGGATTCACCTCGGTCTTTAGACTTCCCGCATATCCAGAGGGAAACTTAATAGCTCGGATATGCTCCAGTACTTCCTTCCGATCACGACCCGCCACGCCATAAGGTGCATCTGGGAGCTCCCTGTCTTACACCCATTGGTCTTGCTGGATTCCCTGTTTCTCATAAGTTCTCCTAGCTTTCACGTCATCCTTAGTCTTCCATGGAATTCCAAGAACTGTACCTATGATGTTGTCGCATACGTTCTTCTCTATATGCATCAAATCCAACGCATGTATGACTTTATGAGTTTTCCAATAAGGCAGCTCCCAGAAAATGCTTTTATGAGACCAACATATAGGAACACCACCACTTTTTCGTTTACTGAACTTCGGATGCAGACTAGGCGGTGGGTATTGATGACGTAGAATCGCACTGAGTACAGCAGCCCCTGAATGCCGGGTAGGCCTTCTCCGTGTCTTTGTCTTCCCGTTAAAGGCCTGCGGCTGAAATCGCAGCGGATGTTTCGGTGGTAAGATTCTACGAGCACCTTGGTAAGAGATTCTTGAGTTACTGTGTTCAGAATCGATCTCGTCCAAGCATAGAGGATGTGCCTTATAGCCTTTAGTCTGGATGTCCCCCAACATTCCCAAACCCGGGCAGTCACTTATTGTCCACATCACAGCAGCCCGCATGATGAAAGCCTCTTTCTTAGAACCATCCCACGTGACAGCTCCGTGCTCCCACAGATGGTTCAACTCATCAATCAGCGGACGCATGAAGTTATTTAAGCATTTCCACTGTGATTTTGGACCAGATATCAACATGGTGAGGATGTTATACTCCTTTCTCATAGCCATCGAGGGCGGGAAATTCAACGGGATAGCGACTACATGCCACAAACTGTAACTCGCCGCATTAGGCCCGTAGGGAGAGAACCCGTCGGATGACAGCGCCAGCCGCATGTTCCGTATTTCTCCAGAAAATACTGGGTATTTAGCGTCAAAATGAATCTAATCTGCACCGTCCGATGGATGTACTAATATTTCATCGTCCTCATTCTCCCGCTCCCCGTGCTATCGCATCCACTTAGCCGTCTATGGGGCAAGATATAAACGTTGAAATTGAGGAGTCAATGGGAAGTACCACAACGTCTTTTTCGGAACTAATTTTTTTCCCACTTTAGCGTATCGTGCTTCTCCACAAATGCCACATGTCTGGAGTTGCGATTGTGTTCCGTAGTACAAAGTGCATCCGTACAGACATGCATCATATTTCACGTGTGGCAGTTGGATTGCCTTCATTTTCTGCTTTGCCGCTGCATAGCTAGATGGATACGTATTAGGTTGGGGTAACGTAAAACAATAATCTTTGGCAACCTTGGTAAAAGCTTCGACAGACATCCCGGTGCTCTGCTTGATGGACAACATCCTTAACATTGCTGCTAATGAAGCATCCTCACTATTTTCGTACAACGGCTTTTGCGACTCCGTCACCAACCGGTTGTATGCTGTCATGGTTGCCTTAGCGACTCCCTCCTCGACTTCGGTTATTATTCCAATGTTCTGTTGTTCGTCCTCGTCCTCGTCCTCGTCAATTCTTACATCTCTAGTTGGGTCTACATTATCCACGAGCTGATGCACAGGATCAACGTATACTGGATTTTTGTCCGACGTCGAACAAGGCTGATTCGCCGATGTTTCCCTCAAACTGATATCCCAATTCCGACTCGAGCTAGCTTCTTCGGCTTCGCCATGATGGAACCACACATTATACGATCTAAGGAAATATTTCCTCAATATATGATCGCAAATGATGTCCATATCGTGCCAAACATAATTACAACACCTCGTGCATGGACACTTGAAACGTCCCACACCATCTCTTGGAGCGTTTTTCCTCGCAAATTTTACAAAACTGCTTAATCCGTTCATCCATTCCTCACTCATTTTTACGGATCCTATCCATCTCCGATCCATTCTATATATGTAATATATATAAATTCGGTTAACAATTAATTTACATAATATTGCATTATTTAAAAATATGTACGTACCTTCTAATTCACATAAATGACCTAATTACTCTTGTTTGGTCATTTATGACCTAATTACCCTTGTTTGGTCATTTATGACCTAATTACCCCTAATTAGGTCATAAATGACCAAAATACCATTGTTTGGTCATTTATGATCAAATACCCTAATGTAATGTTATCATGCAAATAATGGAATCGGGATAATTTACCATAATGTTATCATGCAATTAATGGAATCGGGAGAATTGACCCTATGTTATCATGCAATTCATGGAATCGAGAGAATTTACACTAATGTTATCATGCAATTCATGGAATCGGGTAATTTATTTCATCAATTCCAAAACTAATTTAATAAATTTAACATGCAAATTATTCATACAAGCAAAACCATACAAATTCATATGAAATCATATACAAATTTGCAGTTATATGTAGTGCATTATTTAAAAATATGTACATACCTTGTCGGGAGATTTGTGTGAGGCTGCTCGGGAAAATTTATAAAATATCAAAATTACAAAATTACCCTTGTCGGGAGAAAATTTGTTATGAGAAGTTGTAGGAAGAAGAAGGGGAGGTTCTGCCAAGACTTATAATACATTTTTGTAACGGCGCACAATATTATGTGCGCCGTTACAAAATTGCTTGTAACGGCGCACATATCTAGATGCTTCGTTACAAAGTAACGATAACAACAACGGCTTGATTTCCGACCGTTTTCCATAACGGCAACAAAATGGTTATCGGTCAACACCTTTTGTAACGGCGCACAATACGGTGTGCGCCGTTACAAATTTGTGCTAGTAACTGCGCACTTTATCTGTGCGTCGTTACGAATTTTCTTTCTAACGGCGCACATACTTTAAGTGCGCCGTTAGAAAAGAAAAAACTGATAGTGAAGCTTTTTGCATGAGATTACTCCAATATGTCGAGGTGGAGGCCGTGGGCATCTGCCGAGCTCATTGGTGGTGTGAGAGGTCGGGTTAGAATTCTCTCAGCATTGAATCGAATTTTCAGGTTGTTATGTTATGAATTCTTTTTAACTTAAATCTATCTGACCGGTTGGGAGGTTTAATGTTGATTGTATAGTTCTTTTGGCTAGATGTTGCAACAAGGCAGCGCATACGCTTGCTAGATTTCCCTTTGTTAACTCAGATTGAGACTTAGGCGTGGGGTTGTTGGTCATTGCTACAGTCCTTGGTTGTTTCTTTTTTACTATGAGTTTTCTTTGGTTTCCAAAAAATAAAAAAAAAATATATAATAAATCTATATGTATATATTAAAGAAAAATCCTCACATGTGTCAGGTGACCCCCTCTCAATAGAATGTGTATTATTCTATTTTGTAGAACATTTTTCATTTAAATCATTTGTTAGTTCCTTTGTTTATTTAAATTAAAATTATAATAACAGACAAAATTAATATAAATTAAAATTTTATTGTATTACGGTTCTTTTCCTAAAATAATTTCAATACACGTTAATCACATATCACATATCACTATTTAATATTTGATTCATTAACCAAATAAAACAATCTCTACTTTTATCTGACACAACCATCAGATTAAGTTTAAGATATGAGTTCGAATTTTGTTATGCATGGGATGGTAAGAATTTTTGGGAAGAATATAAATATTGTGTAATTATTCAAAAACAAGTGTCTTTTATTGTGGATATTACTTACTACATGTGGCTAGGGCCGTAAACGAGCCGGGTCTAACATATTTAAGGCTCGAGCTCGAATATTTTTTTACTTTGAGCTCAAGCTTGGCTCGATAAAAAAATGAACTTGAGCTCGACCCGTTTAAAATAGTAAACACAAATTTCTTGTAAATCACAAACATTTTGCAAAATACATTCAGATTGCGGGTGATGATTTGGTGCGAACCAGCTGGTTGGTGACACATGCGCGTGTGTTTCTATTATTAAGCTATTTATTTTCATAAAACAGTTAATAGGTGCTTCCATTATTATGACATGTATTTTTATAACCCGTTATAACCATCGTTACACCTAGGGACCTCTCGTTACACCTAGGAACCCCTCGTTACACATTCCCCCAACATGGTTCATTGATTTTCTATAGAAAAATACTCGTGCCCCTTGTTACAACCGACCTGTCGTTACACTGTTCCCCCGACATAGTTAATTGATTTCCTATAGAAAAATACAGTCCTCCTCGTTATACCATTCCCCCGATATTATAAAAATACACGTCATAATAATGGAAACATTGACTGACTATCTTATGCAAATACATGACATATTAATGGAAAGACATGTGAGCAGTTGGTTAGCACGGTTGACACACAACTTTTGGCTCTTAGTGGAATTCATCCCTTCAGATTGCACTATCAATTATCAACTAATCCTAAACTAATCCTAAACTTTCTGTAAATATCAATAATATATAAATATAGATGACATTAACTAGAACTTATAAACACATATAATTATATGAATAAATATACACATCTACTAGAAATCAAAAAAATCTGAAGACTATAAGTCAAAAAACACGTGTAATAGAAAATAGGGATCATAAAACAGAAATCACCTCACAGTTAACTCGATTTTGTCCATTTTAAGTGAGTTTATGATTTATTTATACCCATTTGAGCTTAATATATGTATGAGTGAATTTGCAAGAAAGCAAGTTATTTCGAGACATTTTGGAGCAAAAAGAAGTTCGAGAGCAAAACCGAGTACGAGTCGGGATGAATTGAGGCCAAGAGAAGCAGCAGAGGCAAGTCACGACACCTCTAGTCATGACTAGGGGTGTAAACGAGCTGAATCGAACCTCGTTTTTGCAGGGGTCGGCTCGTGAAAAAAGTGTTTGGCTCGAGCTCGTCTCGGATTGAACGAGCTTAGGAAACTAAGCTCGAGTTCGGCTCGAAATGAAATACACAAGCTCGAGCTCGAGCTCGGCTCGATTCGGCTCGCTTTAATTTCAATACAAATATTCGTTAAAAATTAAATAATTCATTAAATAGTAAAAGAGTCAACTTGAGATTGACTCGACTTTATTAGGCTCGTCTAATTCTATTAAAAATATTTATGAAAATTTTAAAAATATATTAATATAAATTTATAACTAATTAAATAGTAAACGAGCCGGCTCGCGAGCCTATTGAGCCTTAAAATGTTAGGCTCGAGCTCGGCTCGTTTAGTAAACAAGCCCAATGTGGAGCTCAAATTCGGCTCGAGCTCGATTATAACGAGCCTGAACCGAATATTTAACGAGACGAGCTCGAGCGGCTCGTTAAAAACTCGGCTCGTTTACAGCCCTAGTCATGACACCCAGTCGTGACTAGGTAGTCGTGAGCTGAAAGCCTGAGGATCAGAGAGCACTCGCAGGAGCGCAAGTCATGACACCTTGTTATGACTAGTGGAGTCATGAGTTGCAGGATGAAGATGGCCTGAGAGATTGGATTTTGAGTGGAGAAACCACGACACCCGAGTCATAAAATCCCATCGTGACTATTAGTATTGTTGGTCACACTTGGAGAAAATTGGTGATGTTTGGGCAGCGCTGACGACCCATCTTGCAGGGAAAGTATCGTCATCATCCAGAGTCTGGATGGAGAAAATTTTTACATCATTAAGAATATAATTGAAATACCTACCACTTTGAAAAAGGAAGCTCGATCATCGGAGTTCTAGATTGCAAGATATCGGCCGGTCAAACAGGCTGACCAACAATCTGTCCAACACTCAATTCCAGCATCAACGAGCCTACTTACGAGCATCATAAAATGAGCATACCATCTCCAAATTGAGAACCTTTTGAACCTAAATTCAAGAGGAAAAATAGAGCTACGTTTCTTATGATCAAAGGTTTGGAAGAGGGTGAAAGTGGCATCGGAAAATGGTTGATTGTCTGAAAAATTGTCTTAAGGACTACATAATTTCACTAAGGAAATTCATGACTCACCTAGTCACGACCCAATTTTGTGATTACGTTACCGTTACAATACCTAAATCTGCATTTTTACAGCTGAAAAATGTCTAGACTACCCCTACTTCAATTTTTGGGTATATCGAGACCTATAACTATCATTTGAGAGCACTCTCACACAATTTTGGAGAGGTTTTTAGAGTTTTGGAGGGAGGGGGACCCATTAGAGAGAAATTTGGAGAAGGAAGAGCTTGAAGATTTTAAGATCAAAAGCAAAAAAAAAAAGATTGGAGAAGGAGTTCAAGGTTGGAGAAGTCACTGGGGCTTGAAGAAGAAGAGCTTGAATCTAAGATTTTAAAGTGGATATTGTGATTCTTACCTTAGCTCTGCTTAGATTTAATAGTTGGACTTGAGATTTTGATATTCATGACTTGGATTGAAAATTGTTGAATTGATTTGAATCTTATAAAATGACTGAGTTATAGGTGTTGTTGAAATTATGGTTATATTGAGAATGAGTTTATACAGGTCTCTTTTGAATATTTTGATTGTTGAGTTTGTTTGTTACTTTTATTTTTGGCTCAACAAAGGGCAAATTGTACTAATAAAAAAACAGAGTCAATCACTCCAAAATGAGAGAGAGAGAGACTATGATGGAAGCACCCTATCTTTCAATAGTTCACTGCTCAAGTAATTCATTTTTCTCTTTATGTCATTTATCAATTATCAACTTCTCAATTCTCATATTGATTGTTACTTATGATGATTGAATTGATTGTTACTTATGATGATTGAATTGATTGTAAGTATTTGATGATGGCTTAATCATGACAAGCACAAGTTGATGAAATTGATTGTTGATAATGCTTAGATAGTAGTGAAATTGCTACTTTAGAAACAATTGATAAGATTTTTGTTTAACCATGATTATAGTGGTATATTTAGTTAATTGTTTATGTACAAACATGTTGATGCATAGCTTAGATATGAGATTGAGAAAGAGTGAAAGGAGATTGTTGAAATTTAATTAATCTTCATGTACTAAGTTGATTTTGGGATTGAATAAATTAATTATGTTTATGTCGATGGTTGAAGTTGGGTAAGCATAGTTAGATAATTGAAATTGACAACTCCAATTCATTGATTTGATTCAATGCTTCGATCATATACTCAATTCATGAGTGAATGAGTTAAGATGCATGATTTAGGGTTTTAACCTAGTTTTTGCCGACGGTTGAAGACAGGGAAATTAGTGTTAAGGATCAGACTTACATCTTTCCTTTCCGGAGGACGGGTACGATTTATAGCCATATAGTTCCAATTCCTAGTTTCGGATAGTTAGCTCGTAATTAGATTCATTTGTAACGGTTTGAGTTAGTTAGACTAACATTTTCTATCATAGGATCCGGCATATCACATTGATAGAATGACCACTATTCTCCATACTTAATCGGCTATCTTAGCATTTGCAATTACATACAACATTAACCCTTCGATTTCCAATTTTCCAATCACTTGAAATTTTGACACTAGTCAGAATATTATATAGTTGTTCATTTTCAGGTGTGTAGTTGTTTGATTGAGTGATAACTTAAGTTAGCAATACTTGTGCGAACCCCCCCCCCCCCCCCCCCCCCCCCCAAATCTTATTTTTGGCAAGACTCGAGACATCACCTCTCGTACTTAGCGCCCGCAATCTATAAACCATTCTTTTTCCCGGTGGGATTAATATTCGGGGCGTCATCAAAAGCTGTATATTACCTTGTGACCGGTATACTACCTTAGTGCGCGTCGGGTATTTTGTTCCACACCCAATTGAAAGTCACCTTTGCCATCTTGTGACTGTTGAGGACATACTCCATTTTTAAAACATTTTTAAGAAATGAGTAATTCAAAAAAGGAGGACTTCGAGATTGTGTGTGTGTGTGAGAGAGAGAGAGACTTTTGACCTCAAATTTATGTTATATTTAACTACAATGAAGTTTAAGTTTAACAAAAAAAATAGTTGGGGAATCTCTAAATTATGTTTCAAAGTTTGAGATCAACGACGGATCCAGAAAAAAAACTTAAGGGGATGGCAAAATTTCATACTAAATTTTGTAATTTATTAATATAATTAATTAAAACATTAATTTTAATAATAAAATACTTATTAAATTCATATAACATAAACTAACTCGAGTTTGATTATTTAATTTTTGGTTGAATTCGAATTTAACCTCTATGTATATATGAATACAAAACAAATCGAATTTCGAACTTTATAAATTTTAATAGGTTAGGTTTGAGGTTGACTCGTTTAACAAATGAATTAACTTTGCACTCAATCTTATCATACCTTTGCTTAGAAAAATCACAAAATTTTAACATCATTAAAAAAACATAATTATTTTAAAAGATTTGTTAATTCTAAGCTTGAAAAAACAACACATTTACCACTAGACTAAATATCTCCTATGGTAATGTTACACAACTTTGATACATATTAGGATTTAAGTAAGGTCAAATTCAATTTTTGAGTAGAATTTTACATGATTTTTTTGGATTCCAGGGTCCCTACTAGCTCCGCCCCTACCTGTAAGGCATAACAAAAACTTTACAATGTACACTTTAATATTACTTTAAAGTTGATTATTTCAACATCGTGTATAATTTTTATATTGACAGTAACAATAGTTGACTAATAACTTCAAGAAATAACTATATTTACCCATAAAATGATAATTGTTGTGAAAAAATGTTATACGTGAGTATTAAAAGCAACCAAAATTAATTAACATTGCAAGACTACTAGAGAAAATAAGAGGATGAGAAAGAATGAAGATATAAATAAGGAAATTACAAGTGAAAGTGGAAGAAGAAAATGTGCTCTCGGGTCATCCCCTTTCTCATTGCCAATTGGATATTATTTATACACAAGAATGTAATGATGAAGCTAGATGAAATGACAACACAAGCATCCCTAAATTAAGGGCATGGTGATGAGAGAGTGGAGGCATAGTAAGAGAGAAGAGTAGAGGAATGGTGAGAGAGTAGAGTAGATGAATGGTGTGGGTGTGGTTAGAGAGTGTATGGGTACTGTGGTGTGCACAAATCATTTACAACACTCCCCCTTGGACACCACCGTTCATAAATATGTAAGTGGTGTTGGATGTGCTTAATAGCTGCCTCGTTAAAAACCTTTTCAGGAAAACCCAGTGGGACAAAACCTGAATAAGGAAAAAAGAGTGCAACGCACAGTCCAGAGTGTGATCATATTCATATTCTTGCTCCCCCTGATCGATGCTCCCCCTGATGATCGACAGAGTTACTTCGATTGCTTACTAAGTCGACACATGCCGATTCGTCATACTAACTTCTCAAAGGTGGATGTCGGTAAACTCTTAGTGAAAAAATCTACAAGATTTTCGCTGGAGCGGATTTGCTTGACATCAATCTCATTACTCTTATGCAGTTCGTGAGTGTAGAAGAATTTAGGCGATATTTGCTTGATTCGATCTCCTTTGATGTATCCTCCTCTGATTTGAGTTATACACGCTGCATTGTCTTCATATATTGTGAAAGGAGAGCTTGTAATCGAGTGAATTCAACATGCATCTCGTATGTGTTGAATGAATGAGCGCAAGAACACACATTCCCAACTAGCTTCATGTAGTGCTAGAATTTTTGAATAATTAGAAGATGTTGCCACCAAAGTCTGCTTCGTAGAGCGCCAGGATATTGATATTTCATTCAAGTAAATACATATCCTGTTTGGGAGCGTGCTTTATGAGGATCCGAAAGGTATCCAGCATCCGTATATCCGATCAAGCCAGCGTTATTTGAGGATTTCAAATACAATAATCCAAAATCTTTGGATCCACTCAAATAGCGGAATATATGTTTGATTCTGTTCCAATGTCGTATTGTCGGTTCTGAGCTGAATCTTGCAAGTACATTTACTGCAAAAGCTATATCTTGCCTTGTACATTGCACCAGATATAATAAATCCCCGGTCGCATTTAGATATGGTACTTCAGGACCAAGTATCTTTTCATCTATTTCTTTGGGGCTATAAGGATCCTTCTTAGGATCAAGAAACCGAACGACCATTGGAGTACTTAGTGGATGAGCATTTTGTATATTGAAACGCTTCAAGATTTTTTCAACATATGTTGATTGATGGATCAAAATTCCACCCGAAATATGCTCGATTTGCAGGCTGAGACAATATTTTGTTTTCCCCAAATCTTTCATCTCAAATTCTTTTTTGAGATATTCTGCAGTGTTTATGATCTCTTCAGGAATCCCAATTAAATTTATATCATCAACATATACTGCCACAATAACAAATTCGAGATTTGTTTTCTTGATGAATACATATGGGCATATAACATTATTCTTATATCCTTCTCTAGTAAGGTATTCGTTAAGACGATTATACCACATCCTACCAGATTGTTTCAGTCCATACAATACCCTTTGTAATTTTATTGAATATAGGTTCCTTGGACTATTTTTAATTGCTTCCGACAATTTAACTCCTTCATGGAGTCTCATATAAATATATGTGTCCAACGTACCATATAAATAGGCAGTGACAACGTCCATCAGATACATATCAAGTCATTCAGAGACTGTTAAACTGATCAAGTATCTGAAAGTAATCATATCCATTACATGTGAATATGTTTCATCAAAATCGATGCCAAGTCGTTGAGTAAAACCTTGTGCTACAAGTCTAGCTTTATATTGAACAATTTCATTTTTCTCATTTCTTTTTTTTTGTGAACACCCATTTGTATCCAATTGGTCGAACATCTTCTGGTGTTCGATGTATGGGTCCAAGGACTTGCCGTTTTGCCAATGAAGTCAATTCTGCTTGAATTGCTTCTTCCCACTTTGGCCAATCGTGTCTTTCACGACATTCATCAATACTACGTGGCTCAAAATCAAAATCGTTCATTATCTCACATGACACTGTGAATGCAAATACTTCATCTATATTAATCGATTTTCGATCCAAATATTCATTAATGTAGGAATGATTCATGTGTATTTCCTCACTTCTTTGTTTTTGCACTTCTTCAGGAATTTTAGAATTTTAATTTTCTTTTGGGATGAATGGTTCTACGGGAACCAATGGTTCTTCAGGAACCGATAGTTCTGCTGGAACTATTTGTCTATTCATTTGATTTTTTCGTTTACGGGGATTGATATATTTTGCTCCCAATGGCCTCCCATGTTTCTGGCGTGTACTAGAGGAATCGACTGCTGCTTTTGAATTATCATCATTAATTTTAATTTCCGCAGGTGTGTTGATAGCATCTATGTATGACCTTGTCACTTTTGATGTATCTGCAAATGCATCAGGCATTTGATTTGTAACATTTTGCAAATGTAGTATCCTTTGCACTTCTGTATCACATTATGATGTACGTGGATCTAGATGAGACATGGAATTTACTTTCCATTCAATTTCACGCCTAACTTCAGGAGGCTTTTTATTTCCGCCCAGATGTGGGAATGTCGTCTCATCAAAATGACAATCTGCATGTCGCGTAGTAAATAGGTCACCCGTCAAGGGCTCAAGATACCTGATAATAGATGGTGAATCAAAACTAACATAAATCCCCAATCGTCGTTGATGTCCCATTTTCGTGCGTTGTGGGGGTGCAATAGGCACTTACATAACACAAGCAAAATCATGTAAATGAGATATATCAGGTTGATGTCCACACACAAGCTGCATAGGAGAATATTGATGATATGCACTAGGCCTTAACCGAATTAAAGAAGCAGCATGTAATACAGCATGTCCCCAAGCAGAAATTGATAATTTTGATTGCATTAATAATGTTCGTGCAATTGTCTGTATACGTTTAATGAAAGATTTTGCTAAACCATTTTGGGTATGCACATGCGGAACGAGATGCTTAATATCAATACCCAATGACATGCAATAATCATCAAATGTCTTAGATGTGAATTCACCAGCATTATCAAGACGAATAGACTTTATCGGATAATCAGAAAAATGTGCCCTTAACTTAATAATTTGTGCTAACAATTTTGAAAATGCAACATTACGAGTTGACAGTGAGAATACATGTGACCATTTGCTGGATGCGTCAATTAGAACCATAAAATAATTAAATGGTCAACTAGATGGGTGAATAGGGCCACATATATCTCCCTGGATTCTTTGCAAAAATGATGGAGATTCAACATTAACCTTTGTCTTTGATGACCGGACCACTAATTTTTCTTGTGAACAAACGGTACAAACTATTTCATTGGACGGAAAAATCTTCTAGTTTTTCAATGAATGTCCACATGAACTTTCAATGATCCTACGCATCATCGTTGATCCTGGATGACCAAGACGATTATGCCAAAGCATAAAATCATTTGGATTAAAGAACTTCTGGTTCAATACCGCGTAGACTTCAACTGTTCTTATAGTTGTATAATACAACCTAGATGATAGAACATGTAATTTTTCTAATACACGCTTTTCACCACAATCTTTTAATGTGATACAAAGAAACTTCGTTTCATTTTCACTTGTGGTCACAATATGATATCCATTACTGCGGATATCCTTAAAGGTAAGTAGATTTCTTCTTGATCTATCAGCATTATAGATTTCTAACCGATTATCATTTCGCAACAATATAGAAGCTCTTCCGGAGCATTCTATAATATTTGTTGAACCCATAATAGTATTAACATTTGCCTCAACCAAGGTTAGACATGAAAAATATTTCTTTTCTTTAAAGATTGTATGTGTAGTGGCAGAATCAACAATACACACATCATTGCTATTTTTGTCAACTGGAGATTCATTTTCGAAAATCATATCCTTTCATAAAAGAAAAAACATATCATGAGATTACAAACATTTAAAAGGATTACATAATATAAAAGCATAATATATTACAATATATTACAACATCATGATTAGTTAACAAAGGTTCATGCTATGTCATCGGAAATCAAATTTCCTATATTCGCCGTCATCTGTAAAGAAGTCGGAGATATCCAAATTAATCAGATCTACAAGATCCGAGTTATCCATAAAGTTTGTCTCTACGACTTTCTCTTTTCCCTTAATTGATGCTTGATACAAGATCACCAAATGCTTCGGAGTACGACATGTACGTGCTCAATGCCCTTTTACACCACACCTAAAACATTCATGTTCACTGCTTTTGGGAGTCTGAATTTGTGGGACTTTTCCTTTATCGCGCCTCTCAAATTTGTTCAACTTTTGGTGGAGCATTTTGTCATTTCTCCCACGAGGGTGAAAATTATTGCGCCCACGACCACGACCGCGGCCACGACCACGATTAGGGCATTGGCCTCTTCCAAAAGAAGAATAACCATCATAATTTGTCATATTCACTTAGGGAATGATGAACTGCCAACGGGGCGAATTTGATGGTTTTTCATCAATAACTCATTATTTTGTTCGGCAATCAATAAGCATGCAATTAAGTCAGTGAACTTTCAAATTTTTGCTCCCGATATTGTTGCTGCAGGAGCATATTAGATGGGTGAAACGTGGAGAACGTTTTCTCAAGCATCATCAGCATCAGTTCTGTTGTCTCCACACATACGGAGCATGGATACAATTCTAAATACAACAGAATTGTATTCATTTATGGTCTTGAAATCTTGCAATCTAAGATTAGACCACTCATGTGATGCTTGAGGTAAGACAATAGACTTCATGTGCTCAAATCTTTCTTTCGGTCTCTTCCACAGATCAAGTGGATCTTGAATATCTAAATATTCAGCTCGCAGACCAGAATCAATATGATGACGTATGAAAATAACGGCTTTTGCTTTGTTCTGCACAGACTCTTCATTATCGTCTACAATAACTTCTCCAAGATTTATAAATCTTAAGTGGAGAGTAGTTTCCAAAGCCCATTCAAAATAATTTTTCCCGTTGAGATCGAGGGAAACATATTAGCATTTCACCAAGTTCGACATCCTAAAAAATTTAACCGCAATAACACAATTAAAATATGTCCAAAATATTTGATAAAAAATATGACATATTTTGCGGATATTTAGAACTGTTGGTTCTAACTTTTAAAACCTTAAGTTTTAGTCTCGGTATCTCATGATGTAGTTCGTGATTTATACTTTGATTTGAAACTCCGGGTTCCGTAAATTTTAGAAATTCGTAAACTTCTGGTTTACATGAAAATCATGTTCAACAATTTTTTTCCCCAAAAATTTTAGAACTTCGGGTTCAAAATGCCTTTGGTTTCGTAAACTTCGGGTTACAAAACATTATACATAAATATATAACAAGTATAATAATAGCAGATACATTTCTGATGTGAAAGATCCAATTCAAAATTGGCGATCACATAGCATACTTATAGATATATAATAAGCAAAGTAAATTTACGAAATAAACATAAATTCAAGAGCTAAATTAAATTTAGCTAGAAATATAAAAATTACGATAACCGAGCTATTCGTGCTGATAACATGTTGTGAAAAAGTGTTAACGTGAGTATTAAAAGCAACCAAAATTAATTAACATTGCAAGACTACTAGAGCAAATAAGAGGATGAGAAATATGAAAATATAAATAAGGAAATTACAAGTGAAAGTGGAAGAAGAAAATGTGCTCTCGGGTCATCCCCTTTCTCATTGCCAATTGTATATATTTATACACAAGAATGCAATGATGAAGCTAGATGAAATGACAACACAAGCATCCCTAAATCAAGGGCCTGGTAACGAGAGAGTAGATGCATGGTAAGAGAGAAGAGTAGAGGAAATGTGAGAGAGTAGAGTAAATAAATGGTGTGGGTGTGGTTAGAGAGTATATGAGTACGATGGTGTTCACCATTCATTTACAACAATAATTGAATTTTGTAAACACAATATTTGAACTATACTCCTTACAAATATAAATATATATATAAAATGTAACGGTGAAGCACAACACTCTGCTAATTTTAAAAAAAAATTTAACTAGTGAGACCCGAGCTCATGACCCAATAATTATGAGAGCTACTATTTAACCATCAAATCATATGGGTAGATTGATATTTACAGACAATGTACATGTATATAATTATTGAGAAAAATTCAACTTATCCACTCTTAAGTTTGACCAAATTTTACAAACTTTTCTTAAGTTTATAATTCACTTGTGAAGTTCTCGAAGTTTGCAAAAGTCTCACTTTACCCAACGAATTATTTGGTTATTATTTTTGCAAAATTTTGTTTAATTTATTTTAAGGATATTTTCGTTATTTTTTTGCCAAATGTACATAATTTGCAAAATAATAATAATATTTTGCAAAATTGAAATTTCACAGAATCTTTTTTTTGCAAAATTGGAAGTGTCTTTTGTCTCCTTGGTTGGGACCATAAAGAAAGCGGAGAAACAGATGCTGGTGGTGAGTTCGAGTTTAAGGTTATTCGCTGCGGCAAGAGTAAGAGGGTTCAGACCAATCTCCTCCGCCGCAATCAGAAGCGTAAGTGAGATTTATCTTTGTTCTTCTGTTTTCATGTATTGATTTGATATAAACCAACCACAGTCACAGATGTCGGAGCATTACAAGTTTGGGCCGTACAAAATCAGCCTCAAAGAAGTATTTTACGCTACCGATCTATCATTTGCAATGGTCAACCTCCGTCCTGTTGTTCCTGGTTCGTACTCATATCATTTCAATTTCTCATAGTTTCTATGCAATCAACCATTAACCTGCCATAGTTTTGCACCTTCATATTCAATTTTTACAAGGAAATAAACCCATCTTTTAGTTTTATTTACCCGTCCATTTGGGTGCACCATATATATTGTATTCAATTTTGGGTCAATTACAAATAGAATTTGTAGATTAGAAAAGCATGTCTGGCAACTGAACACAAATAAATGATCAACACAGTGACTAAGATAATGTGTTTGTGTGATGATTAAGTTGGATTTGAAATTAGGAGCCAAAAATGGATTCCCCTTTGTTTATGAAAATGATGGAAGATCAAAATCGGGTTTTCATACTTGGAATCGGTCACTAAGTCACCTCTGATATGATTGCCCGGGAGTTGGTATCCGGCCTGTAGATGACAAGATTTCTACACCCATCTTAGCCTAGCCCTCTTTCTCTGCTTGTGGGCAGAAACTTGCTTGGGACTCTAGGTCCCAACACAATTCAAACTTTTGGACTCGGTGTAGGGCCTTTGCACAAGTGGTGCCGAGGTTGAAGTGTGTTCAGTATCTCTTGTTCAGATGAGGCTGGTATTCAGACACCAAGAGGGCTTAAGTCCGTGAGTTTGTTACATGCTCACTTTGCCATGTTCGTTAGTTTGGGTCTCTTTCCATGCCACTATCTTATGTGCTTGTGTAAACTCTTGGATGGAAAGTAATGTCCGAGGAAATTTATAAATCATCAAGTTTTTATTTGGGGAGTTTACTATATCATATGAGCACTTTTGTTTTCTTCATGTTATTTCTACAACATCTCAATACTTGCAATTTAGTATTTTATCTATATAGGTTAATGGTGGAGAACTTAGCAAAGCCGGTTACATCCACATTTTTTCTTCTGTTTCACTTGTATATGTAATTACCATTGCTTGTGTACAACCAATCCTAATCTCTCCTCCCAAAAATCCCTTGTGTTATTTTCATTTTCTTGCAATACTTTTATTTTTATGGAACATGCTCTTATCCACATTTTTCTTTATGTAATTCCTATAAGTACCATTTTGTTCAATGTTCATTGTTCTGCTTTGATTTTCGGTTACAAACCTGTCTGATTATAATCTGTTTCTTTTCATTTGCAGGTCATATCCTTTTTATTCCTCTTCAGTCGAACTTATTGCTTGATTAATTTGCATCTGATTTATTCTGTGAAAAAGGAAAGTGATACCTAAGGCGGTAAAATATTTTTATCCTGTTTTCCCCAATATGTTTGATAATAATTTGGTATATCATAGAGAGGCCTCTGGCCTTCTTGTCACTTCAGCATCCCTTATTTATTGCCTGGGATGGCTAAATAAGTTGACTTGGTAATTGATTTTGAGTTCATTCGTCCCGTAACCAATTCCAAGACGTCAAATTGTGGAAGTTGATAATCTAGGATTGGCACTGTGAACAGATTAGAGTTCAGGGACAGAAACTGTATTTTAATCCTCCCAAAGTAACACAATTTAGATATGGTAGATATTTTCTTTGAGATTTCGTCGCCAATCCTCTCATAGGGGTGACTTACAAATATGTGACCGACAACAGCATCCCTCTTGAGTGTCATATGAAGTTCATTGGTATACTAATCTGGGCTATTTAAGACTACTGACTTTGTGATATAACTAGTATTGCCGAGTTGTGCTGGATTGGCTGCACTCTGTTAAAATTGGCAAGCAAGATAGAAAAAGCCATGGTCGACCATTCTATTTAGCTGGTCTATATGTTCCTTTATAAGTTGAATATTAGGCACACGAGTGTTGATAGTACTATCATTGATCACATATGTAAACAATCAAATGCAGCTAAACTATGCTATTTGGCTACACTGTCAAAATGTGAAGGCTTGATGAAGACAGAAAAACCATTGGTGGCCATTTTGTTTAGCGGTTTCGTAAACTCTGTTCACTTTATTGTTGGTATTTTTTTTTCATTCACCTGGTCATTCGCTCACATTTATGTACCATAATAGCGGGCATGCATTCACGTGTATCTTGTTTGCAATTTTTTTGTGGACTTAACACTACCTACATGTACTTGTGTGCCCAAGACGTGAAGTGAAGCGTTTTGTGGACCTAACTGCTGACGAGGTTAGTGATTTGTGGCTCACAGCACAGAAAATTGGCAGTCAGCTTGAATGCTACCACAAAGCATCATCTCTCACATTGACAATCCAGGTAATAGAATCCTATAGTTGCACTGCATAGCTACTCTTTAAATTATGTTTCGTATCTCTACTTTATATCGTTTCTCTTATTGTACAACTTGTGATTCACTAGGATGGGCCGCAATCAGGACAGACAGTACCCCATGTTCATATCCACATCCTCCCTCGGAAAGATGGTGACTTTGAGAAGAACGATGAGATCTATGATGCAGTAAGACGGAAAGCTTCTCCTTTTGTTCTGATGTTGCATTTTGTTCATGTTGTGTCTGTTTGACGTGTGCAGATAGATGAGAAGGAGAAGGAGTTAAAGAAGAATCTTGATTTAGACAAGGAAAGGAAGGATAGAAGTCTGGAAGAGATGGCTCAGGAAGCTGAAGAGTACCGAAAACTTCTCGCATAATCGCCCATGTGCATTTTCTGTAATTCAGTATTTTGTACTTGATTCTCTGGGCTTGTAGCTTTCGAGTTGATGAACTAAAACTATTCATTCTTGCCCGTATGAGGATGACAATGAACCCGAAAAAGCACAAGTTGCCTTGATCTTCCCAATTGGATACCGCAAATTCTCCTCCTTCAATAATCGTAATGAAATATCTAGGGATAATTTCAGATGACATACCCTAGTTAACTCCGATTATCACATGACATACCCTAGAATTTTCTGTATCAGGGTGACTACATTATCATTTTATTTGTCTCACCGTTACTCATCCCGTCCAAAACCATTAGTTTTTAACATTTTTGACATGTGAAATTACTAAATACCCTTAAGGGTTAAATCAATTATTATAATTGGACTGAAAAGACTAAAATGCCCTCACCTATTCATCTAATTTTCAAACTCATGTCACTCCCTCTCTTTCCTCTCTTAACGACCTCCGGCCTCCGACGGTCGTGTCTCCGGCCTCCAACGACCTTGTCTCCGGCCTCCGGTTGTCTTTAGCCTCGCTCCGATGGTCTCCAACACCTCCAGCATCGCCTCCGGCCTCCTCCAGTGTGTCTCCGTGTGGTGGTCGGCCTTAGCTTGCCGGAAAAAATGGTGACCGGAATTGCATCATTTCCAATCAATTTGCCGTGTTCCATACCCAACCCAAGAAAATGTATCACCCTCCATTGCACAAAATTTATAGTAAGTCCTAAATCAAGAACAGAATAAATATAATGAGACATTAATCAATTAATTAATTAGTTAATGAATTGTTATCATTATTATGCTCACATTAACCCAAAAAACTCAAACAAAACATGTGACAGTTTGAGAATTGTTTGAGAACCCATTTTTTGGTCGCCATTTTTTCCGGCAAGCTAGGGCCGACCACCACACGGAGACACGCTGGAGGAGGTCGGAGGCGATGCTGGAGGTGTTGGAGACCATCGGAGCAAGGCTAAAGACGACCGGAGGTCGGAGACACGACCGTCGGAGGTTGAGGCCGTTAAGCGATGAGATAGAGGGAGTGACATGAGTTTGAAAATTAGATGAATATGTGAGAGCATTTTAATCTTTTCAGTCCAATTATAATAATTGATTTAACCCTTAAGGGTATTTTAGTAACTTCACATGTCAAAAATGTTAAAAACTAACGGAATTGGACGGAATGAGTAACGGTGAGACAAATGAAATGATAGGGTAGTCACCCTGATACGAAAAATTCTAAGATATGTTATGTGATAATCGGACATAACCAGGGTATGTTATATGAAATTATCCCAATTATCTATCCAAAACATTAACTTGTATACTGCAAACCGAGAATTTTGTTTCTTGTCTAGAATTTGTCTATTTGATCCTTAAAATTACCAAAAATGCTCAGTCCTTTAAATAGTTTCTAAATACTCCTGTCATTTGAATAGTTTCTAAGTGTCACTCACTCCTCCTGGTATTTAAACACATTAACGCCCCCTCTTATTAACATTTATATTGTGTGTCTCTGTTTGATTGATCAATTTATGTTAGATGTTGTGTCATGTTGTGCTAATTGGATAGTCTCTTGCTTGTACTATCAGTTTGAGTTATTAGAGTTGAACTTCTCATGCAACTGAGGGACATGTAAGAAACAAACGAGGCATTAGTAAGGGTCAAACAAGCGAAGCGGTCGGTGTGTTGATTACTATGATTTTGATTTTGATTTTCGTGTTGATAATATTTGGAATACTTCGTTCTTGTTATGAGTTTCTAATGGTAAAGGTATTCATTAGAGCAGTGTCCTATATACATTTTCAGTTGCAGCTTCACTGCAAGCCCTTTTGCATTCAATTGATTTGGTATTTGGGCCAATTTATATAAAATGAAACTTTGTGTTAGGCAAGTGAATTATAATTACTCATTTTCTATTGATTTACGGTGTCATCTTGTTGTGAGCAGCCGTGACGTAGTGGCCGAGGACACTCATTTTTTGGCCTCGGCCAGAGTTTGAGTCCAACGCCCCGAACTCATAATGTTAACTTTTG
The DNA here is from genome assembly GCA_963920655.1 of Geranium rotundifolium. Taxonomy (NCBI): domain Eukaryota; kingdom Viridiplantae; phylum Streptophyta; class Magnoliopsida; order Geraniales; family Geraniaceae; genus Geranium; species Geranium rotundifolium. The sequence goes on along the minus strand of OY987314.1, from coordinate 27,776,171 downwards.
ATTCACTTAAAGTTAAACATAAAAATGTTATTTCATTTTTAAAGTTTGTATGTACAAAAACTTAATGTATATTATCATATTTTGCAAGACGGTTTTTTTGTGCAAAATGCATGTATATATACAAAAATGATGAAATTTTCATGAAATTAAAAATTAATATATTTTAAAATTAAGTTTAAAAAATAATTTTTAACTTTAAAAGAATTTCACTAAAAACTTAAATTACAAAATTTGATTATAAAACTTGTAGTTTTTTTTGAAGGAATATAAAACTTGTAGTTAAACGTTACTTTTAAAATTATTTATTAAAAACAATAAATTTTAATATTAAGAATAATTTCGTCATTTTTATATAAATACATATATTATACCCCGAAAAATAATATTTCACATCAAATATTTATCATAAGAAAAACACAGTTCCCTCTTTTAAAATTGCAAAATGTGATAATATAGCACGGTTTTTTTTGTCATTTTCATTTCCCTAAAATAAAAGACGAATCTGCCAAATTAATAAAAAAAAATCTCATAGTTGATAAGGAAAAAAGCGCGGGAAATAAATGATAATATAAATAGTCATTTTGCTTGGAGTAAAATTGGGGTTGAAGTCGCTACTGCAACTTTAGGCTATCGCGGCGTCTCTAAAACTCATCTTCTCCAAATAGAGAAAATGGAATCGACTCTTAAGGTCAGTGATTACTCTCTCTCTCTCTCTCTCTCTCTCTTCCTCAGTCCTCTATTACTTCATCTATTCTACATTTGTATTTTCATAAATATTCCCAGTATCTGCAACGGAGTTGGAGATTGCTTAGTTATTTTAACCAAATTAGGGTTTCTTACATATGTAATTTAGTTACTCGTGGAAGTATTGTTTTGGTAACCCATTAATTTGTTATCCCAGAAATATTTTGGGTATTCGGCATTTAGGCCATATCAGAAGGAGGTGATTGAAAATGTTCTTGCAAAACGAGACTGTTTGGTGGTCATGGCCACTGGGAGTGGCAAATCTATTTGGTATGCATGAAACTTTCTGTTTTATTTACTTTCCATTTTCAAAGAATGTTTATGTGTTGGTTTGTGTCAACTAATTCTTATGATGGTTTTGTTTGAATGTTGTTTTGTGTATGTAGCTACCAGCTTCCTCCATTACTAGTAGGGAAGACGGGTGTAGTCGTGAGCCCTCTTATATCCTTAATGCAGGATCAGGTGATTCGTAGTTTAAGTTTCAACCGAGCTTGGATCCTTCACTCCTCCTTACTCTATATTTAAAGGGCTACTTTTAGGTGATGGGTTTGAAACAAAGGGGGGTTCGAGCAGAGTATCTCGGAAGTTCTCAGGCTGACCCTGGTGTCCAGACCAAAGCAGAGAGCGGTCATTTTGATATTTTGTTCATGACTCCAGAAAAGGCATGCTCAATACCCACGGGGTATACTTTTATAATTTATATAAATAATTTTGAAAATGCACTTTCTTTATAGGATTGGCACGATTCATATGCCCAAATTGCACTTCCCGAAGATAAATTATGAATGATTTGAGCAATCTTTCAAAGCTTTAAAAAAGTTGTCGCGCGGAAGGAAATGGTTGATTGTATTGATGACATTGTGGAAAGTGGCAACAATTTGGAGTTCGTATGAGAGTATCTTTTTTGTTCCTTTTATGTTCTTATTCTGTCATTCTTCGTAAATGTTCTTTCAATAACCTCTTTAACCAACTTCATGTGATTTTAAAATCATGTTACATAAGTGTTATTTTAATAGGCCTTGTAACGTTAATGTTGAGGTTGTCTGTGTTTCATATCTGTTCTTTATTTGCTTTTATTGGTTATGAGTGCAAAACCTTTATAAGATATGAAACCTAGAATCCTTATCCTGCTAGTTGAGATAGGTGTTATTTACCATTACTACTAAATGTTTTATTGATATTCAACTATTTTTTCACAGCTTCTGGTTAAAATTGCTGAAGGCTGGACTTTCTCTGTTTGCTGTGGATGAAGCACATTGCATATCAGAATGGGGCCATAGTTTCAGGTCATTAAATATTTAGTCATTTATTTACCTGAAACCTTATTTTTGCATGTCTGAAATTTCTGTATACCCGCTCAGTAAATTATTGTACAGTCCTCACAGTTGGGTTCACTATGGATGCATGTCTGGTACCTAAAAACAGATATCTGGCACATGTGTTTGAAGCTGACAGATTATCTGACCTCAATAAATGTGGCAACATGTTACAAGTTTATGAGGTTCTGTTGATCTTCAGCTTATATATGTTGCAGTCTTAAGATGAGTCATGGCTATAGATATGCACTTCCTAATCTAATTTAATTTCTTATTTTGTATGTTACTTTCTTCCATTTTATATTTTCATGTTAATTTGACTAGGATTGATTTGATTATTTGTTTCACTATGAATTACACCTATTTCCCATTGTTACCACACGTATATCACTTCTCCCCCGTCATCATCTTGTGCTAACAAAATCTTTATTTGCCTTATCAGGGTCGACTTCAAGCAGTTAGACAAGTTACGAGGTGTTCTGTTAGATGTTCCATTTGTTGGTTTAACTGCAACTGCCACTGAAAAGTAGGGTGCTTGTTTGACAACCTCAATTTATTGATATGAACTGTTTTTTTCCATCATGGACATAATCATAATGTAATATCTAAAACAAAAGAGTAACTACAAAAGAACAAAAGAAGGGAGATGAAGAAAAAATTCTACAACACTTTTGCACAAGACATCTTGAAATATTATTAGCTGCAAAGGGTTAAAAGAGACCTCAGTCCAATTACGATTACCAATACCACTTAATCTATCATGTGGGTTTAGCCTTTGTAGAATTTTGAGTACATCTTGCATATCCATAATATATTAGTTATGTGATTATATGTAGAAGTTCATATTACAAGCTCTATGTGTTTTCCTGCTGTCAGTTAGGCTGCCCTTTTATCAATGTAAACTTGCATATATATGCTGTGTGGCTATGCTTGATTTATATTCTAATTAATTATTTTGCATCATTTCAGGGTCCGAATCGATATAATCGATTCCTTGAAGATGAAAGATCCATATATTGCAATTGGTTCGTTTGACCGTGAAAATCTCTTTTATGGTGTCAAATCCTACAGTCATGGCCTTCCATCAATGGATGAGCTTGTACACGAAATATCGAAGTACTCAGCACATGCTGATCCAACTATCATTTACTGCACAACAATTAAAGATGTGGAGCAGGTTGTTTTTTTTTCTGCTTCATATTCATTATCTTCACATTTAGAATGATTGATGAATACCCAAGAATAGTACCTCTTCTCACTCCATTTGCTGGACAAATATAACAATTATCATCGCCTATTGTACATGTTACTTTGCAATTCCCAACGAACTGAGCTCAAAAAGTATAGAACCAACTACCAAGGCGATAGCTTCTTTTACTTAGGAAATTATTTCAATAAACTAGGATTTTCTTAGAGAACTTTGAAGATTGACTAAGCAAGAAAAATAATAGAATTGTCTATTTTACAATGATATGGCTTTGATTGGTGTTATCATAGGATTAGCCAGTAATGCATGGCAGATAGAAGACGAGAAATAATAGTTGTTCCAGGGGACTTGCACTTTATTTTTCATATATGTAGACGTGGGTAAAAAACTGAAAACTAAAAGTTTTGGCTATGTGTAATTACCCGAAAAGGCTTTGCCATTGTCTTTCCAATCATGTTTAACAGATCTGATATTACAGTCTTATTTATTACTGATGTTTATTGCTCTCCCTTCCTTTCTCTCTTCCCTTCCAATTGCTTTGAAGCATTCCACTAGTTTTATTGTGCTTATTTAATATTATCAATGACTATGATTTCCTTAGATATTTAAGTCACTTAAGGAAGCAGGAATGAAGGCTGGAATTTATCACGGCCAAATGGATGGTAAAGCACGTGAGAACTCACACAGGTATTTCTTATCTCTATCCCTATTTGGCCTCTAGTTCATGTTTATATGGGCTAGAAGTCCTTGCGTGGACGCGCTCTTTCTCTCCCTCACATTGCATGTGCTTGATTTAATTGTCAGATTATTTATAATCGACGATTTGCAAGTCATGGTTGCAACTGTTGCTTTTGGTATGGGTATTGACAAGCCAAACATAAGGCACGTGATACACTATGGCTGCCCAAAGAGTCTAGAGTCCTATTACCAGGAAAGTGGAAGGTGTGGCAGGGATGGTATTGCTTCTACCTGCTGGCTCTATTATTCTAGAGGGGATTTTGCAAAAGCTGATTTCTACTGCGCAGAATCACAAACTGTATGTCATTTTGTTTTCCTTGCAGAAAGTCACAAACCCTTATTGTTTGGCTAATAGCATCCGAGTGCTTATTGCTTTATTTTGGTGGGAGATCTATCCTTCTGGGTTCCATTTTTGTCTCAAGGGTAATTTTCATTCTTCATTTATCAGGAAACTCAAAGAAGATGCATCAAGGAATCCTTGAGGGCTGCACATAACTACTGCCTTTCAACAACTTGCAGAAGGAAGTTTTTGCTTGATCACTTTGGAAAAAATTTGTCGGCTGATAATTGTGGTAACCACTTGAACAAATTACTAATTGCTTTAAACTTTCAATATAAGTATACCTGTTTTAACACTGTTTCCATTAATGATATTCTCTTTCCGTGTTATCTCAGTAAAGGCCTATACTATAAATGACATTCACAAATTACAAAACTAATCCTCTGGCTCTAAACCCAGGCTCTGTAGCTTTATAATAGGCTGGGTTCTTTTTCCGCTTTTGGCTCTTTATTTAGGTTAGGTTTTATTTTTGCCATATCTTATTGTTCACTTTCTTATGATTGAATAAAGTCTCTCTTCTGCTGAAAAAAGGTCTGTATTAAAAAAGATCGGGTGAAAAATTAATAATGACAGAATTATCATAATGTAAACTCCATGGGGCATGGGCCTGTATTATCATAAATTACCAGCATAGTTGGAATATGTATACAATTATCACAACTAGAATGTAAGAAACATCAAGCGTGATACAGTCCCGCGCTTTGGATTGAGTTATGGATATTGTGTTGATAGGTGGGTTCGTCAGAGAGAACACTGATATATGGGTTTGTTCGAGAGAACACTTATCTCCAATGTAACATTTTCTTTAATCAAATACCGTTGCTTTATTTATGGCCGTGTTCAGGTATTTATAGCTTGCCAATGAAGTCTCCAACTAACAACCTAATTTAACTAGAAGTACAAATCTCAAATTAATACAATAATTAAAATACACCTTATCCAACTATCCCCCTTAGACTCCTATTCCTCCCCACATTAGGACTCGTACCATCACTCCCTTCTTCCAAATGATGCTTGACCGCGAGTGCTAAATTCCTGGATCGTAGACGTTTACAAAAATGTCTTCTTTAAGCTCATATATGAATATCGCCAGGTCCCCAAACTGATTCCCTCGAAGCAGAGGAAGTAACTCTCGCACCGGTTTAACTTCATGATTGGATCTCCCCTGCCGCCGAATATGGGAAATCCATCCGGGCCTACTGGTGGTCCTGGTATTCCGATACCCCCGGCTACGTCGGTTTGGATGAGGCTGACTTCGTCCTGCACGCGGCTTTCATCTCCGTTGTTAGGGTTGGTCCGACTCAAATTCACGTCTTCCATTTAGTGTCAATCCTTGTTGCCCGAGCCCTACTGGTATGGCGGTTCGAACCGCGTGGCTCCTGCTTTTGATGTTGGGCTCAACTCCAACATCTGGCTGGAAAGCTCTAACATTTTTGCCTCTGTTGTGGCTTTATCTACACGGTACATCCGTAAGAATTCATCAAACCGATCTCCGAGTCCTTCCGTCATAACCCTAGACTCTGTTACCAAATTGATGTGGTCTCGCGCTTTGGATCAGGTTATGGGTCCTGTGTTGGTAGAAGAGTTCGTTAGAGAGAACACCAATCTCCGGGTTCGTTCGTGAGAACACCGATTTCTAATGTAACCTTTTCTTTACTCAAATATTCATTGTTTTATTTATGGCCATGTTCAGGTATTTTTAGTCTGCTAATGAAGCCTCCAACTAACAACCTAATTCAACCAGAAGTATAAATCTCAAACTAATACAATAATTAAAATACTCCTTATCCAACTATCCCTCCTAGACTCCTATCCTCCTCACATTAGGACTCGTACCAAAGCGGTTTGGTAAACAGGTTTGTGGTCATTGAGACGTTGTCTTAGGAAAGATTGAATTTTTACTTGGAAGTGAGAGTAAGGTCTTTCATATGCAAGCTTTCTTGGTTTATATTGTGGGGTCTGGCTATCTTTGTTATTATTATCATGATGATTTTATACCTGCCAATTAGGTGCTTAAACACATCTTTAATTTGCTTCAGATTCAAGAGTAACCAAGTAACCTTTATTCATTCTTCAATTTGTTTGTCGCTGACCTATTAGAATAGTTTATCATAATGCTGAAAAAATTAATTATTTGTTGTGATAGACTGAAAAGCATGCTCCATGCAACTTACGATTTGGCTACGCCCAATATACAATGGCTAAGAACAAATCATACACAATGAAGGCTAAACACACACTCTTCTTTGCTATGTTTGACGGTGAACAAATCATAGTAACTCTAAATTGATTTTTGCTTTCAAGAGAATTTAAACGTATTCAAGAATTCCTGACTAATAAATTAGAAAAAAAGTTTCCCTCTTCCTTCTAGTATGGGATTTGCCTCGATATGCATATACCACTCTTTAACTAATGGCATGTGTATGTAGGAAATTGTGATAATTGCACTATCTCAAGAAAGGAGCGCGACATGTCCAGGGAGGCGTTTCTTCTAATGGCTTGCATTCAGTCGTGTAGGGTTAATTGGGGTGTCAATATGCCAGTTGACATCCTCCGTGGGTCTCGAGTAAGTATTTTGAACTAACTATTAATATTAGGTAGTTGCTGGATGTTATCTCTATAGGGATTTGTTGGACTCGGTGAATGCTAAGTAGTCATTATGTCTCTCGCTTAAGATACCAATGCGAAATTGTAAATTGAAGTAACAGTTGTCTGAAATGCCCGTATCTAGCACTGATAGTTTTTCTCTTTATGACTCGCAGTCAAAGAAAATTCTGGATGCTCAGCTTGACAAGCTGCCACTTTATGGTCACGGGAAAGATTTTTCAGCAAATTGGTGGAAAGATCTGGCACAACAGTTAATTTCTTATGGTACTAGAAAAGCAGTTGATAAAGAAGCATAAGCCCAGCTTGCTGTGCATCATATACATATATCATTACTCTCTTTTTTCCTGGAAAAGTGGAAAGATTATAGTTTCTATGGTGAAAATGTTTCACATTAACTGCATATTCTTCAGTAAATGGTTAGGTTTTTGTCCCTCATCATTAGGTAGTTGTTCAGCCCCGAAGAGGCAGTGAGGTGCTTAATCTAGCTTAGTTATCCTGCTCATATGTTGGAAATGATGTAAAACAGTCATAGAGAATGGCTAAAATATGCTTTGCCGGAAAAGGTTGATAGAAAATTAGAGGTACCGGATTAGAACCAACAAGTTTAGATATTATACAATGTACCTGCCATTTCTCTTACACCCCTAAGTCGGGGGGGAGTAATTAGACAATTTACTATCATTGATGATTCTTTCATTCTTAAAATTTGAATTTATGTTCATATGCACGTCACTGAATCATCAATATATCCAGCGCATTTTTGCAATGCCCTATACAGTAATTGATTTGTTTCTGACCAAGTTGAACTACAGGTTATTTGACAGAGACTTATGATGGAGTATATAGATCTGTAAGGTAGTTTGTCTTCCATTGAAGTTATAATAACATTCCTTCTTGTTCTACTAATTATCAGTTCGTTTTAATTTTTTGCTTACACTGAATACTGATAAAATTCATTTGACTTTGTTCATCAGAGTCAGTCCAAAAGGACAGCAGTTTCTTGGTTCTGCTGGTCCTGATAAAACCCCACCACTAGTCATGCGAGTAACCAATGAGATGCTAGATGATGAAGTATCTGAAAGCCCATCAAGTAAAGTTGGAGAATTCAAAGGCTTGGCCACTTCAGGATGCCAGGAATTTTCAGGGGTTGGTAACTTAATTCAAATTTGTTTCTTATTCCACCTTCATTGTTAGTCTATTCCATTACAGGGCCAGAAAATTTTTATGTCACATTTTAAAATTTCTTTTTACCGTGTCATCTGATGTGATGCTGTGCGGATGTAACAAATCAAACCAAAATTGCTATTCTCTAAACAAAATTGTACAAATTCATTGTTGTGACAAAATGCACTAAATGGAACGAAATTGCCAAGGTCTGAACTGAATTAGAATAAATGCAAGTTGAGGACTAATTTAGAACAATAGCCTTCTTCAATACCATTTCATGCTTTATCAGTTTTAGGTTTAACCAACTTGTAACCAGTTATGAGCTTCCTGTTATCCAAAATTTCCTCAAATAAAAAATCCCCATGACATAAATCTTATTCCTTTGACCTTCTAGTCAAAAAATTGACCAAATAAGAATGAACCCAGATGTCAGTAACCTAAAAAGATTGTTGGACTAAACAATGCATGGTTTGTGGTATATTCAAGTATAGTTTGTTGGCTGTTCTTACATCTCATGTTCCTCTCTGCATTGTTTAGCGTCTTTTTAGTTTGATAAATAACAAAGTTTTTTCCTTGTGCACGTGTATTGGTTTTCACTTCAGGCTGAGTCACAACTATACCATACGCTGCTGGAAGAGAGAATGAAAGTTGCCAGAAGCACTGGAACTGCACCGTAAGATTCTCTTGCATTGTCAAATCTTCGGATCACATCCATGCTAGTGGTTATGTTCTGTTGACATGGAAGGTTTTATTAGACGAGTTCTCTCTTTTGCAGATATGCCATATGCGGTGACCAAACGATAAAAAGAATTGCTCTGACCAGGCCATCAACCAAAGCAAGGTTAGCAAACACAGACGGTGTGAACCAGGTATGTCTCTACTCTTAACTTCCAGGGATAGGTCTCATAGAAGTTGGGTGTATATGGCAAACTTGTATACTTTTTGCAAGATTGCTGAGCAGTGACTCGGGTTTTATAATAAACTGCAGAGAGTAGTTTAGATATATCATATGCAACCATCTCATAGTCCACTACTGCAAGTTCTTTTGCATCTAATAAATTCAAGGTGTTAAATTTCGTTGCAGCATCTTTTGGTAACCTATGGGGACCATTTTCTTCAAATCATTCGGCATCTATCGCAAGAACTAAACCTTTCCTTGGATGGGGAAGCCAGAATTGAAACTGTCAGTGCAAGAAACAAGCCCGTAACTGACAAAGAAGGAAAACTAACACCGGCAAAATTTGATGCTTGGAGGATGTGGCATGAAGATGGCCTCTCAATTAAGAAAATTGCTGTATGATTAGTTAAATATTTACGAGTTGTGGTTGCTTTCATTATATTCACGCCTCAGCACTACTTAACTGTTATTTTCTTTTCACAGAACTTACCAAGTAGACCGGCCCCTATAAAAGAAAGTACAGTTTGTGAATATATTCTTGAGGCTGCCCAAAAAGGATTGGCATTTGACTGGACTAGGTATCGTGAAGAAATTGGGCTGACATGTAAGATGGTTTCGGATATTCAGGCTGCCATTGTAAAAGCAGGCAGTTCGGACAAGTTGAAGCTTATAAAGAATGAGCTACCAGAAGACGTGAGCTTAGTCTGACTACTTGAATTAAATCTCTTCTAACCCTTTTAAGTTTTGAAGATTATGAGTAAACATATGTGATCTACTCACTGATGAATCAATCCTTGTTTGCTGAATGTCAGATAACTTACGCTCACATCAAAACTTGTTTGGTTATGCAAAGTTGTGGGGTGTCCACAATGGTGATTCCTCCCACAAGTGAATGGTCGAATGAAGAAAAATCATTATGGTAAGTTACTTCTGTTGATCCATTCCTCACTCGTGAAGTTGAAACACAAATTGATGGTATCGTTGCTTTCTGTAGTTCACCGAACCACAATGCTGCAGCAAAAGAAGAAGAAAATGAGGTGCTTCCTTTAGTAAAACGCCAAAAAGTGGATATAGCAGAAGAAAGATCCATAGCGGTGGCAGCGACAGAGAAATCCATATTAGACTGGCTTAAGGATTTGGACGAAGGGGTGAGTGAAACAAAAGGCTTATACAATTTGCTCCGACAATAATGTAACCAGTAATTAAGTAAATAGCACGCTGATGAGGTTGTATTGCAGGTTCCTCTCACTTATATTAAGGAGCATTTCAATGGGTCTGACGAAGAGTCTGTTGTCAACCTATTGAATTGTCTTGAAAGTGAATTTCTGATATATAGGAAGAACAACTTGTACAGGCTTTTGTGACGACAAGGATGTGCGCACTATTGCTGACGAAGGCTAGGTTGTGGTATTTAAGAACATTTTGTATAGGGTTTGTGATAACAAGGATAGGGACACAACTGCTTTGTACAAGAAACAAGATTATGTGTCTACTTTAGCATATGCCCTAGGTTATGGGAGAAAATTTGTCGGTTTTAACTTTCCTCGGTAAATTTTTGAACTTTGACTTAAAAGACAAATTAGTAGTTAAACTTCCTGAGTTCGTGTAATTTTGATCGTTCTAACTTATTGTAGTTTACTATTGTTGACCACATGCCATTTGGTTACAAGTGTTGACAATTATTATTTAATTACAAACAAATCAATCCAATCCGTATCAAAGAAGTGTTACTTGAAAAATAAGAATGTGTTACTTGAAAAAAATAATGCTTGGTTCCATAACTGGGCATGTAACATTTGATAACCAAATTGTATAATCACACAATTTAAGGGCATTAACGTTAAGGGATGCACACCGCTAAGAACCACTATTCAAATAAAAAAATAAGAATTATAACTGACGTTAAATGCAATCTCATCCATAGTGGTGATTAATAACTAATTTGAGCTAAAAAAATTCAATAAACATGATAAAGGCTAAATTAGTAATTGTGTCCCAATATTTGCCCGATAGCGATCTCTTCCTGATTCTGCGACATTTCCTCACTCGATAGCTCGATCTACTCCGGCGAAAACCACGATCGTGATTGTATGATTGTTCTCCGACGATTTCTTCAGAAATGATAGACGGATCGAGTGATTGATCGATCGAGCATTCACGGAATTGCAATATGTTCTTTCGATCGAGCAATCACGATTGTACGATTGATTGAGCGATCGATCGTACAAATACTGGTTCGATCTTGCACCGTAAAGCGGCGATTTGGTGCGGTGATTCAAAAATGGCGAGAGGAGCTCGGGATGTACCTTGATACGAGTCGAGTCGGCTTCACCGACGATTACTTCGCCGAGATGGACTCGGCTCTGAGATTAGAACAATTTCTTCGATGATCAATTGATATTAATCAATCGATCATCGAAAATTCAATTTTGTTCAATCAATCATCGGACGTTCAATTTTTTATGCCAATTTTGTGTGATGATCGAACAATCAATCGGTCTTTGTTAATTATTTTTCGTGATTTCTCAGAAACAGATTTTGTTCCACACAAATCAGAGTATTTTGAAGTCTGAAACATGTTTCTAAAAGTAAATTTCAATTGAATTTCAGTCTGAAACATGTTTCAGACTACTCAAATTGTTAGGAACATATTTCAGATTACTCACTTAATGTTATGAACATGTTTCATACTACTCAAACTCTCTAATTGTGGCACTATTATGAAATTTCATTTGTTCTACATTGAGTATATGAAACATGTTTCTGGTTTTAACTTCTGCAACAAAATAAATGTGTTTGAAACATGTTCCTAACAGAGAGTTACAAAACTTACACAATTGACATCAGTCTTTTACAAAACTTAAACACAAATTTGAAATTTTGGGTAGTATGAAACACGTTCCTAATAGTAACTTAAAAACTATGAATTCATGAGAAAAGAACACTGCCACAGGTTTTGGAGAGACCATTTCACCAAAATGATCACATATCAAGACAAAAACAATTGACATCAGTGTATTACAAAACTTAAACACAAATCTAAAATTTTGGGTAGTATGAAACACCTTCATAATAGTAACTTAAAAACTATGAATCCATGAGAAAAGAATACTGTAATAAATTTTGGAGACACCATTTCACCAAAATTATTACATATTAATAGAGAGAATTAATTGACATCAATCTTTCACAAAATATAAACAAAAAAGTGAAATTTTGTCCAGTCTGAAACACCTTCCTAACAGTAATTGAGAAAATAAGTAACCATGAAAAAGGACACTGGAACAGTTTTGGAGACACTATTTCACCAAAATGATCACATATCAAGAGAGAGAATCAATTGACATCAGTCTTTCACAAAAATTAAACATAAATATGAAATTTTGGGTAATCTGAAACACATTCCTAATAGTAACTGAGAAACTATAAATTCATGAGAAAAAAAGTTTAACTGAGAAATTAAGTATCCATGAGAAACTGAAAAGGTGTAACGAGGGTTCCCAGGGTATAACGAGGGGACTGGGCTCCATACTATACTCTAGTTGGGGAAAGTGAACCCTGTTGGGGAAACGGTGTAACGAGGGTTTCCCCGACTGTAACGAAGGGACTGAGTTCCATACTATACCCTAGTTGGGAAAAGTGAACCCTGTTGGGGAAAAGGTGTAACGAGGGTTCCCCGACTGTAACGAGTATTTGAGTTCCTAACTATACCCTAGTTGGGAAAAGTGAACCCTGTTGGGAAAAAGGTGTAACGAGGGTTCCCCGGCTGTAAAGAGGGGACCGGTTTCCATACTATACCCTAGTTGGGGAAAGTGAATCCTGTTGGGGAAAAGATGTAACGAGAATCAATTGACATCAGTCTTTCACAAAATTTAAACACAAATCTGACATTTTTGGCAGTCTGAAACACCTTCCTAACAGTTGTTGAGAAACTATGAATTCATGACAAAAGAAGACTGGAACAAGTTTTGGAGAGAACATTTCACAAAAATAAGCACATATCAAGAGAGAGAGAGAGTCAATTAACATCAGTCTTTCACAAAACTTAAACACATATGAAATTTTGGGTAATCTGAAACATCTTTCTAACAGTAACTGAAAACTCTGAGTTCATGAGAAAAGAACACAAATAAAAGATTTTTTGTGAACTGAAACACCTTCCTAACAGTAAATGAGAATCAATAAATAAATGAGAAAGGAACACTGAAACAGATTTTGAAGGAACAATTTCATCAAATTCAGCATATATCAACAAAGAGAATAAACTGACATCAGTTCATTTACACAAACTCAACATTAATCATAGATTTTTTGTGGTTTGAAACATTTTCCTAACAGTAATCGAACCAATCAATCCATCAAAAAATAACACTGAACCATGTTTCAATCAACTTCTTATTGTCCTTGTCCTTCTCCTTCTTCTTCACAACACTCTGCATCTTCTTGCACTCCCTCTTCATCGCTATTTTTTTCATAACTTTATGGTGGTGAATCTTTTTTATTTATCTTCTTCGATTCGACTTCCTCGGTTCGTGCTCTTCAGTTGGTGTTCTTCGACTCGTCTTGATAGATTCGTGTTCTTCAACTCATGTACTTCAACGAGGCTTGGTCGATTCCTGTTGTTCTTCGACTTCTCTTGATTGATTCATGTTCTTCGACTCGTGTTCTTCGATTCGGATTGGTCGATTCATGCACTTCGACTCTTTTTCTTCGATTGATCTTGCTCGATTCGTGTTCTTGGACTCGTGTTCTTCGATTCCAGATGTTTGAACCCTAATCGGAATCGTCGCAAAATCGCCTCTCACAAAATGCCTCTCTCGCACAGTTCAACATTGAAATTGTTGAAATGACCATACTGCTCCTGGTCCAAGTAAGCAAAATAGGGAAATTACCAAAAGAAATACAAACTTTGACTTATTTACGCGTCTATGCCACCGCGTCAATCTCAGCCGTTGCTCATCTCATCGTGTGGCTGACATTTGTTCCTATTTTGTTATTTGAATATATGGTTCCCACCGGATTAACCCCTGACGTTAATAACCAATACTAAGAGATTGTAAGTTCATAATCTTGAATTTTTTTTTGATGGGTTTGCAGCGATCGTTGGGTTTTCCCCTTTAAGCCACGGTGTCCCAACTAACTGACTGAGACCTGACCCTATGCTTATCCTAGCTCTCTCCCGCATTACCGACCGTGCCTCATAAAGGCTCCTCCAAATGAAGCTCGGCCCAGCCCCTAACGAGGCTTCAAAAAATGACGAATGAGGAAAATATTTGCCTTTTAGTATCTTTGCTGGTAGAGACTCCGGTTTTGTGAGGATCCTTCATGTCTGTTTTCCGCAGAGCGCTAGGTTATGTTCCTTTAGGTTGAGGAAACCCATTCCACCCAGCTCCTTGTGCTTGCATAAATCTGCCCATTTTCGCCACATGATTCCCCTTTTGCCGTTATTTCCTTTCCACCAGAACTTGTTGAACATTCGTCCAATGTTGTCAAAAAGTCTTTGAGGGAACATGAATACCTGCATTGAATACGCCGGGAGAGCCTGCAAATAGATTTGATCAGAACCTCCTTCCCTGCTGATGACAAGAATTGGTTGGTCCACGAGGCCATTCTCTTGGCCACTCGTTCCTTAATATAAGCCAATGCATGTCTCTTATTTCTTCCCATCATATTAGGGAGACCCAGATACGTGGAAGATTCTCGTTCCTCCTTGAACCCTAACACCTCTATGATTTCCTCTCTATGATTTAATAGGGTGTTTGGGGAGAAAAAAGCTGATGACTTCTCCTTGTTTATTAGTTGGCCTGACGCCTTCTCGTAAGTAAAGAGGCATATGACTAATTGATCTGCCTCCCTCCTTGTTTCCCTACATAATATGTAACTGTCGTCGGCGAATAAGAGATGGGATACTGCTGGGGCTTCCCTTGCTACCTTGACGCCCTGTAACTTCCCCACCCTTGTATATTCTTTCAGTAGTAGAGATAACCCCTCTGCGCATATAAGGAACATGTATGGTGAGAGTGGGTCGCCCTGTCGTAGTCCTCTTGTTGGATTCGAAATTCTGATTGTACGGCCTGATGTAGAGACCGTGTATGTAACAGTTGTGACGCATGCGGTGATCAGGTTGATCCATCTCTAGGTGAAGCCTAGTGCCTGCATCATTTGGGCCAGAAAATTCCATTCCACCCTATCGTATGCCTTACTCATGTCAAGTTTTAGAGCCATGAGTCCTCTGTTGCCCTGTGACTTCTTCCGTACGTGATGGAGGACCTCTGAAGCAACAATAATGTTATCTGTATTGAGTCTGCCTGGGACGAAGGCACTTTGGGTTGCTAAAATGATCCCATCCATGGAGTCCTTTAGCCTATTAACCAAAACTTTTGATATTACCTTGTATAAAACGTTGCACAGCGCAATAGGTCTATAGTCCCCTAGGGTTAAGACATCATTTACCAATTTTTTATTTATTTTGTCTTGTATATACTAACTAGGATTTTTCTTACAATTTTACTGCAATAATGTTTGGTTGCATAATTATCATGTGACATTTAAAGATTGTTTGACGACACCGTTTCTAAAAGAGAGGTTTAAGTCGTCTAGGTGGACTATGTCGGATCCAGACAAGCTTGGGCTAAAAATAATGTATAAATTTAAAGAAAAAATACTTAAAACTAAAATGATTCATACTAATTAGTATTCGTATTGATATACTTATAATCTTAAATATATAAATGTAATATAAATGTAATGTAACAAATATTAATAATTTTTATCTTAAAAATTCATTTATATATAACATAATAAATATATATATATATATTGGTTAATGCAATATATATATATATATATATATATATAGTAAGAAAATATTGTATTAACCAATCATGAATCAATAGCGTGAATAAGCGAATCAAATCAGAGCCATCAGGCATCGCGGTCTGTACCTTTCGTCTCCGAGGTGATAAACCAATTGGTGAAGTCTTGCGGCGGAAACGTTTGCAAGTGGGTCGACTGATCCGGTGAATTGTTCTGGGTGGTGTGGCGGTAGGCGGCGACACTTGTTGGAGGGGAAAAATAGATCGGTGGTTGCGTGGCATGAGGCGCGGAGGTCCAGGCAGAGCAGGCGGCGGCTGACGTCGTTGGGCTGCATGCATTCTGGAGAGGCTGGGGAGAGGGGTAGCGTGGGAGTTGTTGTAGGTTGAATTTGTGGGAGGTAGACGGGCAGTGTGGATTGGAGTTGTGGGGGTGACTGGAGGCAGAACGGGGCAGGGACGGTAACCGGGTCGGGGAAGGGACTAGGACAATGAGAGGGAAGCTGCAGAACAGGGAGGGACAAAATGGTAAGATTAGGGGATGTGGTTAGGCAGGGAAGTTATGGCGGTGGGAATCTAATCGGGTTGAGTATGTTTTCCCGGTGTCCAACCGATGTTGGATGATTCAATACTGGGAGAGTTCGAGAGTTCTCTAGAGCCGATGGACTGATCATGGTAAGCACAAAGAGTTAGGAGAAATTGGAGTACTAAGGATTCGTGACTTATATCGCAGGGTTACTCGACGAATATATTAGTTAACTGGTTTCCGAGAATATCATGGAGGTCTGGTTAATGCGTTATACAGCAAGACCACGAGATTTCTCCATCCGCATGAGGTGGAGGTCGTGGCTCTATATGATGCTAAACAGGCTGATGTGAACATCTTCGGAGGTACCATTATCTTTGGAGGTACCATTAGTGAGCCTTCCGTATAATTATGTGGCTCATAAATTAGTCAAGGTTGATCGAGGAAACTGGTTTAAGACGGTCTGCAGCAAGATCATAGGGAATCTCCATCCGCATTAGTTGCAGGTCGTGGCTCTATATGATGCTAACTGGTTCGAGTCGATTGGACTCCAATGTTATCATGAATGTCTGTATAAAGTATGTTGCAGCGGGATCACGGGGTTTCTCCATTTGCATGATGTCAAACGAGTCGAGATGAACAACTTTGGAGAGACTATTAGCGAAGGTGTTTTTATTTATTTGCTCGTAATCAAATGACTTGCGAATTGGCCAATATTGCTTTAACTAACAGTAGTTGAGATTATGATGGTGAGGGGTCTATCCCATCATCTGTAGCTTCAGTTGTCCGACTTAATGTCGGGTAGGTGTTATTTAACTAATAAAATTTGCCTTTTCTTTAAAAAAAATGCGGATTCCTTTCAAGTTATTCAAAATACTGGTTCCTACTAAGCTAGCAACTTTTACAACAATAGTTACTGCTAAGCCATTCAAAATCTCTAGGGAGCCAGAACTCTAATATCCACCAATTTTCTTATGCGAGAAGCGGTTGGAAGAAACACCATAAGCTATAAGGTACTCGACCATACAGAAAAATATTATTTATCATCCCAACTCAATTTGCGCACAAGATCATACATATAAACTTTTGGAAATTGCATTATAAGTATTCATTCATACATATCCTAACAAAAATGGGATAGGATTCTAATCCAAAGGAGTTGGATTTATATCCTGACAAGATTGGCATTAACAGTTGAATTCAAGTAATGGACGCTATTGACACTTCACTGTTGTTGGTGTTAATGTTGAGGCTGTTGGTTCTTCATAAGAACCTTAAATCCACGCCCCTATTACTTTAAAATATGAAGGTTGAAATGGTTATTTAGAAGAAAAAAGATCACCTCAAATAAGAAACAGTTAAACCTTGTGTATCGCATCATCCAGATCAAGGTCGACCCCAACTCGATTTTTAATAGAAGTAGCGGCATCCACAGGTGTTCTGCACTTCATCTGCAACTCTTTCAATCTGTCAATGTCAATATTGTGCTTCTTGAACAGCTTCCTCTGCCTAGACAGAAAGAGCCTCTTCATCAGGTCTTGGTAAGTCGGATCTCTTGATGTGAAAAGGAAGTAAGCATAACCGATGACTATGCCTGTAGCTGTAGTGAAAAAGGCTATGGGCTCCATCACATCCCATGAGAATTCCCAGAATGTTAGACGAAAGAAGAGTGTGACCTGTGCCACAGAAAACCCCAGTCCTATCCAGAGGATGCGACGAACCTGCTTATGTGCCAGCAAATCTATTTCTTCCTTCTTCTGTTGCAGCTTCTTGAACTCGTCTATCACAGGGTCATCCTCAGGAGTGAGTGAAAGGGGCACTGCTCTTCGGACCAGATCAACCACCTGAAATTGCAAAAGAACAAATGAGCAAAACTAGTCGGTCCATTCAGGAGGGGATTAATTTTCGAGCCAGATAGATGACAATAATGAACTCAAATAGAAAGCCTTTTCTTTAACTCATAATACCTCACAAAACATATATGAATTCATGTCTAGCTCATAATCAGTCAAATTACACAAACAAAATAAATTGGAATAGGAGCTGTGTGCAAGCATGGTATTATTTTGAACATATGCAAGTCATGTCATGGCAACTATGCATGCATGCAGATGCAGTTATTAATGCAACACAGTTTGTGCACATACATATGTACCATACATACTAAATTTGCTTGTCTATGGAAGTGTTCTGCATAACTTTATATTTGTTGACAGATAAATTCATTTTTCTTTACGAAGTTTCGGATAGAAGAAACAGCTGTACACTGGCAGCTACTACCAACATTTGGCAAGGAAAGAGCCTCTCATTGGGCTCAGATTTTACCATATATGAGTAGCAGATATGAGGGCTCGTCTCTTATTGTCCAGATTAGTCAGACATGTACTCACAGGTAGTTTACACACCGAAATTCGCGGAAAATGAGACAGAGCAATGTTAATGTGTAATAACCATTCTTATATCATGTCAATGTTTCTGTAGGATTTTGTCAGCAGCAAATGTTCCTCTACTTCTCAAAGTTGATTCTTACTCACTCTAAAGTATGTATTTTGTAAATCAAACTGGTCAGGAATGCAACTAATACCAGGAATCATTTTACTCATTGAATACAGTGGTCAGATTCAATTCAGAAAATAACAGGATAAAGCAGATTATTACTTTTATTATTATTATTACTATAATATCTGGGATCAATCACTGCAGATATTACAAACTAGTTTATTTATGACTTAAGAGCATGAAGCATTGCATATATCCCCATATTTATTGTAATTGTAATACTCTTAACATGAGTCCGCTAACCCAACTGACTTGAACTAGTGTTTTTTATTTCATACCCCACCTTATCTGCATCATATTGGTGTTAAACCAGGCCGACATATTCAAAGTTGTTAGACATGTTATTACCTAGCAAGGAACCATGAGAGTTTCTCAAAACCAAGCAGAAAGATTAGCACTTTTTTTTATCAGCGAAGATTAGCACATAATTTGCCAAATGGTCAGAAAGCCACTATCAGGAGGCATTGCCAGCTCTAATTGATTAGCCTGCTTCGGAAATTGTAGAAAGGAGGAAATAAAAGCCTTGAAAAAGAGACAACTATATACTAGTGACTATAAAGATATTTGGGAAATGACTCGGTTTCTGCCATTACCGTGTTATGTTATAGTAGGAAGCAATGCAGTCATGTCAATGAAAGAACATACCCAGAGAAAGTAAGTGGTCCAATCATATGATAGGTTGCCCCAACAATTGGCTAAAATGAAGATTTTTTTGCAGCGACAAGTGAACAAATTGAAAAGAAAAAAAAAACAGGATGTGAAGGTGTGATTATAAGTGGGATTGAAAGAGAGAAAATTGAGTGGTGGGATCCAGGATTGAAGAGAAATAGGTGTTTAAAGTGAGACAAACAAAAGCATAAAATGATTTAGTAATATACATAGGTTGTAAACAAGTGAAGCTTTAAAAATCCTTGTTCGAGCACGATTTGTTAAATATTCAACTCCAACTTGTCATGATCTAAGAAATTTGAAGCTTCCAAACAAATAGTATTGAGCCAAACTGGGCGTGAATAATTTGGGTCGTCGTTCAGAAATCAGAATTAGTAACAAACCTTGTTGATTTGACTCGACATCCATGGAAAGCAAAAGCATCGATCGTATCAAGATGAATATAAATCAAATTGGAATGAAGTAATATACCTTATCTGGGTGGAGATAGACCTTGTCGCGAAAGAGGAGGATGACGCCGGCGTCGTCGAGGACGCGAGAGAAAGCGACGGCCTCGTCGCGAGATCTGGCGACGCCCATAGACTCGCAGGCCTTCAAGAGGTCAGGATAGGCGATCACCTCCTTGCCCTCCATCCCCAGCTTCTCCTTGAGCGACCCCACATTCACCAGCCTCATCAGCTTCTTCGCCTCGCTCATCGATATCGGCTCTCCTTTCCCCAGACCCCCCAATCCCACATTAGGGTTCCCAGAATCGGACGACGAAGACGACGACGACACTCCCCTGCTCAACCCGAACAACAACATATTCAGATTGTCTCTCGGAGCAGCAGGAGGAAAATAGAGGCGCCGGAGCTGCTGCGCCGGCGACGACGCCGGACGCCTGAGATTGAGCGCTCCGGCACCGCAAGACCAACCTCTTCTCCACATTTTCGGTGCTCAAAACAAAGAAAGGGGAATGGTAATAGAGAGTGTGTTGGAGGAAGATGTGAGGAAGGTGCAAAGCACTCAGGCTTTTGTTTGTATATTGAAAAACATATTATCAATGGAATGGTTATGTTATGGGAATGGGAGTGTGTGAGAATCGGAAATAAATAAATAAATGGTAAAAGGGAATGGAAAGGGTCAACAACAGGCCGCTTTACTCGCAGATGGGATTGGAAGGAACCATACATTACACGCACACGAGCCACCCCGACTCGGACGCACGCGCTTTATACTCTCACCGCCTCTACCACTCGGTTACTACGTTTATGGAACGACTTCTCCTCCAAATAAATCTTTTTTTTCCTCTCTACCCTTTTACTCAACCCTAATCAAATTGTGCACCGTGGTTGATGAGCCATGAGTAATTGATATGGTTGACGCTTTAATTTGAAGAAAATCAATATAATTCAGTCTGATTGAGATTTTATAATGTCAAAGTCATCGGTTAACCGCAAAACCAAAACCGCATGTGACTTCACAAATGCATGTGACTTCATTTTACTTACGCGGCTCATGACTTCAATCTCACATTTTCCTCCTATCCTTTCTTTTTTTTAGTTTCATCTTTTTTAATAGGAGTAATTACAGATCAGTACACCCGCCGAAACTTAATTTCAGTATCAGTCACAACGACGAATCACTACTTGAAACATCCACAAGCATATCTTTGAACTAGATCTGGGTTTCGACCTCCGCCGATTTAGCCCACATCTCCGTCAATCCATCCATTGCTCTTTCACAAACATCTTTTTAGTTTGCTTCGAGACCGAAATCGGTGACCTTGAGGTTGTCTTAGTCGTCGAAGAGGAGATCTCGGGCTTGAGGTCGCGATGGTAGAAGATGCGGCTGTGGCAGAAATCGGCAACGTCAAGGTCATCGCGAATCATCGGTTCAATGTGAGAGATACAAAAAGCATTGATTTGAAGAGCTTCGTGAATCACCCACAAGTTTTGTTTTTTTTAGAGTCACAGTTTTGATTTTGATTTTTGTTTCTAGGTTCAAGAAACTGTAATTGATACAAGTTGTAAAAATAGGTGTGGGTAAGGTGGGGGTTAATCAGAATATTGTCACAAATTGTATAAAAATATTGTTTTGAGTTTGACAAACTTGTCATTTTACCAAATGTTTTAAATTTAATTATGTGAAAAGACTAATATGTTTTTAAATTATAAGTTAAAGTTGTCATCAAATGAATGGTAAAATAGTTTTTTCACATTTATCAGATAATTACTTTCAAATTTGTACAGCGAGGGGCATTTTGGTCATTAAAAATTTAAGTGTTAACGTTTTAAAGTTGGGGGATTGTG
The DNA here is from genome assembly GCA_963920655.1 of Geranium rotundifolium. Lineage (NCBI taxonomy): Eukaryota > Viridiplantae > Streptophyta > Magnoliopsida > Geraniales > Geraniaceae > Geranium > Geranium rotundifolium. Next base: position 27,754,297 of record OY987314.1, on the reverse strand, counting down.
AATTTTTTTTAAAAACTTGGGTGACTGATTCTGAAATGAGGTTTCGACGGGTGTACTGATATGTAATTACCCTTTTTTAGTATCAAACTTTTACCTCTCTATTGTAAACAATCATTTATGTTAGAGAATTTTTTTCATCATTTGGGTTGCGGTTAATTCTGGGAGCTCTTAGCCCTCTTTGATAACTCCTTAATGACTTTTGGCTAATATTTTCTTTTAAGAAAACGTGTCCATTTGAGCTTGAAAGTGGTCTAAAAAAATAGTTCACATAAATTGCTCACATTATTGTAATCGAGCGGATTATAATTCCTAATTATTGTTCACATAAATCATAAACCGAACAAATAATCGAGCGGATTATAATTCCTAATTATTGTAAGTGCAGATGCGGTTATAATTTTCATTACAACCATGATCACTCCTGTAGAATCAATAGTGCAGTAACAGCCATATGTAAAAGCATACGCTAAAATACAAGAAACAGAATATATTTTCTATTTTAAACAAAACATAATAAGAGTAAGAAATAGAAAGTTAAACCTGATAATATAATAGGCGATAGTGATGGGCTAATGCGGAAGCGGACGACTTATTATGTTATTAATTAACACGCTTTCTACACGACACTGATGCTACTCGCTGCCTTAATCAGACATATTTTCCCTGCGTACTTAAGACTAAGGATTTGCTTGTTTGTGTCATGTGTTCTTTTGAAAAAATATATATCTTAATAAATCACATTTCTCATTTTATTTTGGCATTTTTCTTGAATTATTTGTCGTTCAATTTTTTTGGATAGCATACATGCATCATCTGGCACCTTTATAGAGTAATTGCACTTTGAACCAACTCATCATTCAGATTTTCAATTTTGGACACATAAATCACCTCCAAATTTTATTTCATTTATAAGAAATTGTGGATCGAAATAATTTTTAAAATTATAAAGTAATTAGTAATTTATAATTTATAGTTTGAGTTAATAAAAATAGTGTTTGAACTAATTTGGGAATTAAATTTACTCTCACATTCCACTGGTCACGGTCTTAGTTGGGACATCTAATACTTTGCATTACACTTTAACTTTACTTTTCTTTTTCAGCTATAAATATTAACTGATAACATGTACAAAAATACCCATTTCATGTTCATAAAGTAGTAACTTTCGATCACATATTAAGAAAATCTAAAGAATCTAATTAATGGATTTCGGTGTCATCGTGTATATCATATATATTCAACCATGTGTTCAACTTTGATTTTAAAATGATAAAATGCTTCAAATTAAACTAAATTTGATATTTATGATTTAAACGAGGTGTGGCAAGGAATTTTCATAAATTAGAGTAGGTCACTACGAATTTTCTTAAAATTAATCGGGTGAAATTCTGATTAATTTAGTTAAACAAAATGTTAAAAACAATGTCAAAGAATAATATTGAGACAATGTTCTTAACAATTTGTCAGCAAACAGATTTGGACAACCACAATATAAAATACTAAATGGCAAACAACGACACACAAGATTGTTTACCCAGTTTGGTGCAATCTCACCTACGTCTGGGGGCCCACGTCCAGTGGAAAGGTTTCACAATATGGTAATGAGTCAAAACATACAAGTATACATGATTATCACACATATCAATACCCTATACTACTAATACTAGTGCAAACCTATCTCAGGAACTCCCCCTAAATTCAAGACTCCGTCTTGATTCCACTCTACGAGCACTCGCATTGCCCGGATGCAACAAGTCGTTGTTATGCACTTGTACGTGAACCTTCAATCACACATTCACAAGAAACCCTCAATCACTCATACTTGATCTTCCGATTCTAGTAGTGATACATAAATGTTCTTCGTGGAACACACAACCTCTCAACACGCCAGTTCTTCATGTCTAAGAGCTTTGTGTATTTCACAGAAGAAACTACAAGGAGTCGCTCGCTGCTAAGGGTGGAGCCTTAGCTTTTATAACAGCTGCAAAACTAATTCCGGAACGCATTAGGTTTACCTTAATTCTAGTCGATTTAAGTTTCTCAAATCCTTAACGCCGTTATCTTTTCAGAGTCTCTATCACGGCATGAAGCTTTCCAAAATCATGACTCAATCAAGACTTACCAAAAGCCTTGCACACAGCTGGATCTTTTCAATCGCAATATGTCTCTTATTTAAAGAAACTTTTCAATGTTGCGATCCACAAACGTCACAAAAGATGTTGAGACTAAACGCTTGACATCTTTCCTAACCAGATGCTCGACATCTTATGTATTGCCTAAAAAAATAAGCCAATAACAAATGTAACAACAATCTCCCCCTTTGGCTATTTTTTAAGCAAGCACTTCACTTCTTCTGGTGAGTACTGATGATCTCATCTAGTCTTGCTATCTTGATCTTACTCCATTTCTTTCTGGTGTAGTAGATTACATCTTGAATCATTATTCATATCTAACCCGTCTCCCCCTGATTGCCTCAAAAAGTAGCCATAGACGGCGAGGCTATTAAGAATTCCCGAGAGGAGAGAGATAAAGCCATATTAACATAATAAAGCTAAACAGCCACAGAATCAAATGGGCTTATGCCCCGAATAAAGTTGTCCAACAGGAACTCCTACATACGAGTTAAAACACATAGTCATATTACTTGCATCACAACAAAAATAAAATGAGTTCTTGAGACAATAATTCAAGTAGAGTCATCATTGCTTGAAACTTCTTCATCACTGGAGTCTGTAGCACCAGAGTCTTCTTGTTCTTCCTCAGTTGTTGGATCATGCATCTTAACCAGAATATCTTAACAAACTTTCTTCCTTGCATGTAGGGTCTCGATCACTTGATGCATCTTGGCCATGTCGCTATCGAGCCTGGCTATCTTGCTTGTCAAATATGTGGTCACATCATCGTGAAAGTCAGCAGACATTGGGCCAATGTTTATAATGTGAATGGAGCATGCTCCAGGTGCTTTAGCATACTTCTTGACAGTTGGTCCGACATTTTCCTTGACAACCTTCGTGATATCATGCTCAACAGCTTTCTTGACAAGGTTCAGAGTGTGGTTGCTCTCAAATAGCTTATGGCTGATCACAATTGCTCCTGATTTCTTTCCTATCTTATCAGTGCTCTTTAAGATGGATGGACATTGATAGAGAAGGAGACCAGATATGAGGGAGGCAAACCCAATGGGGCTTTTAATAACGAAAGATCTAGCATATCCCACAAAGTGATTAATAACAAATTGCCCAAAGTCAAGGGAAGAACCATTACCTACTTGGAAGATTAGGATTGCCAGCTCAGCCTTTACAAGAGAACCATTTTAAAAAGGCGCCCAATCAGCTAGTATAATGCGGTATAGTATGGAGTACTTTGATGTGAGATTTGACGACGTAATGGAACCTTTTGATGGCCACACATTGGCCTTGTTACCAGTGAGGAACAGGATCGGGTTGCACCATTTTTCTCCCCATATAGACATTGATAATGTTAGAGTAGATGTTTAGACATTGTCCTCTAATAAAAACCTTCCCAAATTCTAGATGCTCCGGAGTATCAAACTCAGTGGGTAGATTTACCACAAATTCCTTAACCAAGAAAGGATAGTGGTTACCTATATCTGTTATAGTCTTGAGCAGCTCAGCCTTTCTCAAGAGGTCCATGATCGCTTTCAGATTGAGCGCTTTAGCTGATAACTCTTTTTCTGGGAAGACCACTCGATGGTACGCAAACTTCCATATGTTTGCTCCTTCCACAGAATGAAATGACACATTGTCTATAGGGACTTCGGGGAAATTTTTGGCCAGTTTCTGCCGAGCAACTGAATTGATTTCCTTAGCACTAGTGAATAATGCTACATCCTCTCCTTCTTCACCTTCTTCATCCACGAGCTTCCTGGTTGTGAGCATGAGCCTCTTTCCCTTGTTCGTCTTTTTCCTTTTGCTTGAGGTTTCTGCTTTCTTGGTAACCTCAATCTGTCTTTGTCTCTTCCTCATTTTCTTCTTTTCTTCTGTCATTAGGGCAGCCAGACATACTTCTTCATCTACGAGTACCTGCGACTTTTGCTTCCACATTTTCAGCATCTCTTGCAGATAAATCTTCATCTTTATGTGAACAAATTTTCACTTGTCTCAATCGACCCAGTTTCCTCCTTTTCTTCTGCAAGATTATTTGAACCATCTTTTGAAACTTACTTCTCAGTGGTTTCAGCTACCATTGTCTCAACATCTATTCCTTTATCAACAATACATTCAGTAACATTCTCTTCAGCAACATTCCTCACGTCTGTTGAACCATCTTCTTCAACAATTTTCTCTAAACCTCGAACTTCAACATTCTCTCCGACGGCCTTCTCCTTACCCGTTAACTTTTCAACTACTCCTTCTTGAGGAGGATCAACATTTTTCAAGAGCGCCTCTAATAGATCGCTATTTCTACAATTATATGCAGTAGTAGAAATAGTAGATGGAACTGTACCTGCTTCTTCATTGATTGGGCTCACCGCGGTCTTTGGGGTAGGAGAGGTTGAAGGCGAGAGATACCCAGAAACTTCTTTTCCGAGAGCACCATCGCAAGCAGCCGTAGCAACTTTCTCTGTTAGAGGGTTCTTTGACAGTCTGGGTAGCATCTTCATCTCGAACAGGTCCAGTGAGATTAGACATTGTGGGTGCACTTCCCGTTCTAGTTTTTCTCTTAAAAATAGGGAATAGCGGGGCAAGGGGTGTTCCAGCCTGAACATATCTGGCTTGACCATTGACGTCCTTGGCAGTGGTCAGCCCCCTGACTCTCACTTAGTGGTGATTGATTTCTCCGGCGTATTCGGTAGCATCTCTCTTAATAACCTTGGCTCGGGTTCCTTTTCCGACCGTCTTCTTGCCACTAGACTTCTTTTCGGCTGTGCTTCTTGTCTTCACCATTGTTACTTGAGATCAGCAGGCGCTATTGGAAAACCTTAACGATTGTCAGAGATAACAAGAGAGCAGAGAGAAAATTGTACAAAGGAAATTGAGCTTTTTTTAGATAGGGCGGTAAGCAATAAGGAAGTTCAAACGATATGACCTTTCAACTTGGGCTATAACTATTTGGGCCCAAACTGTTTATTGGAACTGGTTGTGACGATTTCAAGAGGGTACCAACAACTCCCTCTTAACCGTTGACTGGTCATAGATTAATCGAATATGAGTCGAGAGCCGATCTCAGGCTCACAACTTGGTTTAAATACAGAGTTTTAGAGGAAAAATTAGCGAATATCCTTTTGATGTGATTCTTCTTCCACCCTTCCTTCTTGTTTTCTATTAGTTCCCCAATTGAATTCTCCATAAATTGAATATCAGTGTCATTGTTGGGGGATAATGTCGAAACATCTTTCTTGACAACATCGGGATTCTTTTATCGAGTGATATTTTCAGTTTTGTCATCCTTGAATGAGAAGAGCCTTGACCCTGTATTTGAGAACCAAAGATAGCAATTATTTTGTGATCTTATCCTTTGCATTACTACTTCTTGTTCGACATTCTTCACCATACATTCTTCACAAGTGAATTTAACTTGAAGATCCAGATCGCACAGCTGGCTGACACTTATGAGATTTGCCTTGAGCCACTCGACTAGCAAAGCTTCTGTTAAACACGATGCTCCAGAATACTTGAGTTTTCCTTTGCTAATAATACAAGCTTTTACCCCATCACTAAAGATAACATGGCAGTTAGTGTACGGTTTGATATCTGTCAAAAATTCACGAGTACTTGTCATGTGACGAGAGCATCCACTGTCTAAGTACCAATCTGTGTTGTTCGAGGCACACACAGAGGTATAGTCAATATTGGCTTGGTATGATTTTCCTTTCACCCTCCATTCCATCCGTCTAGGCTTTCGACCGTTATGTTGCAAATGGCTTCGAGCTATTCATTTGTAGTAGGGGATGGTCTCTTACCATTGAGATGATAGCATAAAGGTTTGATATGACCTTCCTTCCGACAATAATGACAGATCCATAGTGATTAATTGGTAGACCGCTTGGATGGTGGTCGATTGAGCTGAGAGATCCTCGCTTGTGTTGGGTAGACGTTTGTCGAGAAGGATGTCGTGACATGTTTTGCCTTCTCTTCAGTTGGGGATCGTTGTGGAACAAACTTGGTTTCAGATGATGAGCCATTATGAGTATATCCAAGCCCCCTTGTGTCTCTGGCCTGCTTTCCTATTGACAATATTTTGTCTAGGCTCTCTGAGCTTGGATTCATCATTTTAACCGACTTGGTAATTTGTTCTATTTCTCCATTGAGTCGGGTGACATCTTGTTTTAGCTCGATGATAGTCTCCAGCATTCTAGTCTTGTCGTTTGTAAGGGTGATAATCTGAGCAGCTTGCTTTTCTAGAAGTCGATGTTATGCACTTGTACGTGAACCTTCAGTCACGCATTCATAAGAAACTCTCAATCACTCACACTTGATCTTCCGATTCTGGTAGGGATACACACATGTTCTTCGTGGAACACACAGCCTCTCAGCACACCAGTTCTTCACGTCTAAGAGCTCTGTGTATTTCACAGAAGAAACTACAAAGAGTCGCTCGCTGCTAAGGGTGGAGTCTCAGCTTTTATAACAGTTGCAAAACTAATTCTGGAACGCGTTAGGGTTACCATAATAATAGCCGATTTAGGTTTCCCAAATCCTTAACGCCGATATCTTTTCAGAGTCTCTATCACGACATGAAGTTTTTCAGAATCATGACTTAATCAAGACTTACCAAAATCCTTATACACGGTTGGATCTTTCCAATCGCAATATGTCTCCTATTTAAGGAAACTTTTCAATGTTGCGATCCACAAACGTCACGAAAGATGTTGAGACTAAACGCTTGACATCTTTCCTGACCAGATGCTCGACATCTTACGTATCGCCTAAAAAATAAGCCAATAACAAACGTAACAACACCGGGTTAAAGTTGTCATTAAGATAAAAAGGAATTAAGGATTAATACACATTACTGCAACAATACTGATCGATTTTACACTTTACTACATCTATTATAAAAAGTTCAATTTGAAATTAGTTAATTACGATTTTTTTACCGTTTACACTTTTCCAACAAAATTTGGACGGAAATTTTATTTCAAATATAAAAAATGCCTCAACAAATTATTAAATTTTCAAATGGATATCATCTCATTCTCTCACTCTTTTTATCTTCTCTCTCCTCTACTTATATTCATTTCAGATTATATAAATTAATTAACCATCCATCTAAGAGTTTCAAATTTTTCAAAATTCATCTCATCATCACACACTCTTTTTCTAATTCGTATTATTATCACTCACTCAAGCAAATAAAAAAATACATAATATTTCAAGATGTATCGTTATCCAAATCCAAAAAAATTCAGTGGGTTTCTTTCATTGTTTTTGGCTGCAAATCAGTACAGAACATGCCAGAAAATAAAAGAATTGTCATATAAGAAAATAAAACGAATTTCCACTTTTGGCTCTTGATTGAGATGTGATGCGGTTCATTTTTGCCCTTTTCTGGACCCAAATAACCCTTATCTTAGCACGCTTTTCCCTTCGTTTCGGTCACTTTAGGGCCAATATTTTTATATTTTTGATCATTGGTGAAATTTTTTATTTTGTAGGTAATGGAGCCCAATTGGAGCGAGTTCGGGACGATGCACGAGATGGCTTGCAACCCAAGCAACTGGAGAAGTCAAGAAATGAAGAATGTCACGATCGTGACAACCAAGAAGTCGATTCCAGGAGCAGTGTCACGATCTCCCACACGATCGTGACATATTGGCGTTGCAACGGCAAAAAGGCGATGCCACGATGTTGTCACGATCGTGACATGCTTGTGACAAGAAGACAACAAGAGAAGACTGTCACGATCGTGACACAGTGGCGAGACGATCGGGACTCGAGAAGAAAAGGGTGTCAGGATCGTGACATAGGCACCATTCTAACGATAATTAAAAAAAGGTTGTCACGATCGTGACAAGAGGTGTCAAGATCGTGACAAAGTCGCATAACTTCTCTTTAATAGTGCGAAAACCCTAATTTCAGTATACACACTTACACACAACCAGATTTTGAGAGATTTCAGCTACCTAGAGGTTTGTAGAGAGAAAAGGCTTCAAAGCTCTCCATTGGAGGCCATTTTTGGTGTTCCAAGGAGGGTTTCCACCACCACCACCACCATGGGAAGAAGAAGATGAGGCAAGAAGCTACTTGAAAGAGCTAGATAAGGGGGTTTTGAGTTTCCCAACACCCATGTCTTTGATTTAGGTTTGTAATTTTCTTTCCTTATCTTGAATCTAGTTGTTTCTTGTAGATGAATGCTTGAGCACCATGATTTGAAGCTAACAACCCTAGTTCATGGGAGCTAAATCTTGATTTTGACTTAAGCTTTGATATTTATGATTTATTAATTAATTGTTGCATGATTAAATTGTGTTCTACTTTGCCATGTATGCTTGAGTATGAAATCTTGTGATTATTAGTGAGAGCTTGTGATTGCTTGCATGATTATTCTTGTTTTAGCTCATGAACTTGTCTGAGAGGAAGGTTTGTGAGCAGATATAGGTAGAATCGAGGTGTCGGTGCTCGGCGCCCACACCTTAGACCAAAGATTGTTGGGCATCAAGCCGTCTAGAAATTAGTCGTAACATCCCAAGAGGGTAGCTAACTCCAACATGTTGCCTTCACCAACGTCGAGAGATGGTGACAGTATTTGATCGTAAGTCCAATTTACATGTGATAAATTGTTTGATTGTGAATTGATGAGTGAATGTCTTGTAATTAAATGATTTTTTGGTATTTATGCATGTTTGTTTAAAATCTACTTTGTGCTTCATGTCGAATGCTAATTTTGATCACTTAGCATATGATCTTTTATCGTGGATCGACTCCGAGAGGAGCTTGCTACGGTTGACATAGGTAGATTCGAGGGATCGGCTCGTAGAGCACTTCCCCTTGGATCAAGGATTGTTCGACATTTAAGCCGTCGAGCAGTTAGTCGTAATATCCCATGAGGGTAGCTAACTCCAACATGCTGCCTTCCCCAATTTCGAGAGACGATGACGATATTTGAACATAGGCCAAATGAAAGCATGCTATTGTCGATGTCGTTTGATTGATGGATAGTCCTGATCACTTTGTTTAGTTTCTTAGGTTCTCAAATTCTTGACTTCCAACCAACCCTCTATAATTTACCCCACATTTAATTTCCTGCTTTAGTTGTAGTGAAGTTAATTTTAGGATAATTGTAGTTTAAATCTCCCCTCCTTGTGTATTTACTTTTTTGAGTCGTGTCGGAAAAGAGCACGAAAAGTCCAATTATGAAACCCACATTTGGTCCCCGAGAGTTCGACCCGGTAAAGCCGGAAACTTACAAATTTACTTGATTAATAGACGACCGTGTTTTGATGCGCGTTAGTCAGGGAAGTAAGTGACGAGTGAGAGGCGGTGCGCCCTCAAATCCCGCGTCCGCTTCCCGGGCATCAAGTTGCACCTCGCCATGAGCAGATTGGGGCAACCTCCAGATCTAAAGTGTTAATATATATAGGCCAAGGTCTGTTGTGTTGTCTCACCATAAACCCTAACTTTCATGGCTCTCTACGTGTAAACCCTAAGTATATAGCCTATATATAGGCCCATGTAAACCTATTATAATCATCGAATATAATTACTATCTCATCAAATTCAATATGAAGAAATAAGCTTCAATTCATTTTCACTGCGGTTGATCTAGTTATAAGCACAACCAACCACCAGAAGAACTACGCCGCTATCATCGGCTTGTTTCCACTGTGGTGGCGGGTGACTGATTCCTTACACGAATCAGCCTCCTGAGGAAGAATCAGAGGAGATTGATGAAATATTGAAGATTTCATGCAACGAATATGGTGAATAGACCATCATTGAGAACAACTTTCAATTATTCGTCATCAGCTTAGATGTTTTGGGATTTGATATCTAACGAAATCAGAGAAGTGACTGAAGATGAAGGTTGAAGTAAGAGAGCTAGGAATCGACGGTGGAGATCGGGCGAAGGTTCTAAAAATTAGAGAAAGAACAAGTACACGAAGAATCGGAAGAATTTGGGGATGTAACCATCCATCTTTAGAACGGTTCTAGAACGAGTTCACCATCCTTCTCTCATGGATCATTTTGCAATTTCATTAATTCATTGATTCATTTGTCTATTTATTTATTGATATGAAAATGAGAGCATATTTAGATTTGGGAAATAAGAGGTTTGAAATATTGAGTGAGGGTGAAGAGAAATGAACAGTGGTGTTGGGCTCTGAATGCGAGAAGAGGAACTTCATAGAGGTTAGATTTAGTTGAAGAAGATTATTTGGGGTTATTATTGTCGTTTTTTAAAGAATTAATTTTTTTTCATTCAAAATTTAACGGTGTTAGGATAAATTGTAAAAAAATCATAATTAACTGATATGAAAATAAATGTATTTCATAGGCATAGTAAAGTGTAAAATTCACTATCAGGGTTACAATAAATTGTAATTAACTCAAAAATTAATTTACCAAAAAAAGAAGAAATTTGATGACATCCCCAAAATAAGTGGTGGGAAACGGGTGTACAATTGGAAGAGTGGCCTTTAAGACGCTAAGAAGTCATTGAAAATCTATTAAAATAAAAATAAATGAGTATATGATAAAATAAGGGATAATGACATTTTTAACGCCTAATAATAACGAGATGATAATTTTATACCCAACTAATGAACTCTTATTTTTAGTATCCTAACAATTTTTTTGTGACAACCTATGTTAAAATGACTAAAATATTTTTGTTTTAAGAAATTAAAATATCTCTTAAATGACCATTATGTCATTGAATTTAATTTTAGATTTGGGGTATGATTGTAATTGTATCTTAAATATACACCAAATTGAATTAGAGATAAACCATATTGAATCGGTTCAATAATGATTTCTTGAACCAGAGGTAGTTTATGAATTTTAAACATTTTAGAGGTGGGTTGTCACAAAAAAACGGTCAGGTATTGAAAAAGAGAATTCATTAATTATTAGTATGAAATCACATTTCGCTATAGTTAAGTGTAACAAATTTTCATTATTCCATGAAATATTATAACATTGATCTGCTCATGTTGTGTACGTATACATTCAATTTAAAATAAAAATGAAGGCAAATTTTTTTGAAAAAAGTGCATTTAATAAGTTGAGGGCCGGCCTTGAACTGGGTGCAACCAATATTTAATGCTTTAATATATAGCCTCTGAAGTTCATAAGAGAAGCTGAAATTTAATAGTCAGGCTACTCTACAACCGTCCAAATTGTAGATTAATTTCAGTTATAGCTAAGCCTATTAACCATACCATTTAAATGTGAATTAATTACCTCCAAATTTATATTTATTTTAAAATTTAAATTAAATTAATTTTAAAATCATGAACTAAGGGATCCCAGTGGGCAATCTCGCAGGTGAGACTTCTGTGGTCTTCGAGTCGGATTGCTAGGGTCTCGTTGAGATTAGGATTGTCTATCGAGTCGGCTTGGGTAGACCCGGCTCGGGTCGTACCCGACTCGATTAGAGTTGGGTACCAAAACCCAGACTCGATATTCGACTCGGTTGAGAAGTTAGGTTCGGGTAGACTTGGGTGTCGGGTGAGTCAGGTATACCCAAGACACTTGATGGGCCTAAATCCCCAAATTCAATATAAAATCGAAATCCCCAATTTCTAAACAAAACCCTAACCGCGATTAGAAATTGAAATTGAGATCCCCAAAATTGAAATTTGAATCAAAAAACCTAAACCCTAACCCCCAAAATATAAATTGAAATCAAAATCCCTAAGCCCTAACCCCCAATTTGAATTTTAAATCGAAATAAAAAATCCAAACCCCAATTCCAAATTGAAAGAAGAAACCCCCAAATTTATTTCAAAATCATAAAACCCTAACCCCAAATTTTAAATTCAATACAGAAACCCTAACCTCTAACCCCCAATTTATTTTCAAATCGAATTCCCCAAAAATTAAATCGAAATCAGAAAACCCTAATTTCAATTTCAAATTGAAATCCAAATCCCCAATTGAAAATTAATAAACCCTAAAGTCTAAATTCGTAATTGAAGATGAACACAGAAAAAAAAAGAGGACATGCAATATTCAGTTCCGAAAGCTTGGCGTCACCGGAGTTCCAGACATCGTCGACGAGTCTCCACTCCACCAGGGAATCGATCCGTTGGAGAATCCTCTCTCCACTATCGAGGATTTATAGTGGAATATAGGGTTCTCCAAGGGATCGATTCGAACGATAACTAGGTACCAAATCGATCCGTTCTGTGTGGTGATGTGTTTGAGAGAGAGAGAGGGGACATAGGCGACGAGATTCGAGGGAAGAGAACAAAGGCGAGGCGACGGAGACGCAGGGTTTGCAGAGAAAGGAGAGGCGGAGACGAACTGCGCCACACTCAGGGAGAGATAATGAGTGAGAGTGAGGGTCGGGCTGAGAGATTATTATTTTTAATTAAAATTCGTGAACGTGTATGGAAGAAACTGTGCCACGTGTGGAGAGAATCAACCGACGACAGCGTGCCACGTCGCCGAATCCTGACCTTGAAGGACAAGAGAGTTATAAACTCTCATTGAGTCCCACATCGGAAGCGTATGAGACACAATAAGTTTTTATAAACTCATTTGTCTTTGCATTTGGCATCAGAAGGTGATTGGGCTGGGCTTGTAACTGGGTTGCGGCTTTGGTGGTGGGCTGGGCTGCGGCTTCGGTGGTTGGGCTGGTGGTAGCGAAGTGCCATCATTTACTTTTGTTCTTTTGTTAATTTTATGTATTTTGTTAGGCGGTTAGGTAATTTAGTATTATGAATTTAAGAGCGATTTTATTTTGATGTTTCTTCCTTCGGCTCTTTTGTATTGACATGTCTCATTAATATGTGGCGGATTTTCTTGTTCAAAAAGAATATATTGTAACTTGTAATTTAAATTAAATAAACAGTTTAAATTGATTCATAATTGAAATTTACTCTTCAATTTCATTAGTCATGGTCTTAAATGGACATTTCATTATATACATTGCATTTTAGGTTAGGAAAATTTCAGATGGGTACCCTGGTTATGTCACATTATCACATGACATACCTTAGAATTTTATGTATCAGGCTGACTACCCTAGCATCTCATTTGTCTCACCGTTACTCATTCCGTCCAATTCCGTTAGTTTTTAACATTTTTGACATGTGAAATGACTAAAATACCCTTAAGGGGTAAATGAGTTATTATAACTGAAATGAAAAGACTAAAATGCTCTCACCTATTCATGAAATCAATATTTGATTTTTGAATTAAATTCCTTAATTATCCTTTAATTGTAATTAAATGTAATTACAACTAATATGGGCTTAAGGCCCATTCTAGTAAGCCTTGAATTAAACGATTTAGCTAGACTAGCCCAACTCATCTTAAACTGATTTCCTCAACCGTCTGGTTTAAAACATAGGCCGAAAATCAACGAATTCTCCCGATTCTCATACTTCTCGTATACTGACTTTTCCAAGTCCTTTTTGGTATATACATTGCTTAAATTGTGTGACCCTCTAGGCTCACGACCCGTTGGCAGACTGGAAAAATTACCATTTTGTCCTTACCATCATAAGTGACATCTAGCAAGACATTATGATTGCCCAACGTCCATGATTATCGATGATTCGATTTAACCTCTTATCGTTCATGTCACTATCCTTTTATCATACCGATATTTAGATTGACCAAAAGGTATAGAACCGTCATCCTAATTTATCAATCACTATTTCTTGATATCTGAGATGACTGAAAACTGATACTAAGTATCTCCTGCATGGCCATGCTATTTCTTTAGTCATACTCATCAAGTGGCCTAAACAGATATCTTTCCCATACCTGAGTATTGGTGATAAATCCATCAGTCGTCTTTCGAGTTCACTCATGTAATTCATAACTAAGCCAATCAGAGCCCTTATGCCTACCCTTTTACAAGTAACGTTAGACTAGGTCAAACTTAGAGATTCATTATACAGTTATCACAAGGACTCATTGGTCTTAGAATATAATGACAAGCTACGATATGTGAGTATCTATGCTGCATACTCACCATCGGGCCGTCCAATATCATACCCCTGATGATATCTATGATCCAACTCCGGCAGATCCTTGTCATGATCAGTAGAGCGTGATCATAAAGAGTTAGCCTCATACTGATCGCTTTTTAATGAAGCTTAACTAGATCAGGGACTCATTAAATGTAATTCTTTGTGATATGCAGTTCCACTATTAGTGATGACACACTAATGATACAGATCAAATTACATCAAATATATTACTACAACACATTAGTAATATGATGCCGATTTATTTATTCAGAAAGATGATAAAACATTATAACTGTAGACAACTTTTACATTGGACTAGGGCATAACTCCAACAATCTCCCACTTGCCCCTAGTTCCAATCAAAGTTCAAATCTACTCCCATAGACTGTACATGTTCCTCATGTTTAGGCTGCGGCTGAGCCTTTGTCAAGGGATCGGCCATATTATCATCAGTCGAATCGTGCTTAATCTCTACATCACCTTCATCTTTAATAATTCTGATGAGGTGATATCTACTGAGTATATATTTAGATATGTTGTGGAATCTTGGCTCTTGAGCAATAGCTACGGCCCCGTGTTCTCACACAACAAGCTCACCAGATCAGACGTTCACGACATTACATCTATTATGGTTAGAAAGCTTCTAATCCATATGACCCCTTTAGCTGCTTCCCCAACAACTATATACTCACCATTCGTTTGCAAAATCAATAATAGTGGCTAGCCTGAAATCATTCCTGCTTATGAGCACCACACATATCCTGACTACGATCTAACTGATCATTGTCGGTCCGGATAATATCCTCAGTGCCTCTGAAGTACATGAGAGTATTATTAACCGTTGTCCAGTGAAGCTCACCGGGGTCAAATCTGTAACTTTCTGGTATAAGATGGGGCAAAACAAGACATCCGATCTTGTGCATGTCATGACATATGTGATTGATCCACTATTGTATGATGAACTATATCAAAGTTAATCAAGTCAGTTATAAATTGCGGAACACTTCAAACTTTACAATATTTTTGATGTCCTGATTCTCCATAAATACCACATTGCGGCTTCTGATAAGTTTCTTCTGTACCGGATCATAAAATTTGTACCCAAACTCATATTCGCCATGACCGATGCATATGCAAGGTCTAGTCTTCATATTAACCTTAAATCTTTCATCCTTTGGAACATGCACAAATTCCTTGCATCAAAATTCTTTTAGGTGATTGTAGGAGACATCTTTACCCGTCCAAACTCCATTTGGAACATCAAACTCAAGAAGCACCCATGGTGTGAGATTTAACACATGAGCCATTGTATTCAAAGTCTCACCCCAAAAGTATCTTGGTAATCCTTCTTGTGAAAGTAAACATCTCGTCATTTCAATAAGCTTTCTATTCATCCTCTCAGCTAACCCATTTAGCTGATGAGTCTTTGGAGGTGTCCTTTGATGTCGAATACATTGAACCTTGCAATAATCATCAAAAGAACCACAATACTCACCTCCATTATCAATTCACATGCACTTTAACTTCTTTCCAGATTTGTCTCTCAACTAGGGCATAAAACTGCTTGAAGATACCACACACTTGATCTTTAGTCTTCAAGATATATACCCACACTTTTCTTGAATGATCATCTATAAAAGTCACAAAATAGAGACCACCACCAAATGTCTTGGTTCTCACAGGACCACACACATCAGAGTATACTAAATCTAGCACCTCTACCTTTCTTGAATGAGGCGATGATTTGAGAGATACTCTAGTTTTCTTGTCGGTCAAGCAATGCTCACACTTCTCTAACGGTTTACCTTTCATTCATGGTTGGAGATTCTTCTTTCCCAAAACCATCATTCCCTTCTCGCTCATGTGACTGAGTTGCTTGTGCCACAACTCAGTTGTACTCTCATTCTCAACTGCATTAATAATGCTATCACAAACTCGAGCTTGTGTCATGTACAACGAACCACACTTTTCACCTATAGCCACAACCATAACACCTTTAGTGAGCTTTCATAAGCCATCACCAAAGGTATGATGAAATCTTTCATCATCTAGCTTGCCTACATATATCAAATTCAAACGAATGTCTGGAATATGCTTAACATTTTTCAAAATAAAAATTGTACAGTTTTTCTTCTCTAATCGCATGTCTTATATGCCAATAACTTTTGACATGCCTCGATTTCTCATCTTAACATTGTCGTAATCACTAGATGTATAAGATGAAAAGAAATCTTTTCGATTTGTAGCATGAATGGAGGCACCGCTATCTACTACCCAACTGGTCTCATCATAAGCCAAGTTAACATTTTCATCATCACACAAGAGAAGAAACTCTTCAATAATGATAGCAACATCATAGTCATGACTCGCTTTCTTTTCTTTATTTTTGTCATGTTCGTTGTCTCTCTTGAGCTTTTGTCAATACTTTTTAGGGATAATTTCAGGTGGCTACACCTAGATTTTGCTATTTTTCACCTGGGTACAACTAGAATTTTTTTTTCCAGCTGACTACGCCTAGAATGTGCAAAATTTCCACTTTACACTTTCCGTCCAATTCTGTTAGTTATTAACTTTTTTTTCATGTGAAATGACTAAAATGCCCTTAACTCTATTCATTTAATTTTCAAACTATGCAACCCTCACCTCTTCTCTCTCACCCATGATTGAATAAAAAATTGAATTATTTTAAAATCAAAATCATCTTCATTTCTGCAAATTTCACTCATCACCTTCGCTTCCATGGGTGCATGAGAAGAGCATCGTCGGTGGCCCAGAATCCGCGATGGAGTTGGAGCGATTTCAACCTCCGCCGAGAAGAAGCCCATCGCCGAGAAGCGCCGCGAAGCCAAGACGGTTGCCATGTCCGGCAGAGAGTCCGAGAAAGCGTGGTCGGGCGAAGAGTGAAGAAGCTCGGTCATGGACGACTCACTTGATGCTCGGAGGTGCTGGATAGTGCTGGACCAGGGCTCTGCGGCGATGGAGTTGGAAAACAGCGGCGGAGGTGGGCGTGTGAGGCAGCGCGTGGAGGAATGCGGCGGAGCGTAGAGGCCACGCGCGGAGGCCACACGCAGAGGAGGAGGACGACCAGATTTACCAGGTCGATCCCGCCGGAGCTCTCGAAGCTCCCGAACCTCACCAATGGCATGTGCCTAGACCGGAACATGCTCACCGGGCCGATTCCGGAGTCGTTCGGGAGGTTCGCTGGAGCTCAAGCGCCATTGATCCACCTCTCCGAAAACCGGCTCATCGGAAAAATCCCGACCTCGCTTGGGAACAATATGGACCTTTACTAAGAAGAGAGGGAGAGGAGAGAGAGAGTGTGTAAAGAGAGGGAAAAGAGAGAGGGCGACATATGTTTGAAAATTAGATGAATAGGTGAGGGCATTTTAGTCTTTTTAATCCAATTACAATAACTCTTTAAACCCTAAGGGAATTTTAGTCATTTCACATGAAAAAAAAACGTTAAAAACTAACAGAATTGGACGGAAAGTGCAAAATGAAAATTTTGCACATTCAAGGCGTAGTCAGCTGGAAAAAAAATTCTAGGTGTACCCAGGTGAAAAATAGCAAAATCTAGGTGTAGCCACCTGGAATTATCTCAACTTTTTAATATGCCCCTTTAGACCACAATGATAACACTATGCATTGGTAAACCTGCTCTTACTCTTGCTTATGTCTCTACCCTTTGGACCTCTACTCTTACTCATTCCTATTTGTTCTGTCACTAAGACTTCTAAGTGGAAAGAGAAACCTTATGGCTTTCTTCTCATCTTCTCATTCAGAGCACTTCCCTTAGCCAAATCCATATTGATAACACCATTTGGAGCTGAGTTAAACAATGACGTCTTGAACGTCTCTCACGAGTCCGATAATGTACTAGAAGCCACAAACCCTACATCTTTTCATCGAACTTGTTACCCATTACAAGCTGATTAATAATTCCTTGAAAACATTAAGATGATCAGTTAAAGAAGCCCCATCATGATACTTCAAACTCATCATCTGCTTTATCAAGAACAACTTATTATTACCAGTTTTTTGAGCATATAATTGCTCAAACTTGCTCCATAAACTGTGTGCATGTGTCTCTCCACTGACATGATTCAAAACATTATCATCCACCCCCTGTCTAATATAGTCACATACTTGACGATGCAATAAATTTCATTCATCATCAGATTTGTTCTCAGGTTTGGCATCACTGAAAACCGGCAAATATAATCTCACATAAAGAAGATCTTCCATCTTCCATATCTAAATATGATAATCTGAATCATTTGGACTAATCATTCTACTTGTATTAGCTTCTATTATTTAACACATGATACTGATTAAATAACCTTCCTCTAATATCAATTTGTTGGGAGAAAAACGAATATAATAGAATAATCAGATGCAGTGGAATTAAACAATTCTATCACTTGTGCAAATCTTGTATGAAACTATCAAGCAGAGCAAATCAAACAAGCTAACAAATACATCAAACAAGAACACAATAGACACGCCCAATTTTAGCGTGAAAAACCTACTCAAGGCGATAGAGGAAAAATCACGGGACCCTCGAGGCCGCGTAATCTCCAATATCAATATAATGAGTACAACACATTCTCTCTAAATACAATTAGAGGATCACATTTAACAATTTTGGCTCAAGCCACAATTACAAGAAAGAGTAGAGTAACCTCACCGAATTGGTGGCACACGATCAGAAAATCACATCAAATCACTGGGACCTCCTAACGCAAATTCCAACGGTCAGAACGTGGTACCACGTCTCCCAAACACCCTGTCCAAAAATCAGCACGATCCAACGGTGAATCGACATCTGATAAGACTCGTGAATCTTGCTGGCAGGACCCGAAAACAACATAAACTTACATATGAATTTTTCTCTTGAATTGGCCTCTTTTCTTTTCTCTATTGCCTCACATTTATAGGAAAGCAATTAGAATTTTTTTTTTGTTTATGTAAGTTACTAATCACATGAGTTTTGGGCCTCCATTTATTAAATAAAGGCCCAGCATAAAGTTTATGCAAAAAATTGCATGTAAATTTCATATGAGTATTCAACAATTTCAATTGTTCCAAATTTAAAATTTACAACAATCTCATATTCAACAAATTTATATTAAAAAATAGGGTAAATTTCACATAACCCCCCTTTAACTATACGGTGTGTCTCACATGACCCCCCTTAACTACAAAATCAATTTGTGAGGTGTCTTAACTATCCAAAAATCCAACTTTACCTTTTCTTGTTGACTTTTTTTCAAAATTCTGTTAAATGTTTTGTGAAATGACAAAAATACCCTTGCACCTGAAAATTAAAATAAATAAATAAAAATGATTTTGAATTTTTATTCTATTTTCTATTACAAAAACAAAGAATAAAAAACTATATTTTCTTATTAATTTTTTTTTTAAAAATTATTTATAAAAATAAAAAACGATGCTTAAAAATAAAATTTTATTTATAAAAAAAACTTTTAAAAAATTATTTTTACTACTAACAAAATTTTATTCTTTATTTTGTAGAACGAAGAAATTAGAAAAAAAAGTTCAAAATCATTTTTATTTATTTGTTTTAATTTTTCAGATACAAGGGTATTTTCATCATTTCACAAAAAACATAACAAAATTTTGAAAAAAATCAACAAAAAAGATAAAGTGAGATTTTTGGATAGTTAAGGTATCTTATAGATTGATTTTGTAGTTAAAAAGAGTCAGGTGAGATACGCGTATAGTCAAGTGAGTTACGTGGAATTTACTCTAAAAGTATATGCATACTAATAATTATTATACCAACATATTATACTATAGAATTGAACTGTCAATGTTTCTTAAAATAACTGTTATTGTCATGTATGTGTATGTATAAAGTCAATTTAAATTTAAAATATTTAATCATTTTCTCTCTGGCTACATTTATATTTTGTTGAAAAATATTAGATTGAAACCAATATCTAATGCTTGAAGCTGAAATAGACGTGATATATGATAATTGAATCCTTTGGAAAGTGTTTAAATTATGAGGTTGATGGTGAGGTTGAAGCTACTAGTAAATAGTCAGCTCAACTGTACTATTCAAGGGAACAACAACATTACATTTCTGTGGGCGACTCGTTCAGGTTTCATTGATTGGTTTAATGAAACGACTCTGACTCTGCCTCTGCTCTTTGGATAAGACCATAAGTTTTTACAATATTTAATATCTTCACTTCACACGTGTCAACAGTCAACTGTAAGTACCAACTCCACTACTTCATTCGACTCAATTCAATTCTAGGGTTCGTTGAAGAGATCCACCTCCAACCCCATTCAGGTTTCAATCTTCATCTGCTATTAGCAGTTAATTTAGCTCTTGGGTTCGATTTGTTAGGAATCTTGCTTAACTCTAATATATATATATATATATAGTTACTGATTATTAGATTATCATTTTTGTTCTTCATTTTCTGCAGTATGCTGTGTTTTCATTGCTATTTTAGTTTCTGCAAGTGGGTCTATTTCAATTTCAGCTATTTATGATGTCTACAGTGAATTGCTATTTTGGTTTGTTCATCGATTCAGTTACTACTCTTCGTTCAAATTTACTTTAATTTGCTTTCTGCAAGTGGGTTATTTCAGTTTCAGGTATTAATGGCCTCAATGGACCACTATTTTGGTTTGTTCATCGTTCATGTCTACTTTAATTTGGTTTATGCAAGTGGGTAATTTCATTTTCACCTTTTTTGGATAGGCTTTCATTTTCAGCTATTAATGGCTTCAATGATTCATTATTCTGCTTGTTTTTATCATTCCAACTATTCTTCATTAATACCTACTCTAATTTGTTCGGAAATGGAGTATATTGTGGTGTTCTTGTTAGTTGTTAGGGAGGTTCACCTTGTAATTTCTTATGTTTCTCTTTCCATTTGGACGGTTATACTGAGTTTGCTAAGAACCCACTTTGTTTGTGAGTATGTTTTTAGCCTGAATAGCACTGCCATCTTCTGAAGTGCAGCTTTTTTGTGTTGTGCATTACTGGATTTCGCGTGTTTTCTTTTTTTAGTTTTAACTTTTAAACCATCACATTAACAGGAAAAATGCAAGGAGCTATTCAGACATTTATGTTGCACGGAAACATGGTTAGAAATGCAGTTTTGCAGCGGATTCGTCTAGTGAATCCAATAATGCGCCCTGCTATGTTTTCGCGCTTTGAGTCAGTTTCATCTGCCCGCATGGAAGAACACGGTTTTGAGAGTACTAGAATTGGCGATGTTTTAGCAGCCAAAGGTAAAAGTGCTGATGGCTCCTGGCTATGGTGCACCGTAGATGATACTGTCTACGATGCTGTGAAGTCCGTAAGTAAATTTGTGTCTCATCGTTCATTTACTTTAGATTTTTTGTCTGCCAACGGTGGCTTGATTTGAAGCATTAATAATATTTCCTTTTTCTGTAGATGACACAGCACAATGTTGGAGCTCTGGTTGTTGTGAAACCTGGAGAGGAAAAATCCATTGCGGGGATTATCACTGAGAGGGGTATTTGCAAAGAATCCCATTATTAGTTATTTTATGCTAATGCATTATGTATATGAAAATTGCACTTGTGTTCATGTTTATAGGTTCAACTATTTATTTAGATCCTCTTACTCCTTGGAAATCATTATATTGTTATGAGTAATAACTATCAAAATGGTCATGAACTATGTAAAAATACCCGCATACCATTTGCACTAAAAATATGCCAATTTACCCCATGCCCTTGTATGCACTAAACTGGTCAACTTTTTGCTAGTTGGAGGACTGAATTGATGAAATAGTTTTTTGCTGGTAAATATGATTTAGTTTGAGGACTGAATTGATGACTATCTGATCGAGACAACCATTGCTCTACAATTTAGTGTCTTAATATATTTGATGATATAATTTCAGACTATCTCCGGAAGATCATAGTACAGGGAAGATCATCCAAGTCTACCAAGGTTGGGGACATCATGACTGAAGAGGTAAATATTAGTAGTATGTGTTCATTTTACTCAACTCAATTCATGAAGCATATTTTGAGTGGGTACTAATCGATACTGTATGTTGCATGCTATAATAATTATAAATTGTTATGAGTGCAGAACAAGTTAATTACAGTGACGCCTGACACCAAAGTTCTGCGGGCAATGCAACTGATGACAGGTGTGGCATACGCTCTTTGTTGGATGTTTTATCTGCTGCTTAATTGATGTTGTTGTTAGTGGTAATTAAAGTTTGAAAGTGATGATTGGATGGCAGATAATCGAATCAGGCACATTCCTGTGGTTGACGATAAGGAAATGCTAGGCATGGTGTCCATTGGAGATGTTGTTCGTGCAGTGGTGAGTGAGCACCGAGAGGAGTTGGACCGCTTGAATGCTTTTATTCAGGGAGGCTATTAGATTCCGATGTCATGTCCTGTTGTCCTGGTTAGACCACTGAACACTGTTAAGCTTAGTGGTTGTAAATATTGTGTTGTTGTATGATGTTTGGAGGTCAATGCCCCATGTGGGTCTGGGAAGTGATACCCAGATTGTTGATACGTTAAGAATAATAAACACTTGAAGTTTGTTTCTTGATCATTCTCAGTTTGTGCATGTTGTGTGATCCTTAATTGTTGTGTATATTGGTTGGAGTTGGATGTTACAATGAATATGTAGTTTGGGAAGTAAATGGCTAATTAGAAGAGATTTCGAAAGACATAGGCTGGTCGGAGATGTGAATATTTTGAGCAGAAGATGAAGAAGGTGGTGCTTCCATTCTGTGCATTTCAGAGTTACCGCTTGATCTGCTATCCCTTCCCCAACCTCTTATCGTCTCTTCCATATGCTCATTGAACATGCCTGGTTTGAACATACTGCCCATCTGAATTTCATATCAAACAAAATCAATCAATTTTGTAAACAACAACAATAAGAATGTACTGTATCAATTACCAACCTGGGTGACAAGAGCATAGAGAGGCAATGTGCTATAACTGCATAGCACTTGAACAATCACACTACACAAAACACAACTCATTCATTAATGTAATGTAATGAAACTGAAAATCAAATTCAAATTGAAAACCTGCACACATACATACCCTATAATAAGTCTAGGGACAATGTAGCCCAGTTTCTCCATGAAGCATGATTTGAAGCCATATGTGCTCTGAACAAGAGTGATTATAAGTTGTAAATAAATGAATGGATTCGAAATTGAAAAAAAAGGAAGTAGAAATAGGAACTAACCAGGATCCAGAAGAAGAAGGCGATCTCAAACGAGTTTTGAAAGAGGATAAAATGGATCAAGTAGAGAACAATGCTGGGGCGGCCAAACCAGAAATGTTTGTCGGAAGGCTTGACTTGAAGATGATGAGGTCTGTGAGTGTGAGTATGAGTGGGAGTGGGAGTGGGAGCTTCATGGTCATGATCTTCCCCTCCAACCTCCTCCGCCAAGCACGATATTATGTGCTCTAGCTTTGCTCCCACTATCACCAGTAGCTGCCATTTATACATTACATTACTCCCATTTTCAATGTCTAATATCAATTTTCCAACCAATACTAATACTAATACTTACTATCAATGGTAAAAAGGATAACCAAAAGTATGTGTGCCATCCTGCATGCAACAACATTTATTACTTCAAATTTCTAATGATTATGTATAAATTATGGAGACCCAATTAATTATTAATAAGAATAAAAAAAACCTTCTACATCCATGAGCAGAAAGAGCACAACGAAGAGCCACAGGTACCAACTACAGTATAAGATTCTCCAAGTTAGTGGATGGAGTTCTTATTATTAAGTTTTAACTGGAACTTGAAACTAGATTGATTAAATATAAAATATACCTAATACCCACAACTTTTCTGAAATCGATTTCAAGGGTTCGCATCATGTACTTGTGAAAATCAAACTTGGGCAAAGCAGGGCAATGGGTCTGTTTCACAAAAAATAATATGAATACAAAAGGGAATTACAAGATTTAATTAAATGAATATATATACTAAAAACGTTTTTGAGGGTGAGGTGAGATTGACCTTGATAAACCCATATCTTAAAGCAATGTAGTCGGACTTGGTGACGGAGCCATAAAATTGTTTGAAAAACGATACCTGCAATTTACCATATCTTTAATTATAGATATTATTTAATGCATTACATCATATCTCCATATTCAAATTGTTATTATTACACTGGTTCCAAAAAGATTGGTGTTTTTAATTTTAGAAAGATGTTGGAAAAACTATTATTTATTAAATGTCAACGAAACCTTTTTCATTGGTTAGTGAACTTGTAATTTGCTTATTGTATGTGCAAGGCCAATGACCAATTCTTGTACATTTACTACATACATACATTAATTACTGTAAAACTCACCGTCCAATTACAAATGGCTAATTTTCTCCAAGACCCTTTTGCACGATACTGAAAAAACTGGCGATGATGATGTGCGTGAACATTTTGTATCCCTGATGATGCTGTATTTTTCACATTTCATTTAATTATTTTCTTTCAAAATAAGCAATTATACATATATATGTTTGGATAATAAGGATATAATTACCCTTTTCTGTTTTTGCAACTTGGTTCCTGATAGAATCCTCCCAATACTTCCATTGTTGTATCTACATATATAATAATAATAATATATACAAAGATAAGCAATTAGTTATGAGGTAAAGAAAGAAATAGACGTAGCCCTCTTGTAATTATACCATCTTAAATATATCCATCTATCGATCATCATTTATATAAAATTTTGTGAAATTAAAATAATAATTAAGAAGAGATAATGTCAAAAATATATTCTATGTAATTGAAAAGATTATTGTGAAGTTCTGATGAAAGGAGAGCCCTTAAATCTAAAAAAAAATTATTATATTTTTCATTAAAATTTTTAGTTCACAACACTTTTTCTTCTGTTAACAAATTATACATCACCATCTTACAAAAGTGTTATGGTATATAACACATTTTTATCAATTTTCCAAATAAACAATATGATTAATAAGGTTTCGGTTTTGGATGGTATTGAGAAATAAAAATAGAAACAGAAATATAGGTAGGTACCCTTGCGCCTCCAAGGACCATAGTAGAGGCACAAAAGATGACATGAACAACGGCTAACACAAAGATGAATATATGTAACTGGTGCAGTCCTTCCAATGATAACAGTGGAACCTTCCCCTGCGGACACTTGCTCGATGTCTCCTCATCCGACGACAAAAGGCGCCGTCCACTTGTACTGTACTTCTCGTGCTGGTTGAAGAGGCTGAGGTCACAAGGAAGCATGTGAGATGCAACATGAGTTGGAATGCATATGCTGCTTATTGGTTGCTGAAGCACTGTCAATAGAAGCGATATAAACCCCAACAACATCAACTCTGTCATCATAGCCAAACTGTTAGAGTTTATATGTTAAACAGCTTTTAGGAGAAATTCATTTTGCTAACCTTCTTTTAGTTTTTGCAATGCTTCAAACAATGCATCTTGTTTCTTATGCTTTAAAAACTGTACCAGCAAAACACAAGCACTTTGAATCATAATATTAGTATAAAAACAGAACAAGGGATTATTCATGTAAATGAAGAAATGAACCTTGCCAAGGCGATGAAGACCTCGCTCAGCACAGAGAGAAATGAGAATGATGACACAGCACACAGCAGCAACTACCCATGTTGGAGTGAACTCCAGAGACCGCGGCGGGGATGAGGATGATGTTTCTGTCGACTCTTGTGCCATGTCTCGTGGAAATGATGAAAGATTGACATCAACATTGGGTGAGTAAATACATAAATAAATGAGGCCTTCACAATGACGAAGAAGAAAAGAATATGGCATAAATGGAAGCCCAAGGAAAGGGAAAGCTAAAAGGACAATACCAATATGAGAGAAGGTGGCCATCTTAAGCAACACCAATATGCACTCATACACAGCATCTGAATACTACTTTAATATCTGATTTTGTTAAAAATGTGATCAGCAACAATAATTAAAGGACTAATTAGTATATATGGTGTGACTTTTTATTTGTTATGCACTTTATATTCCAATAACAAGTGAATCCATATCCAAAACCAAGCAGTACAACAAAATCATCCAAGTGAAAAAAAGATGAGAATCAGTGTTATGATTGTCATGGCTTCCAAGATGGTGGAGGACCAAAAGAGAAGATAGTGTTCTTGTCAATTCCAGTTCGCTTGTCACCGGACAAGGCCACGAGTGCTGCCACTAGTCCTGCATTGCCTGCAATAGTTGGCTCTGTGTAGTTATAGTCAGTCCGGACATCTCGAAAACCATCAAGCTTATCAGGACCAGCAACCATAGCTCCCACAATCGTGTTTGGGTCCGGATTGGTAGTGTCCCTCCATTTCCAGCCTCCCTTGCAGCTATACTTGACCTTATTTTTGGGAATAGATGCTCCTCTATGGTGAACATGTCTCGGGTAACGCCTGCCATAACCCACAATGTAGCTCATTTTCAGAGGGTTTTTTCCCATGATGTAATCAATCTGCAAAAATCATACTCTCTTTAGTCAGCATTACATCAACAACGTAACAGAACCAGTGCATTAACAAAACTGTACCTGGGTCTGTGCAAAATCGCGCAAGAGATGGGTGGGATAGAAATTGGATCCACAGTACCATCCAGGTGTATCCGTAGCCTCAAGATAATCACTGTATAGGGTAGCTAAGAAAGCTGCATTGACCACATACTGAAGAGGTTGGGGCCTTCCATGGTTCAGCTCGATCAACCCTCCTGTCACACGTTACCCTGAGATCATCATATATTGTCTACTTAAAAGACGACCGACCAAGCATGAGATGAGCTAGCTACCTCTACTTCTGTTGAAACTCGTGGAGGACGGAAGGTAAGAACACATGATTTTACCAGTCTGTTTCTGAAATGTCCTTAACATTTCCTCGTAAGGATACCCAGGACTCATGAACAATCTTAAGCGAGTCAAAAGCAGCTAAATAAGGATACCAATATAATCAGTAAATTAAACCAAGCATATAATATAACAGAAGTTTTGAAATAGTGACTGCATAGGATCACAATCAATAATATAGGTAATAAGGAACTTTACCTGCGAAGCAGCAAGCTTGTTGTCCCAGCTGAGGATACCATAGTTGGGGTCTCGGAGGAAAGCACCAGCATGTTTCGCCAGACCACGAGTGGTGACAAGCTTAAGGTAAGAAGAGTTGCCTGTTGCATAGTACAGCCAAGCTCCACCCCAAATAAACTCATCCCAATAACCAGAGGAGTTATAGAATATTGATTGATCAGTACCGGGTGGGCTGTACCTGCCTCGCTGATCCCTTGAGAACCTAAACAGTGTTTTAGCCCCATGGACTAGTTTGTGGGAATAGGCCTTGTTGTCCTTGAAAACAATTGATGCAGAAGCCAAGGTAGCCGCCATTTCAGCAGCGAGGTCTGAGCATCTGTGGCATTGATCTACAGGCTGGTCGTAATCAATGTCCTCGGGGCGCATCCAGCAGTAATGATCATTAGGCGCTGTGCTCCCTCCAGAAACATCTCCAACCCCAACCTGTCCAAAATGGGTGATTTTGACTTCAATGTCATTGAAACTAAGATAGTATGGTATAGAACTATAGGAGCGTACCTGCGCTGTGATAACATGTATGGAATCTGCGGTGGAATTGAAGGTCTTGAGAATGTAATCAGTGCCCCACTTGATGATTTCCTTGACGTGAACGAGCTCACCAGCTGCTTTGTATTGTGAACTGTACTCAAGCACACTCCAACTGAGCATGGTCATGGCAAAGGATGAGGGGAAGTGGAACTTGATGGCATCACCAGCGTCGTAGAAGCCACCAACTAGATCTTTGGTAACGCTCCATGACTTGCCGTCTTGGAGGCCGGAGTTGCCTCTCCAGGTCACATTATTCTGCTTTGGTAATATCCCAGCTGCACATTGATATGAAAGGTCAATTAGTTGAGATCAAACATCATACCACTGTGTATTGTAGGACCAATTAGAAATGAAAGAGAGAGAGACATACATCTTTGGGCGTTGAAGAACATGAGGGCCTTGCTGAGGGCCAAAGTGTAATTATCAGGTGAAGCATCAACTGAAGACAATGTAAATCATAAATAAGGAGATCTAGAATTTCCAGATTATTTGTTTTTAATGGATCAATGTCATCAACTTCAACTGATGCATAACAATCATAAGTTGGGCAATCGAAGTCAAACCTTAATTACAAATGAGAAGGAAGAGTAACAAAACAAATGGACATATCAGATCTGGAAAGAGTAAAGGAGAAGGAATGTAGAGATACATGTTTGGCCATGGCCAACTGTGTTGATGATGAACAAGGCGGAGACTAGCAGTGTCCAAACGAAGATCTTGCGAGCCGCCCATTGGCGATACATGATGATCACTTATCTCAAATCCCCAATCCTCCCACTTCTGAAATGGGAATGAAAGAAGATACAAAAATAGAATACAGCAATACAATGTATTTGTAAAGTCAGCGCAGCTCAGTTCAGCTGTATGTAGTAGAACCAGCTAATTTTTCATTTATAAAAAGAGAGTTGGATACAGATACAGAATATAAAACAAAAATCAAATCTCATCTGATGTGGTCAAAGTAACTCGGTCAGTCGGAAACTTGAAAAGTTTATTTTAAAGCAAGCTCACACTGTCCAACTTCCTCGTGTTTCAAAGAATACATGATTGTTTTCATACATATACACTACCCACGCACGTATAACACAAAATCAAAATACACTGAGGTACCAGTTAACACTTGTTCATGCTATCTGCTTCTGCTTCCTTCCCAACAAGTTTGTAGATCACTAAGTCCCCAATTTGCAGTTGCCTTCAAGCGATCCATATCAAAATCATCCAAGTGTAAGTCACACAACATAACGGAAAAAGAAGAGCACCGCTTCCACTTGATATTCTCATGGCTTCCAAGGTGCCGGAGGTGGTGGAGGGGTTGGAAACATTGGAGGGACGGCTGAAAATATCGTGTTCTTATCAATTCCAGTTCCCTTCTCACCGGACAAGGCCACAAGTGCTGCAACTAGTCCTGCATTTCCTGCAATTGTTGGCTCTGTGTAGTTATAGTTTGTCCGAACATCTCGGAAACCATCATGCTTATCTGGACCAGCAACCATGGCTCCCACAATAGTGTTTGGGTTTGGCTTCGTAATATCCCTCCATTTCCATCCTCCCTTGCAGTTATATTTCACCTTATTCTTGGGGATAGATGCTCCACGGTGGTGGACACGTCTTGGAAAATGATTGCCAAAACCAACAAGATAGCTCATTTTCCGAGGATTTTTGCCAAGGATGTAATCAATCTGCCAAAACATACATCGTTTTTTAGCTATCATTACAACTCAGAATAATATAAGCAGCATCAGCAACAAATACCAGTACATTAGGAAAACTCTACCTGGGTCTTTGCAAAATCACGCAAGACATCGGTGGAATAGAAATTGGGCCCACAGTACCATCCAGGTGTATCTGCAGCTTCCAGGTAATCACTGTATAGGGTAGCTAGGAAAGCTGCATTCACTACATACTGAAGAGGTTGAGGCCTTCCATGGTTTAGCTGGATCAACCCTCCTGTGACAAGTACCAAATACGTTACACACTGAGATCATATAGGCACATCACAAATAGCCTACATATAACATGATCAACCAAGCATGAGATAGCTAGCTACCTCTTGTTCTGTTGAAAGTATTGAAAAATGGCAGGTAAGAACACATGATTATACTGGTCTGGTTATGAAACGTCCTTAATATTTCTTCGTAAGGATATCCAGGACTCAAGAACAACCTTAAGCGACTCAGAAGAACCTACAACACATGATAAACATTATAAGTAATGGAACAGACACGATCTCCAGAAAGCTCTCAAGTCAGACAAACAGTACAAACGATAGTTTGGGGAAATAATAACCTTAAACTCTCTGTCTCAACAAGTTAAAACGGAAGAAAAAACAACTATTTAGGATAGCCAAATTAAAACAAATCCGTAACTTTGCTAGCTTACCTGAGAACCAGCAAGCTTGTTGTCCCAGCTAAGTACACCATAGTCCGGGCCTCCCCAGAAAGCACCAGCATGTTTTGCCAGACCAGGAGCAGTAGCTAGCTGAAGGTAAGAAGAGTTGCCAGTTGCATAGTACAACCAAGCTCCACCCCAGATAAACTCATCCCAATAACTGGTGGAGTTATAGAATATTGCCTGATCAGTACCGGTAGGGCTGTATCTGCCTCGCTGATCCCTAGCGAATTTAAAGAGTGTTCTAGCGCCATGGACAAGTTTCTGTGAGTATGCCTTGGTGTCCTTGAAAACAATGGATGCAGAAGCTAAGGCAGCTGCCATTTCAGCAGCAAGGTCTGAACAGCTGTGGCATTGAACTACAGGTCGGTCATAATCAATGTCCTCTGGACGCACCCAGCAGTAATGATCATTAGGCGTTGTGCTCCCTCCAGAAGTATCCCCAACCCCAACCTGTCAAAAGTGGGCGATTCCATGAAACAAGTGCCAAACTTTTCCTTATAATTCGAGCTTGTTATGGAAATTAATGTTTTTCAAGAGTATCAAAGGAATGGAAAGTCCAGAATTTGATTTGTGGGTTGTGATGATAACTGCCATATTTTCAATCAAATGCAGATCAAGTTGAAATTTTCCTTTAAATTAGTAGAAACAAACACTGAAGTGATATACTGTATAGCAAACATAGTATAGTATAGTATAGTATACCTGTGCTGCAATAACTTGTATAGAATCTGCAGTGGAATTGAAGGTCTTGAGAATGTAATCAGTACCCCACTTAATGATTTCCTTAACATGATTGAGCTCCCCAGCAGCTTCGTATTTCGCACTGTACTCAATCACACTCCAACTCAACATGGTCATGGCAAAAGACGAAGGAAAATTGAACTTGATGGCATCTCCAGCATCGTAGAACCCACCCACTAGATCCTTGGTAATGGTCCACGACGTGTCCGATCTCCCATCTTGCATACCCGAGTTCCCTCTCCACGATACATTGTTGTGCTTAGGAAGCTTCCCAGCTATAACCATCCATCAAATCAAAGGTAAATTAGTCGAGATCCAGCGGTATAAAGCTTGGGCAGGGGCTCAATTTGAATTTTCATCTGTTAATCTAATCGTTTAGCAATTTCTGTGTGAATTTGATTCAAGAGTAGAGATGGGTAAATCCAAATTGATTGAACTCAAAGGGAAAGAGCTATAGACAATTTAAATAATAATTGTGCTGATTTAGAAACTACTGCATGGATGGAGTAGTATATATTAAATTCCAAATTATTTGTTTTTAGCAGATCAATACCAGAAATGAATAACTGAAAGTTACTAACAAGAGAGTGACGCAATATATCACTAGTTAGGACAAATCAGGTAAAGTAAATGAAGAGATTAACAAAATAAACGGACAGATCTAAGATTGGATAGGGGACATACATCTTTGGCCGTTGAAGAACATGAGGGCCTTGTGGAGGGCGAGAGTGTAATTATCAGGAGGAGCGTGGGCACGGTGGTGGCGAGGCACGGTCTTGACGATGAGGGTGATGAAACCGGCGAGGAAGGCGGAGACGAGGAGCGTCCCCACCGTCCAGACGAAGATCTTGCGGCTGACGATGATGCAGCCGAGATCCACATACCGCTTCTTCTTCTGCTCGCCGGGGCCGAGGAGCCAGCTCTGCTGCGTCTCGTCCAGAGGCCGAGACAGAGCCGCCCGGTCGAAGTCCTGCAGGTTCCGGCTCCGGTCGTCGTCGGTGGCCGAGTCCGCCGCGTTGATCTCAAGCGGACCTCCCCATGGATCTCTACCGTACATCCTCGCTCCTCTCCTTCACTACCGACGACACTCTCTTACAATGGACTCCACCGACACTCTCTTAATCAGAAAATAGATTCGTTGAGATCTGAGAAAGAGAGAGGAAATAGGGGCTTGCTTGACGGTGGGTGTGGGTGGTGCCAGAAAGAGTCAATAATGTATGTATATTATCATGTGGTGGGTTGGGTTGGGTTGGATTCTTTTTCAATCTTATTACATTATTTATTTAACGATTAAATAATAATTAATGACACTGACGAGTCCACAAATTGACAACGACAATCTGGCTAATTTGTATACTTTACTTGTCATTAAATCGACAACAGTCTCTACAGCAACAGCTCTACCACTAGCACGCAACGCAAGTAATAGTTGAGTTGAGGAGGTGAGTGGCGAGTATCTATCAATTCAATTACCTCTCTCATTTACTCCATTCCACATCTTCAATTTCAATCAACCGCTTGTAAAACCAATTTTTCATTATTGTCGATACATATAATAAAGAATATGTTCTTATTTCCTAGTAGATAAAGGAAGGTGAAGGTGCAACTTCAACACCAACACCTACCCTTTACCCTCTCTTTCTGTGAACCAGACATTTACCTTTGCCGACACTCAAAGCTAAATGCACTAATGTTTTCTTATTCTTTCCTTTTTATTATTATTAATTTCTTGTCATTTTCTTTATTCCAATTTCATGTGGGCTGTCGATGAGCTGTGCGTGCCTAACCAAATAATGTCATATGGGCTCAATCTAAAAGCCCATATAACAGAGACACGCCTAAAACTAGTAGTAGTCGGATTTGCTTCGTAAACCAATGGGGGAAATTGTAGTTCAACAGTATAAATTCCCTTCATCATTTCTTATTCTTAACATTTTAGAATCTAAATTAATATGAAAAATCCAAATTACTCATATGAAGTAGAAAAGTAAAAATATATCTATGAATCTATATCTTCACTTTCAAAATGTTACATAATAAACCTTCCACCTACATCCCACATAACAACAACACTTATAACAAACTTTATAATCCAAATTTTAACATATTATTTACAGTACAACCAGAATGGAGTACAACTGAACTGTAATAGTCGTTTAAGTGCCAATCGATCGGATATAAGTTTCAAAAATTTATTTTTCAAACATTATTGAATAAATTAATATACATATACAAAAATAAAAAAATATATTTTAACATATAATATATAAACATTTTAATATTAGTTACATATATACCCTTTGAAATATAAATACATCAATATTAGTCTTGATTAGTATTACTTTTTTATTTTAAATATTTTTCATTTTTATTTTCCTAAACCCGCATAAATCCGCCTAACCAACTGATTACATAAAACGGGTCTGTATAGGAACAATCCCGACCTAGGCGGCCAAATTGGTCGGTTTTTACAACACTGCAACCAAATATGAATATATTTTCTCGTGATAAAAACCAAAAACATGTGTAATTGTAAACATATGCAAACTTAAACAATAGAAAAAGGAAGTGTCTCATTCATATATATATATATATAAGACAGCCTACATTGATGCTACTGCAGTTCATTTATTCAAGCACGTTTATCTGTGTTGTACAGTCCACAGACCATTTCATCGTGTTTATGTGATCATTACTACGATTATCCACAACTTGCCTTCCATACTAGATGTATATCTTCAGAGAGCTTAACCTTTTCATCTGAATAAGAAACAAAATAAACAAGGTTATGCATATACCTCAACATAGATTATGGTCTCCACTAGATATCAACTGCCAAATTGTGATACTCATACAAACAAATGTGTTGGCAGTACAGCTGGAAATACAAAGAAAATAGACAAGTGGAAATATGTGGCAGCCTTCACAATCACAACTGGTTTCTCTAAAATTGCAATAGACGTACGTACCTCCTCATTTGCAGCTATAACTACGAAACGGAAGGACTATCTGGTTGCTTTTCTGGCAAAGCATTGCTGAAAGCTGGATGCTGACAGTATGTCTCATTTAACCTGGATAAAATAGGGAACTGGGTCTGCACAAATAATTAACACAAGAATAATTCATCAGCCGACGCAACTAGACAAATTGCTATCCGAATATCAGAACAAATGAGTGAGTGAAGTTTAACTCTATCATGACATATTACTGAGTTCCAAAATAGTGTCCCGTTTAACTATTTTCATATACTATCATTCAAATTTAAGTATGGGGGAGTGGCCCTTGACGTGTGGCCCTTTTCACTGGACCGGGTAAGGAGAACAAGATTGAGCCGCGGTCAGCGTCCGTCCGCCTTATAGGAGCTCTTCTGCTCGGTCAGTGGTCTTACTCTCAAACACCGAGGCCCGCAGGGTTGTGAGCAACAAAATGAACTTTGACTAAGATCCAAACAAGTCTATACCTAACTTAAGGTTGGGTGCCCTTATCATTTAATCATGAAATGATCATCAATTAAGAAAACCTCCATTTAGGAGGTTAAACCATAGAGAGAAAATATTTTTAAGAGATAGATGAAAGGGAAATCCACATTTTCTTTTAAGCACAAGTTATATCAATCACTTATCTGGGATACACAAATTGCCAATACATGCAAATGAATAGTGACTAGAGGACACCTACCATGTCAAGACTGAACCTCTTAATTGCTCCATCAATTTGTGGTGCTAGAAAACAATCTGCCTGCATTTCGTATTTGAGAATTTATATCATTATCCGAGAATCACTCTTAAGAATAACTAAGTTAACAGATGAGGATTTTCTTTGGTTACGAATAAGCAAGGATAATAAGACAGAACAAACCATGGAAGCTTCATCTCCTGTTGCATATTTCCCAGAATAATCTTTTAACAGCTTCTCAAGTGCTGAAACAAAACAAATATAATTTCAAACGACAAAAAAAAACTCAATTGATAAAAGTTGTTGAGGAATCATGTGCAGTCACACCATAGAAACATATACTTGGACAAATTTGCGACAATAAACCTTACTTGTACGGATCAATGGTTCAATTGTTTGTCCATTTCACGACTCATTACAATTTTGTGGTTCAAATGGATAAGACTGGGTTTTAT
Source organism: Geranium rotundifolium (assembly GCA_963920655.1). Taxonomy (NCBI): domain Eukaryota; kingdom Viridiplantae; phylum Streptophyta; class Magnoliopsida; order Geraniales; family Geraniaceae; genus Geranium; species Geranium rotundifolium. The sequence goes on along the minus strand of OY987314.1, from coordinate 27,719,268 downwards.
ACTGGATTAGCTTCCATGTAGTTTATAAATCATTTTCAATTGTGTTTAGCTGTACATGTTGGCAAAGTGAACGAAGTTGGGGTGACTGAGAAAAAACGTACCTTCAAATCCCTTTCCAATGTGATATCTAACCCAAGTGAGCTTCTCATCAGAACTAATTTTTTCCTCAATATACTTCTGTTAAAAGGACACGCAGCAAGCAACCAAACATGTTATGATCAGGCAATGAAAGGGATATATAAAACTGACATCACCAACCAATCATATACTTACGAGTACGCCTATATTCTGAAGAGGCTGTATGCTTGAAGAAACAACATTTGCAGCCTAAAATGAAGGCATTTGAAGACAATTCAAAGTGTCAGCATCCAAAACATAGTTTTGTAGATGCCATGAACAGATGTAAATATGTAAGAAAGCTAAGCATAGAAGCAGAGATAAAGAGAAATAAAATTTTACCTGGTAATTAATGGCTCTCTTATGAAGGTCGGAAGGCAAGATTGGATTTTGGGGATACTTCTCCTCCAAGTACTGCACATTAAAACCACGCACAACCCATTTAGAACATAGTCAATTCTAAATAGTCATAAAAAAAACTGCCCAAAACCACTCGAAAATGAAATGAAATATGAAGAGAAGCGACAGAGGAAGAATTAGTAAATAAACACCATTAAGATGGCAAAAGAGTCGGCGATAACAATATCACCATCTACCAGCACGGGTACATAACCGATCGGATTGAGCTTTCTGAACTCTGCACGTAAAAGAGACAAATTACAGAAATAAGCACTATAAACAATTGCAAATATGAGAAGGGATTTCTCCTAATCTTTGACAACCAGCCAAAACCAAGAAAAGCTTGTTAATAGCGAAATGGCATATCAATTCAATCCAACAGACAAACCAGCGTTACTGTTAGTGTTAGTGTTGAGAATAACAGCAACAAAATCAGAGGCATGAAAAGTACATCAAGAAATATGAAAAAAAAACAGTGGGGTTCACCTGGACCATGTTGTTCTCCCTTTAACAAGTTAACTGCTATGTACTCATAATCCAGACCTACAAATATGAATATAATTTTGATGTTGATGTTGATGTTAATCTTGATTATGAGAAACAATTTCAGATGGAAATGGAAGAACCTTTCAAGTTGAGGGCAATTCGGACTCGAAAAGAACAAGAGCTCCTCCAGTATGAATACAGTTTCAGCTTCGCCCCCTTTTCAGCTTCGCAACCAGTTGCCTATTATCAGTATTGTAATTATAATTAGGCATGAAATCGGTAGCAAAGATGAGACATCAATCTAAACCAAAGAAGAAACATATGAACGTACCATGGCTACCAAGTCCGATGTAAGAGAAAATCAAATACAAGAGCAGGAGGAAAATCAAATACTCATCTGACCTCGATCGGTTCGAATAGAGTCAAACAAACAGTATCTTCCAAATTAAGGCCTTATCGATTACGGAACTTGTATTTATTTATTTTTGGCCCAATCCAATACTTGCTATTCACCACGGTTCTCAACCCACAGTTACTATTTTGCTCTGAATTGGCTAAGAGAGTTACATTACAGATGAGGGAACGGAGAGAAGAGAACTTACATGGGTTTTGAAAATTAAATTTTCGATTACAAAATGAGGGTTGGTTCAAAAAAGAGAGTACATTTTAGTCATTTTAAAAAAATTAAGTAACAAATTAAAATGAGGTGAGCTTAGAATAATTTTTTATAATACGTAATAAATTGTAAAATATGACATGTTAATGGTATATCTTCTTTAAAAAAATTAGTTATGTTACGTGTAAGGGAATATACACAATATACACAATTCTCACTTTCAAAGCCTTTTTTTTTTTTTTTTTTCACTACCCTAAATTACATTTTGAGACACGTTACTCCTAAAATACGAATAATTTACCTCTGAAATTGAACCAAATTAAATCTGGTCTAATATGATCCAATTTCAATTGTAGAAAATACAAAAATGCCCTTAAATCAATTTCAAAATTTCAAAATATACCCCTTCACTCTCTCCTCCCATCTCTCTCTGCCTCCCTCCTCCTCCTCCGCCACCTCTCCTCTTCCTCACCCTCGACTCCGTCCTCTCATTCGCTACCGCCAACAACCACTTCGATTCCGTCGAGACCCAAATCGAAACCTATGGTCAATTCCGTCGAGACCCAAATTGAAAAACTCGGTTTCGACTTCGACTCTGTCTCCAATCTTCAAGGAACAGAGCATTGCCGGCGGGGACCAAAAACTCAACATTCCGACGAGGAAGAGCTCTCCGGGAGTGAGGCTCCGAACCCACTCGCCGAAAATAGGGAGCAAGAAGATGGGGCAGGGGAGCGTGGTCGAAGGCAGTCGACGAGGGCGTGGATGAACGAGTTGGAGTCGCCGACGACGACCAGAAGCTTCCGACAGGATTGAACGGAGGCGAAAACGAGACCGGCGGCAGAGCGGTAGTTGGAGGTCACGAAATCGACGAACGGGTTGAGGACGTCTAGGAGATGATTGTTGGTAGTGGCGAAGGAGTGGACGGAGGCGAGGTGAGGAAGAGAAGGGGGCGGCGGAGGAGAGGAATGAGGTGGAGAGAGATGGGAGGAGAGAGTTAAGAGGTATGTTTAGAAATTTGAAGTTGATTTAAGGGCATTTTGATAACTTCAACAATTGAAATTGGACCAGATTAATTCATATTTAATTTAGGTTCAATTTCAGGGATAGTTTAGGTATTATCCGTATTTTAGGAGTAAAATGTCCCAAAATGTTATTTAGGATACTGAAAAAAAAAAAAATAAATGGTAGGGTATGAAAGTGGGAATTGTGTATGAATATATACACAAAAGTGTCATTTTCCCTATCTGTAATTATCCCAAAATAAATTTCGACACAACTATGAAATCTATTACAAATATAATTTTATTTTAAGAGGAATTGAACTAGAGTGATAATATCAAGTGTAAGCGTGTTGAAAAACTTTCTCCTATCAAAGCATCATGGTTGCAAATTACGAGGTGTACTCAATGGCGAATCCATAAAATATTTCAAGAGGGTGCAAATTTCATATTAAAATTTTAATTTAATTAATAACATCTTTAATAAAAAAATTTATAAATGCATATAAAAAAACTAATTCAAGCTTAATTATTTATTAGTTGATTTTGAATTTAACTTGCATACATACATACATACATACATACATACATACATACATGCATGGGACAAATTAGGTGAGAACCAAATTTATTTGTGAGAACATGAGAACTAACTTTGGTTATTAAAACTAAAGTGAATGTCCAACAAAAATAAGTGAATGTCCATTGAAAATAGTGATATTCAATGAAAGTGAATGTCCAACAGAAAATTTTTAGCCATTGAAAATAAATGAATGTCCAATGGAATTAAGTGATCGTTAGTAGTTCTCATGTTCTCACACCACAATTGGTTCTCAGCCGAATGCTTCCCTATATATATATATATGTGTGTGTGTGTAGTTTAAATCACATACATACTTTGACTTATTTATAAATCGTACAAACTCATGGCAGACGTGTAAATTTGCGTGCACGCTCTCCCAGTGTGCGACACGTGTCTAGTGTGTTCATGAAGGCTGACACACAATGATTTTTGGGGTCGCAAAAAGTTCCATACTCAGCGCAAAAAGTTTCACATGAACCCAAAAGTTTCATCTCCAGCGGAAACAATTCCACCTAGTACAAAAGGTCAGGTGAAACCTTTTGCACTGAGGGTGAAACTTTTTGCGACCCCAAGAGTTATTGCGTGCCAGCTTACATGGATGGACACACATGGACACGTGTCGTGCGATGGGAAAGCGTGCGCCCAGATTTCCATAAAACAACGAATATGATTGGTTCGTGATTGGTTTGGACGGTTTGTAAATAAGCCAAAGTTTCTAGTGGAAGGCATCCCTATATATCTATAGGAAGCGAGCCGGTACACGACTTACAAATTCTAATAAGTTTGGCTCGAGTTTGATACGTTTATCAAACGACTCACACTTAAACTTAATTTCAGCACAACTTTGCTTACAGAATTCACAAATTTTTATAAATAATAAATAATTGAACTAAGTTATAATGGATAAAACAATTTTTTAATGAAAAATGAAAAAATAATTTAACTAATACAATAATTTGTAAGAAATAATTATAATTATAACCCAATAAATAAAGTGAGAATTAAAGATGCTCCATAAGTAAGTTTAAAAGCCTCAAACTATTAAAAAAAAATTAGGCTCAAACATCATTAAAACAATTTTGTTACAATTTTACTACTAAGCTACACATTTTTTGTTTTTATGTTACGCAATGTTTGTATATATACCAGAATTAAAGGAGAGACGTATCAATTTTCAGAAAAAATATTTCATATGTTTTATTTTTAAATTCTCGGGCAAGGGGAGTGGGTGCCCCAAGCCCCCATTAGATCCGCCACCGGGCGTATTGAATATAACATATAACTCAATCATTATTTTATCTTCCCCAACCATTGTTTCGCCTCAAAAACATCAAGGTTAACATATATCTACCCAACCCAAACCTTAACCGAAAACCCATGAGTTAGACCTTAGAGAATTTGGGGCAGCCGGTTCAAGTTCATCATGTGTAGTGTATATATTCGGGGATAGGTGTCCGTACATAATCATTATTCATGCATTACAAAAAATTGGTCCGTTGACTTTACAAGCCTATGATGTTTTTTTTATTGGTCCTATGATGTTGGAGTATATACAAAAAGCTTGACAATATCATATCACACAATAAGGTCCCACTGCACTCATAGAACATTTATCCATCATAAACCTATGTCTTTAGTGACTGGTCTTTGCTTATAGAGACGACCCGTGAATTTTGATCTCTTTTTTGTTTTTGTGGATTCCAATGTTAGTATTGTATTGGTAGCTATCTATCAATTGTTTGATTTGTAAACAAGTAGACGAACCACACTATCTTACGTAGTTGTAATCAATAAGTAAAGTTAATAAGAACTGGCAATAATTGTAAATGTGTGCAAAGAGATCAACCTTGAATTTGAACTTCATTGTGGAGTTTTTATTTTGTTTGGTTCAAGAAAACATAAAATACAAAAAGTCAGAACACAAGTGCTTGATAGGTGCGCAGAATTCACAATTGGGTTGGTCAGGTCAAGATTGATGGTGCACGTCGTTGTTGGGCAATTTCTCTTGAAAACCCAGATTGCATAAATTAAGGAGGCGGTCAATTTTGATTGGGTAATGGAGGATCAGTGGAAGTCCGGTTGTGTTTTGATGATTCTCAGTGTTCAAGTTGTGCAATATCAAAGTGACGGCAAATTAGAGTGACGATGAAAGGAAGGCAAACCCTAACATTGAAGGAATCAACAAGCTGTACTGATAGAAGCTGTTCACAGGTACTCACAATCACTACTATATTTGTCTCCATTTCTGGGTTTTACAGTTTTCCCTTTTGTTTATGGCTCTTGGCTCTTTCAATATGGTAGCTTCTCTCAGCCTGCTACCCATTAAATATATTCAACTTATGTTGATACCCATTTGAATGTTTCTGAGAATAGGACATTTTAGACTGACTTATTGTATTTTAGTATAGAGATTAGAGAGATGAGATTGATCATGTGGATGGACTAAGTCTCTCTTTCCCAATTCCCACCTGCCTCATGTACAGTTTACTTTGTTTTCATCTTTCACCTTAGCTCCTAAAGATCAATATTTAGTAATCAATAATCAATAATGGCCCTTACCCACCAACCAGTCTGTCATCCATCCTGGACTATTTAATGCCTTTTCCCTCTCTTTCTAGTTTCTGTCAAATAAATACAATTCCAACATCTTGGCTGTGCTATGTAAATGTAACCCTTTTTCTTACATTGTTTGCATACAAATAATAGTTTATAAACAATGGATATACGTATAATCTGACCGTTGACCTCGTCCGTGCCTGCTAAAACCCCTTCTTATTTCCAAAAACAATACTTCCTTTTTCTTGTTTGATCAAAACTACATTCAAGTCTTCTCTCTGAGATTTCCATGCCTTGCTTGTTTCTCTGTTGATGAGTACAATGATGGGTTCAAGAATTCTGTTACCTCTGCTGATTGTTTTCGTCTTGATTTTCAATACAGCAGGAGAAACCGACAATAAAGATCGTAAGTTCCTTTCAGTTATTCATTTGGTAAACAATCAAGTTCATGTTTAGTTATATCACATCACTTCCTTCATGGTATGATATGTTAGAGCTGTAGAGTCCAGAATCGCCCTTACCTTAAGGATAAGATCGATCTTGATAGAACAACATCTTCATGGTATTTTGTTATTCAACCTGTCCGTCTAACTGGTAGTTTGAATCTTGTCAATTAACTATAAACTAGTAGCATGACAAATACTTGGTCAACTCTGATTAAATTACCATCTCTATGTTTTACGTGCTCGCTTTTTGATGGTTCTTTCCGGGCTCAGTATTTGGGGATTGATTATTGGAAACTTTTCATTTCTCTTTATCACCAAACAGTCACAGCTCTAAAGGCTCTTGATGAGATATGGGAGAACACACCACCCAATTGGGCGGGCTTTGATCCTTGTGGCGATCGTTGGGATGGAATAGTATGCAGTGGCTCACGTGTGACAAAAATGTAAGTTCTGGACTTCCTTTCAAGGTCACATATAATTCATTCTGTTTTCTCCAGTTCTTGCTGTGGTAAAGTAATTGCCGTTTTAACTTTCAGAACATTGTTAAGCATGAATTTGAAGGGTACGCTCTCTGGAGACATTGCAGAATTGTCTGAATTACAGATTCTGTAGGTCTTTCTATCTCTCTTCACTGCATTCTTATTGGCTCGGGTTCAGTTTATGATTACTTGCACACGAGTACAACAGAATTTATATCTTCATTTTAGACTGCAATGCTTATCGATTGGGTATTTTGGATGCTTACATTCTTGCTGGAATTCCTTATTCTTGTGATGTGTAAGGTTTACTCATCTATGGTGTACTCTAACCAACATTCACATGATTCATGCCTGAGTGGTTGTTGCAGCTTCGATTCGGTATCCAATAGACTAACCACTAGGATTTAAATCACAAAAACAGTGACCAAATTGTATATGTAACAACTTTTTATTCCTGATCATAAGGTTCTTTTTACAGAGATCTGTCTTACAACAGAGGTCTTACAGGGTCACTGCCACCATCAATCGGGAATTTGAAGAAGTTGACAAATTTGTAAGGATATACTGAATGCCAATTTTAGCGGACAAATACTTGTGTTCTCACTTCTTAATACGTGGATATGATTGTTCCTAATGACAGAATTCTGCTTGGTTGTGGCTTCACGGGTCCCATTCCCGATACAATCGGATCTCTACCAGAACTACTCTATCTGTAAGAACTTTGACCTGATCATTTTAATATAGTAAAACTGTAAAATTACATAGGTTAACTTCAAGGTAAAGAAATTGGTTGATATGCCTCTGCCGGATCCCATGGGTCTTACTATTTGTTCAATATTGTCATATAACATCTAATTCACTGATATTCTGAATGCATTTCCTTGTATGTGCTGATATAAATGATATTATTCATCTATTATCTGTAGATCCTTGAATATGAATGGCTTCAATGGACCAATCCCACCCTCCATTGGTAATCTATCTAATCTCTACTGGCTGGACCTGGCTGACAACCGGCTTACTGGATCCATTCCTGTCTCCAGTGGGACTAATGCCCTTGGCCTTGATAAGCTAGTCTCAACAAAGCACTTGTATGTCAGATCTCTTTGCCCTTACAGGCTGATTAGTCTTTTCCTGACTGACCCTTTTCTTTCACTTTCCTAAATCTTTTTGATATGTTCTTTTAATGTTTAAGATTTCATCTGTTATCTACAGTCATTTTGGAAGCAATCAGCTCTCTGGAACAGTCCCACCAAAACTTTTTAGTTCAAATATGCAACTGATCCATGTGTAAGCTCCCTTAAGAATCCATGAGACGATGTTATTTATTGTTACAGGAATGAATATTGTCTAGGTTGCCTATTTACTTTCGTAACGGTAACTTAATTGATTATGAACGAGAGAAATATATGGCCCCTTGCTCTTCTAACTGGTTTATCTGTACAACTACCTTGTTTTCTTTTATGGTTATTGGCATTGCCAATTACATATGGATATGAATAAGTTGTTCTGATTATATATCTCAACAGCCAATAACATACGAAAAAACTTGTTTGCCGCCATCCTTTTCTTTTATTGGAACAAATTGATCGTCTTAAGAATGAAGGAAGTTATGGACTGAATACCCAACAACACGGAAGATACTTTGTTTTATTTACCAGCGTTAATTTTCATTTTCTTCAATGCCTTTTTTCTGCGCAGGCTTTTTGAGAACAACCAATTTTCCGGTGCGATTCCTCCAACCCTTGTAGAAGTGCGAACTCTGGAGGTGCTGTAAGTATCACTGTTACAGACATTAATTGGTGTTTAAACATTAATGGCTGAAATTTCTAAGAAGCATTTATATTGAAATACTTATCCTGTATACAGGCGCCTTGATTGGAACTTATTCAAGGGACCTGTCCCTCCAGGCCTCAACAATCTTACATCTGTTAGCGAGTTGTGAGTACTGAGCAAAAATAGTGACTTATTGCATACTAGCATAAGAAGTTTATTCAATAAATGGGATATTAACACTACTAATAGATTACATTGGTGACCCATTTTCAGGTATCTGTCCAACAATCAGTTGACTGGCCCCTTGCCCGACCTTAGTGGAATGAACCTCCTCACCTACGTGTAAGTGCCAATGATTTAAATAACTATCATCAACGAAGGGGTGGTTTTTTTCTGTCTTTTAAGAGGTCATCTTTTGCCCAAAGAAGCACTCAACTATGCACCTACCAATCCAACACGAGTCTTTTCACCATTTGCAGGGATATGAGCAATAACACTTTCACTGCGTCAAATGTTCCTTCTTCATATTCATCATTGCAGTCCGTGACGACATTGTATGCCTCTGACTCTTCCTCCTTACTCTGCGCATAGCAATGCATTGTTTTTGTCTACTCAAATAGAAATGTTGACATTGCAGCTTAGCATAATCTAATACTTTTCTGTGGCAGAGGACTGGAAAATACACAACTTGAAGGAACATTTCCTGAATCTCTCTCCAGCCTTCCTAACTTACAGAATCTGTGAGTATCAGCTTTATCTAAATATTAGCACCACATGTAGTAGTGCGGAAAATATGATAGTAACTTGGCAAGTATTACCTTATCTCCATTTAGCAGTAATGGTGATTTAAAGCATTTTTATTTCAACTTCTGATGTCAGGCGGCTGGGTCATAACAAGTTCAATGAAACCTTTGATACTTCAACCACAAATAGCGCTAAGCTCAATCTTATTGATGTGCGGAATAACAGTATAGTAGGCTTTGCCGAGAGATCAGGGGGATATGATTTTCAGATAATGTATTCATCATTCTTGATCTCTTTTCCTTTCGTTTTCTGCACTCTAGTGTTTGCAAACTCAGATTTATAATATGTTTTGGCAGTTAAGCTGATCTCTCTCTCTTCACTGCTATTTGCATAACATTATGTATTCATGTATTTGCAGACTTGCGGGCAACCCATTTTGTGATGGACCAAATCCGGATCCGAAATATTGCACAATTGCAGTGGACAATAGTGGATATACAACACCTCCAAATAATTGCGTGCCCGTTACTTGCAATTCGGGTCACATTTCCAGCCCCAATTGTAAATGTGCATATCCATACAATGGTACTATAAGCTTCAGGGCTACTACTTTCTCAGACTTTGGAGACTCAACTTACTACACAGCTCTTCAGAATTCACTTAATGACGCCTTTCAGCAATATCAACTTCCCGTGGACTCGGTTTCTCTTACTGTGATTAATCCAAACAAGGCTTCAACTGAATATCTCCAGATCGACTTGTCATTCTTTCCGTCTAGTCAGGATAGCTTCAACAGGACAGGAGTCTCTAGCATTGCGAATCTGTTTACTAACCAGACCTACAAACCTCCATCTAAATTTTTTGGACCTTACTTTTTCAATGGAAGTACTTATGTAAACTTTGCAGGTAATTATGAATCTCATATATATTGTCACATTAAAAGCGGTTTTACATAAAGTTTGTCGCAACATTTGCTTTATCCGATTATGATACTCCCCTTCTCCCCACTCAACAGATATAGAAGTACCAACTGGATCAAACAAGTCATCAAACATTGGCATTATTATAGGAGCAGCAGTTGGCGGTGCTGTCCTTGTGTTATTATTAGTCCTTGCAGGGGTTTATGCTTTTCGCCAAAAAAAGAGAGCAGAAACAGCAACTCAACAGAGCCATCCGTTTGGTAAGATAATAACTTGGCATTTCCTCTATACTTGTCGGGATCTTGTGGGGCTCATTTATTGTTTTTCATGAAAATGCAGCAAACTGGGACACTACCAAGGGAAGTGGTGGAGTCCCTCAGTTGAAAGGAGCAAGATGGTTCTCTTTTGAAGAGCTTAAGAAATATACCAACAATTTTTCAGAATCCAATAATATTGGATCTGGAGGTTATGGGAAGGTAAACTTGATCTCTTTATCATTCCTCGTCTAGGAATGAGCTATGCATTTACCGATTTCCTCTCGGTAATGCTTCTGTTGCACAGTTTTACATTATCCAAGTACGAAAATTTTCAAAATAATCTGGTCATGATTGAGCTGTATTTGGTTATAGTAAATCAGAAGAATCACTTTGGCCTGCTGTGCATACAGAAGCATTATATTAAATACCTTTAAGATATCAATAAAAATCTTCTCTTGTATGGTTTATTTTCTTTGAAATTTCAGGCGTGCTTTTACTGATACGTATCATGACATGTTTCTAGTGCATATAGTTAAGATTCAAGCAATATTTATTTCTTGAAGTTTTTCTTTCACGGAAAATCTTGCTGCAACACCATGTCCTAAATATTCTAGCTATATTTTCTCGATTATAGCCGATGGAGAATAATTCCTAAAAAAATTTGCTTCGATGTTGTTCCAGGTTTATAGAGGAATTCTTCCATCTGGGGAACTGATTGCTATTAAACGAGCTCAGCAAGGATCGATGCAGGGTGGGGTTGAGTTCAAAACAGAGATCGAGCTTCTATCAAGAGTCCATCACAAGAATCTTGTCAGCCTCTACGGTTTTTGTTTTGAGCAAGGTGAACAAATTCTGGTGTACGAGTATGTCCCAAATGGAACTCTGAGGGAAAGCTTATCAGGTAGGCTAACCCATTTCTTCATCTTGGATTGCTTGTACTTTATTCAAGCTTCCACTTGATTAATAATGGCATGACAGTCTTCAGTGGATGCTATCATGTTGTTGAGCACTGACTGAAAGACTTTAAAAATAACATATATTTTTCTCGGAGCTTAATTTGTACATAATCTGCGCAGGGACTTCTGGAATAGGTATGGACTGGATGAGAAGACTGAAAATAGCGCTTGGTTCTGCCAGAGGTCTGGCTTATCTGCACGAGCTTGCCGATCCTCCCATTATTCACAGGGATATCAAAACAAACAACATCTTATTGGATGAGCGCCTAACTGCAAAAGTAGCTGATTTTGGGCTCTCCAAGCCCATGAGCGACGCTGAAAAGGATCATGTCACCACTCAAGTTAAAGGGACAATGGTTAGTCCCTCAAATCTCCTAGGAAATGGCTTATTTTTAATAATACTATGTATGTTATTACATTCAACTAAATAATGCGCTGACAATGAGTTCTCTTCATTGGTACAGGGCTACTTGGATCCCGAATATTACATGACCCAGCAGTTGACCGAAAAGAGTGACGTTTACAGCTTCGGGGTGGTGATGCTCGAGTTGGCAACTGCGAGGAGGCCGATAGAGCGAGGGAGGTACATTGTCAGAGAAGTAAGGATGGTGATGGACAAGACAAAACACCTTTCCAACCTTCAAGAGATCATTGACCCGGCTATTGCTTCTTCGGGAACACCCCTCTATGGTCTAGAGAAGTTTGTGGACCTGGCAATGAAATGCGTTCAGGAATCGGGAGGGGACAGGCCGTCAATGAGCGAGGTTGTGAAGGAGATCGAGAGCATCATGCACCAAGCGGGACTGAACCCCAACGTTGAATCAGCATCCACATCAGAAACGTACGACGGGGCAAGCAAGACCAGTCCCCAGCATCCTTACAGCCCCAAGGCCTTCGAATACAGCGGGGGATTCACAACAGCTCAGAAGATAGAGCCAATGTGACTAAACTGATGTTTAGGACAGAACAGAGGTCACATTTCTATTTGCAGCAGTGACTTTTCATTCGTTTTCAACTTTGGTGTGACGATTATATTTCTTTTATTATGTGTATAGGAATTGTTTCCAGTTGGGTGTAGTGTAAAGAAAGCATGAACAGAACAACTGATAATCTTAATATTTTTGGTGGCCAATGATTCATCATTTATGCATGACATTGTGTTACAGATTGAATATGTGTGAACCAATCAATCAATCAATCAGGTCATGGGTTTCTCCAGGAGGGCGGAGAAGTACCACTCGTTCTTGTCGAGCCCTTTGTCGAGCTTCATGCCCTGGTTCCACCTGAGCTTGGTGAAACCAACGCGGTCGAACATGGGAATGTAGGTTTGGTTGAGCTGAGAGCCGAGGGAGAAGAAGTGGTCGACCCAGAAGAGGCCTCCGGGCCTGAGGACCCTGTAGATGTCGAAGAGAGTGAACTCGAGCATGGCGTCGGGTATCCAGTTGCTGAGGACGTGCATGGAGTGCACAATGTCAAGCGTGTTGTCGAAGAAGGGGAGCCTCTGGGAGACGGTGACGTGGATGGGGACGAGCCCCCTCGAGGCGATGAAGCTGTTGAAGGGGCCGTCCAGGTTCATGGAGGTGGTGATCACGGTGATGTTGCGCTCCCTCATCCGGGCCGCGAAGGTGCCCGACCCGCCCCCTATGTCGAGCCCGATCCGAACGGTGCCCGGGGGCTTGGCGGCGAGGACATTGTCGATGCCGTAGTGGAGGGCTCCGTTGTCGACGAGCCAGCGGTTCTTTTCCCTCCCCGCCAGGTTGAAGCAGTCTTTGCAGTCGTAGAAGCCTGGCTTGTTCTGGCGGTCGACGAGGCACTGGTAGGACTTGCAAGAGTAGGGGTCCCAGGTGATGCTGGTGTCGGGAGGGGTGGTCCACAGGCTCTGGGGGAACGGGGTGGGCTCCACGTACCCTCCCGGGGACTTGGGGTGGCACCGCCGCCGTGGGAGGGGCTCGCACCCCTTCAGCATCAGCCTCTGGGCGAACACGTCGTCCGAGGGGCACTCCCCTCCGCCTTGGTAGGTCATGTACTGGGACAGGTCCTTTTGGTACCTTAAGCACCCCGCCCCCACCGATGGGTACACCTCGTCCGACCCTACCCTGGGGGCGTACCCCAGGGGGAGCTTGTGCGGCCCCATTGCCAATCTCATCTCCTCGTTCATGTACGGGTTGGTGTCATCGTTCACGATAGAGCTGATCACGTCAATGTCATGATCAATGTTGTGATCGTTGGTGTTTCTGAGCTGGTCGAGGAGGGTCTCGACGAGGGAGTTGGTGGAGTTGAGCTGGAGGTGCAAATGAGCAATGTGGGAATGAGTGGAGGAGAGCTCCTCGTGGAGGGAGGCGAGATGGTCGTCCGTCAGGCTGCTCATGACGTGTGGAGTGGTGGTGGTGGTGAAGTTGGTGAGTTTGAAAGGGGAAGGGCCGGCCAAGAGGTAGATGGTGAGGAGGTTGGTGAAGACGACAAGGCAGAGCATCTTCAGCTTGTACTTGCTCTGACTCTGCTGATTATGTGCCTGCTTCTTTTTGTACTCGTGATCATCATCTCCACTTCCCATTTTCTCTATCGCCATCACTAGTACTGCTGCTGTGCCTTTTGTAGTCAACCGGTGATGGTAACACCAAGCAGAGTACTAATTCAGTAACGTCCTTAATTAGAGTATATACACTTAGTTCACGTTACAATTTGCAGCAATTCAAGTGCCGGTTTGGTCGTTCGAGGTCATTCCACTTGCGCCCATATATCGAAACCGGATCTGCGCGTCCTTGGATCCATTCTATCCAATTTAATTTTATTTAATTTGGTTTAGTGTGTATGCATTCAACTACAGACAGAGAGATAGGGTTGACAAAATGATTTCCATCCATTTTTTATCATCTTTTCTCCTTTTTTCAATCTCAAGTCTTTGAATTCAAACTCCTTGCTATTTAGACTAGAACGAGTCAGTGGGAGATTCATATAATTGATGAGCCACAGTTTCCGATTCACTCACTAACCAAATCTTAATCCAGGGGACATTTTCTTCTTGAAGAATCTATATCTTGTTTAATACTTTACATGTGCTTGCATCCTATGATGTTTCTATACTGAAATGGTTAATTTGGTGTCTCAAAAATGTCGTCAATTACAACAACTTTTGGTGATATTTTGTAGATACTGATATTTTTATGGAAAATGTTAGTTTTGAAAATAAAAATTACTTTGTGTAAAAACTTAATTTTTAGGTTTGAAACTTAGATTTTTAATCAAATGACATTTTTAACTTTTCATTTTAAAATAATAATTTTTCATCCAAAATTTAACATAGGAGAATGTATAAAACTTGAGTATAACTGAATGACCAAAATATCTGTCAGGACACAAGTCGGTATAAATTGGGTAAAGTTGTAAATAACTATATGTATTTTTCTCTGTTTTATAATTGTTGAGATTGATTTCTAATTTTAAATCATTTAACCAACATTTATTCAAAATTCAAACACCAAATTATTTTTTCAATTAAACTAGAAGTTTTCATGATTGTCTTCTTTTGTCTACATTTCTATTTCTACCGATTTTATCATTCATAATGTCTGTCCCTCGTCATTCTTTGTAGATAATTTATTAGTCTAAAACTAAACAGTCATGGAAGGAGCTAGCAAAGTATGGTCTTTTAAGATGATGATATCAATTTCTACATGATTGTAATGCAATTCAACATATTACAGTGCCAACCAATAACACAATAAATCATGTATGAGTATCAGTATCAACAATATGAGGTTGAAGTGGAGTTGCTTGCGCTAGTTTCCTGAGGTTTCCAATGATCATAACCAGTTTTGTGTTGAGCCTATTCACAAAGCACTTGGGCAGCCATCCAGCCGGATCTAACTGATACACACCATCACCGCTTAAATCAATCAGGTTATAATAACAAAGGAAAACGACACTTTAGTATATCCGTCATTTTCACTCTTGTACACCAAACTATTATTTTAGCTTGTGTGGTAAACATTATCCAATACTGTTAGATTTTTTAATAAAAAGACAAAATTGTCCCTCAACCCTGACATACATACCTGAACCACATAAGTGACCATACAGGAATCATGATGAAGCCTCTCCACAACCCAACCCGATTCCAGCAACAGTCCTCTGATTGCATTGTTTTGCTTTGGGTACAATCCTGCTGCTATTTCTTTTGGCAATGAAGCAACTGCTACCACCTAAATCCATTCCCATCCCCAATTATTAGCACAAATTAACAGTAATTATGAGAAACAAACAACTAATTAATCACATCCTTGATTAATTTACCAGTGTGCCATCTTCCATGGTTTCGCGCCGCTCGTATACTATGAATTCTCTGTTCCTGAACAGAGGCTTCGCGTTCTCTCCAAACCTTAGAAGGATGATGCTGAGGTTATCCCCAAGATCTTTTATGTACTTGGATTCTACTAGATCATCGTCCCATTGCTATCAAAATCACAACCAACTAATATTAATTGTTTTGTTTACATGAACTTAAAACTATTAAAACTAGGAGGTGATGGGTCGTTCACCTTAGCCGCGTCAATGGCATTGGCAACAGTGATGAATTGCTGAGGCAAGACCGATCCGAGCAGCCACCGGCTGCGAAAGGTATGGAGCGACCCAGACCTGCACTTTGGTCTTTCTATATTAATTTAAACGCTTAAAGTATGTTAGACCTGTGTATCTTGTATTCCAAGTACATATCAATTCAATATATCAATATTATTTATAGGGAAAATGACAAAAACATGTCTTATACTATTAAATTTTGATAACATGTTCTGTAGTTTGTTAATGACAAAAAAAAATAATGTCAACTTTGATTTTTCTAAATAGGTGTGTATTTGTACAAAAATTACGAAATTGTCAATAATATTAAGAATTAACAAAGTACATGTTATGTTGTTGCGAAAGTGTGATGGTATAAAACATGTATTTCTAATACACATTTATAATTGTATGTACCTGCGCTTTGATATTTCAACTCCGTTGTCAAGAGTGACGACCTTCCAGCCATCGGCGAGCTTGTTGCAGTCAGAAGCTGAGAGTAGCTCTTGTATACAGCTCTCGCTCGCAAACTGCACGTACCTTCTCAGAGAGTCCTCGCTTATGGACCTTACATCGATCACAGAATACCAACAACAAACAATTAAGACCCAATTCTGAATCTGATACAGGAAAATTGATGAGAAGGGGATTGGTACTGACCAGGAGCGAGTGCAAGGAGCTAGATTGCTCATTCCAAAGGCTGTGTTGTGTTGACTTCAATTATAAGTTACAAAACAAACAGAGGAATAGAATATATACGGAAGAGGAAGAGAGTGATAAGATGAAGAGTTGTTAAAGAAGGGTTATGATCGGTCGGGTCGGGTGGAATAATGGAAAGTGGGGCGAGGCACATGCAGTGCCAGAAGAAGAAGAAGCTCCATGATTGCAACTGCACGTCTTTTTTCTCTTTGTAGATAAAAGATAGATGCGGACTAATGGAAACTGGAAGTGGGGAAGATGATGCACATGGCGTGTTTATGGGTTTTCAACTTCTTATTACTTACACACCACACACACTAAATAAATTCATTGTGTTATCTTATGTGTCTCCACAGTCCCACATCATTTAATCAAGGAGATGAGTAAACCAACTACAAATTCATAATTTTTAATATAACTCACCTTCTCACGGACACAATCCATTTTCAATAGTTTCTGAGATGAATCGTGAATGGTTTATAAGCATTTTAAAGAAATGTGATGTGAATTCTGAATTTTGTAGAAAAAGAAGAGAAATGAGATCATTTTTAAAAATATATTGAAAGCCCTATTCTTATTCTCTGCAACATTAAACAATAGTGGGTTAAATAAAGTTTATGACCCTAAGCTAAGCTGGTGTTGGTCAACGTACAACCACTCCATTACACTGATTTACTAGCCATTTACAAGACTAAATTGCCATAACAAACAAGGACAAGACTGTGGACCATAACCAATTACTTTGACAAACTCACTTTATAATGCTGCCTAAACACCAATATCACTTTACAGTGCTTGTTCTTGATATCTTTTTAATACACGGCCTAACTTTTCGGGCTATTATACCATCCTCAAAACTACTGTCATTAATCTGATTTTTGGATGTATGGATATATATTCATGTTCCTCTTTGTTGGACCGATCAAAATGGCCAATTCATATATTAATTTGGGATTAGGTCAACTTAAACCATAATTTTGAAACTCTTAGACTTATCCTAGAATAATGTGAAACACGTTTACATAATATAGGATATGAAATCTTTCCAATACTATACACGAGCTCTAAACGGACAAATGGTGAATGAGAAATTAAATCTCAAAAATGACCACTTGAAATAGTGTTGTTGAAAAATTGAGATATAGTGTTTCTCAAAATGTGTACACGTCTAGTGTTCTCTTAAGAAGAATATTACGAAATAAGTAGTCTTATTCCCCAAGAAAGAAAATTGGTAAGTATTTCATTCTTTTTTTCTTGAGGTTTTGAATTTCCCTTAAACCTATATTGTCATAGCTTTGCTAGAGACGAAATACACACAACGAAAATCATAACCGACTCTCTCTCTCTCTCTCTCTCTCATACGGGGCAAAAATCGTCTTAAGAAAAGCGGAGTATTGTGCCTCGACGAAATTCACTTCCGTCTCGTTCATCCGTCCAATACCGAATATCAGTTCAAGTACTATTTATTGTATTTTTATTGAGATATCGAATAAATAAAAGTATGTTATTTGATATGTTTTTCTGGTTCGCTTTGCTTTACTATTACATGAATGCATGTATACTTTAATCGTCAAGTTTATGTTTATGGACTAACATATATCCAACACTTTTCACATGGCAATATAGTTACATATTTGTTTCCATCTCATCCATTCATTAGGTGGTAAACAATACGACATTAGAGTAAATTTCAGGAAAAGTGACAAAAATATGTTATATACTCTGACATTTTTTATGAAAAGATGCTCTATGTTTCGTTAATGACAAAATATGGTATGAACTTTATTTTATGTGTAAAATATATGTATTTTTATGAAAATGTAATTGCCCTTAAAATTAAGAACTTGATTTTATTTTATTTTAAAAAATTTAACTTAAAATTAATTTAGCTTAAAAATTCAAGGGATAAATGCAACCAACTATATATAAACTAAACCACTTTTACACTTGTGTACATTTAAACTATTTTTTTAATTTCGTAGCTCACATAAAATTCTTTTTTAGTTTCGTTTGTAACACCGTTTGTTTGTTTTTTTAAAATTTAAAATGACAAAAATATCATTCTATTTATTGTTTAATATTATTTCAAGTTTGAATTACCTAAGTTTTGGTACAGTGGTTCAAGTGCTCGCTCTCTAACTTAAACCAGAGTTCAAGGCTCATCAATAATATCTTGGGTGAGAAATTGCCATCAATTCCAATTCAATTTTGCAGACCCATCTATTGTTTTATGCTGATATCGAAGAGATGTTTAGTGGGTTTCACATGTTTTCGCGGAAGAGGAGAAGTAATATGAGCTCCAGGGAAGTGGAGGCGGTGGATTTTAGGGACGATAAGGAAGCTTTTGAAGATGGTGAAATAGGTGGAGAGAAGACCTACTGGGCTCGGGGAAGGGAAGATTTATGATACTTCAGTTGAGGAAGAGTTGTTTGAAAAATTAGAGAAGAGAAATAAAGGTCAGCATGCTAAAATAAGAAATCTCCACCTCTGGCCTTATCACCTTCCTTTCCTTCTCGTGTAAATCACAATCGCTAGGACGATGAGAGCGACTCTCAATCTGACGTGGCCCAGTCCCGAGCATCAAAGAAGACCTCTTAGAGTTTAACCAAACCATAATTGATGTGTACATATTTTGCTTGATTTATTAATACATTTTTCCCGCAAATTACCAAGTTTTAACCTTTATTTTGTATTTATTTCTCGCAATTTGTATCTCTATGCCTTCAGAGGTTTTCTAGTGTTGTTTAGACAGTTTTGTAGATTTGAGGTAAAAAGGGAAATTGAGCAAAAGTCTAATACTCTTATGAATTTTCTTATGAATTTGAGGTTTTCTTATGAATTTGAGCTAGAGACCTCTGCCGTGATGGTGTGTAGCCGGCAGCAAGCAGCAATTCCGGCGAGTTTGGACGAGCTCCGGCGCCACACTCGTCTCCGACCCTCCTTCCGACGACTTCAACGAGTTTGTTGATGCATGCAAGGTTCATATTTGATTGAACAAATGAGAATTCAATCATATATCATATTTATACAATAATTATTAATTAAGAATTTGCGTATTTGAAATAATTTCGTTCACTTAAGCATTTCCGGCGATGTTTCCGGCGAGCCTCCGGTCAGTGGCTAGGAGGCGAGAACGATCGGAGAAGTCGGTCAGAGGTCGGAGACGAGGCCGGCGAGGAACACGGTGGTTGTGGAGAAGTTTGATCGGAAAAACACACCAAAACTCAGAAATGGCATGATTTGAAATTTAAAGTTTGACCAAGGGCATTTTCGTCCTTTTACTTAAAATTTTAACAGAAAATCTAACGGCAGGGGTTAAGTGTCCATTTTCAATCTCTATGTGTAGCTAGGTGTCCAGTTTGAAAGATGAGGATAGCTATGTGTCTTTTGACCTTAGTTGGGTATAGTTACGTGTAGTTTTCCCTAATTTTAATAAATTAATTCTTAATATTCGTTTTTAAAAATACATGTATTTTGCATGGAAAAAAAACTTACAACACTATTTTATTATTAAAGAAGTATATATAAGACCATTTTACAAAAATGTCTTTCCTTTTTCCACAAACTGTCTTTTTAGACACTCTTTTACCATTTTCCTTAAATTTTAAGGGCAGGTAACAAAGGAAAATGTGAAAAAGAGAGCCGATTGGATGTTTCTTAAGAGAAGCATATATTTCAAAAAGGGATGATTACAAGGAAATAGTAATATGTTCATAGTCCTCTTACTACCAACTCACATGGGAAAAAGTCAATGGGAAAAGTCATATGAATCTGAAAGATAGCAATAATAAACTGATGTAAAGGCCGAACAAAGTAGATAACATATATAATTGTTGCTATTTATTACATGGGTCATCTTTCTAACTTTGTTTATTTAAAACAAAAGAGCTCCAATCCAAGGTTTTACCTTACCTGTCACATTAATGCCAACATATGTCCTCTTTCCGGGCAAGAAAAATGGACCAAGTCTCATGGAGGAAACTAATATATCTTGCTATTTCTTTCCCTTATAAAGAAGGCTCTAATTAATGAAAATGAGGATTTGAGAATAAATTAGACACTAGATATATCTAATGAAATAAGAAGTCTTAGGTTTCAGGTTAATTTTGCATGGAATTGGTCATTTCAAGCTTGCAAAAAGAAACAACAAAAAAAGCTGAGGCAGACCCAGATTTGAAATGAATAGCTCATCTCAAACATAATAACTAAACAATGAAACAAGAAATAAGGATAGGCACTATATATGTATGCAGTTTCAATCATTGATATACAACTGTACAACACATGGGAATCATCATACATACTTCATTGCCCTCTGCAAGCAACAAACCATGACTGCTTCAACTCGTATGCATCATGGTGCTTCTCCCTTGTTCGGTTTCTTTTCATCATTTATCATCATCAATTTAACATCTCTCGCCGCAGCTAATATATTGATAGTATGCATCATTTATTTTTTCCTTTGGACATGCAATACCATAGCGGTTGAAAATGTTATTACATCTGTCGTTTCACCCGCAACCTTTAGTTTGTTTAGGAGATGTGAATTATGAATAAGCTTGAATTAAGGAGACAAAACAATGAGCTAGCAAAGTCAAATTTACATCTTAGCTTAGAAAGTAGTAGTGCCAAATGCCAAGGGTAATCATGGCCGGCTCAATGATCCTTAAGCCCTAAAGAAAAAATGATTGATATGGTATTATTTGGGACATTGATTTTCAAAATGAGCATAAAATATTTAAATTTGGAGCCTTTTATCATATTTGGACCATATTTTTTCGGTGGGCCTAACACAATTGTCTCACCTGGACGAGCCGGCCTTGAGGGTAATCATATAAATGATGTTTGAAGAAATATAATGACAGTCAATGCTGTAAAAAACGTCAAACACGAGTTGAACGAAGAGTATTTTTCAAGAAATAATCAAAACATAAACCAGAATAATGATTAATTAAAAATTATAAGTAATTAATCTAGAATTCATTAAACAAGTCGAATACTTTTTTACTACACTGCTAATAATAATACATCAAAAATTTACTTTTCCTTTTATCTCCGTATTCAATCCAATCTATTCACTCAGTCATCAGGGTGTTCATCACTCCCTCGCTTGTGAATTAGATGTAGTGTTAGTATCAGTCAATCCTATAGATTAACAAGTACTATTATATCTCCAACAAATTTTCTACTCTAAATTTCGTAGAATTGTTGCAACAATTTTACATTGTCTTTATCTAAGAGAACCAACTATACCTCAGCTAAAATAAACTATATTTCTGTTCATGACTTTTGTAAAGGGATATTTACTTGGAATTGGTAGATAATTGAGAAATAGTAAATTGAGTGATGTTTAAGTCAACATATTCTTTTTTAAATTTAATAATAACTTTTGAATGATGTTTGCCTTTTGAAATCGTTCTTTAATACAATGTTCATTAAAAAGACAATCACCTGGAATTTAATCAATTGAAACAAAAAAACGAAGTTTATAGCGTACAATAGATAAAAAAAAGTAGGGAACAAAATCACACTCAACAATTTTAAAAAACACATAATTACTCCTAATTTTTAAAACAGACAATGAGCCACACCTAGAGATCATAAATTGACACTTAGCACCGACCGTTAGAATTTTGGATGAAATGTGTTAAATTTTAAAGTAAAAAGACAAAAATGCCCTCGGTCTGACTTCAAATTTTCAAAACCATGCCATTGTGAGGATTTTGGTTGTTTCTTGGCTCAACCTTCACCGATCTCATCTCCAACCTCCGAACAAGTTTGCCGGTCGTCCTCGCCTCTTCGCCATTGACCGGATACTCGTCGTGGTCGTTGCCGAAAATGCTCAAGTGACCAAAATTGGGTCTTAATCTAATTTTTGGTTGGTTTTGAACGAAAACAAAAAAAATTCAGTATCGAAGCTCCCGGTCTGACTGGCCGGCTCGACCCGAGTCTCGGGAGGTTCCGGTGCGATTCCGGTGAGTTCCTGTTCAAAACTAACCCAAAATAAGAACAAGACCCAATTTCGGTCACTTGAACATTTCCAGTGAGCATCTCCAGCGACGAACACGACGAGTCTCCGGTCAATGGCGAGGAGAGGAGGACGATCGAAAAAGTTGTTCGAAGGTCGGAGATGAGATCGGTGAAGGTTGAGCCAAGAAACAACCAAAATTCTCACAATGACATGGTTTTGAAAATTTGAAATCTGACCAAGGGCATTTTCGTATTTTTACTTTAAGATTTAACAAATTTCATCCAAAACTCTAACGGTCGGTGATAAGTGTCAATTTATGATCTCTGGGTGTAGCTCACTGTCCGTTTTGAAAAATGTGGTAGTTATGTGTCTTTTGGGAATTGTTGGGTGTGGTTGGGTGTGGTTCTGTGTCTTTTACCTAAAAAAATATTAGAAGAAAAACCTTAGGGGTTGTAATCAGTACAAACATATGCTTCAGATACAAATCTATAAACTAAATTTGGACCATACGATATGGTATTTAGGTGGGGATTTTTTTGTCATTAAACCCGTGACCTTTGTTACACCTCTCCCCCAACAGAGTTCACCCATTTGCTATAGTATGGAACCCGAGATCCTGATTACACTTCATCCTCTCGTTTCAACCGGTGTAGTATTTCGTTACAATGATAAAAAAAATATGTTTCAATAAATTAAAATTAATTATTTCGGTTGAAATTGTTAAATTATATTCTAGCTTTCCTATATTTAGTTTCCTTATATTTATATTTCCTTTTCTTTCTTGTATTAGGGTATCCTATTATATTTCTATTACCTCTATAAATAGAGGTCTCTTGTAATTCACAATAGAATCAATTCAACAATATTTCTTATTGTTAACATGGTATCAGAGCCATATTGATCATAGGCAAAATCTTTACAAATTTTTCGCTTTGCCCACTCGTCAATGATTTGTGATTCTGACGGGTGGGCGAGGCAATTCAATCTCAATTATTTGTAATAGTGATAGGTGGGCGAGGCTACGAAATCGCTTCCGCAAATATTCGTGAGGCTCCGTCACCGGACACTGTCCGAGGCCGCTTCAGTAATTTGGGTTACGAGGTTGAAGGTAGTTGGTCAAGAATGATGATGGAGTTGTTGATGCTTCAAATTGCTTGATTGGTCCTTCTCTCTTATGCTTTCTTCTAATAACTAGAAAGTACCCGCCGACCATTTGTCGCTATCTCGATGTGTTCTTCTTGTCTTGCATCTCAACTAGCTTCGGTTGGAATATTTTTTTTTTGGATTGCTCGTTTCTTATCTGACTCTGTTTTCGTCCTCTATGACATTTGTTTTGGCCAGCGGCCATAGTCCATGTGTACAATCCCGTAATTCGGAAAAGCTACCTCGTAATTCGGAAATCCCGTAATCCGAAAATTTTATCCCGTAATTCGGAAATCCCATAATCCGGAAAATACATCCCGTAATTCGTAAATCGCACGTGAGAGGATTGATGAGCATTAACGAAATCCTTTTGAAGATTCCAACTCGCAAGGAGGGAAAAAGACCGGAACATATTATGATTAGTCCAGTACGGCGTCCATTCAGGCATCTGACTTTATACATCAGGCATCAGACATCTATCATTGGCCGTGAGCGGCGCACATCCTCCTTCTTCAATTCTCGCCACATCACTTCGACAACATTCTTGGCAGCCGCAACCCTCGCCACAACTCAATACTATCAAGCTTCAAACTCAATTCTTGTTTCACCGCATTGAGTTTGAGGGGAACTGTTAAATTATATTCTAGCTTTCCTATATTTAGTTTCCTTATATTTATATTTGATTTCCTATTATATTTCTATTACCTTTATAAATAGAGGTCTCTTGTAATTCACAATAGAATCAATTCAACAATACTTCTTATTGTTAACAGAAATCGATAAATTATATAACTATAATTGATCCTTCAACTATTAGTTCAACTTTTGGTTAAGTTGGTTTATCTTAATATGATATCACTCTAAATATCCAAAAATTTATCCCTACTACTTTCTATATTTGTCAAAAAGGTTTCATTTAATCTACTGTGCATTCCATTCCAGCTATGCGTTTGGGAAGTGAAGCCCACAGGCCCAAAAAATCTGTTATAGGTGAAGAGCCCAACCCCAAAGCAATGCATGTATTGTAACTGTATTGTTGGCAGAGTAAAAACAAGTGGCAGTGGCTGGTCGAGCTGCTGCCAAGTTTGTGACAAGGATTGGATTTAGTGTGAAGCTGTGTATCTTCCATTTTTATCTATATATTGAACCTTTTATTTTAGAGGAATTTGTTTTTGGCGTCAAATTTGGTTTATCCTTTTTTGGTGTGCGTTTCGTTTTCAGAGGCTACGGTTTTCGAAGACGAAGATATAGGTTAACGGATATGCGACCTCTGATTTTAGAATTCAACCGAAAATCGAGCTCAGTGTCTTGTTCTCGTTTGATCGATACCGATCGGTGATGATTTCTGGGTATGCAAATTCAACATCTTGCTTACATTAACTGGGATTGGGTTATGAACAGAAACTGAGAAAGAAACAAGAAGAATTGAGATTTGAGAATAGGGTTCGTCGTTCTCGTTGTTACTCTACTGTAAGTGCAATGCAATATGCTGCAACTTCTTCTTCATCATCGCCACTCTATTACACCAATAACAAATCTATGGTTGTGATGGCCAAGGGCAACAGGAAGTCCCACACTTCTTCTCAGGTTTTGTTTATTTTAATTTCTCTTTAACATCAAAACCTCACCTTTCAATTACTCTTATTCCCATTTGGAAAGTCTCATACTTGTTGCTTTTCTTTCGGTGATTTCCCATTTTATCTTAATCTTCTGTGCAATGATTGAACTATGATGACACAGTATTATCAGATACCCTTTGCTATGTATAATCCTGAAAACAAGTGAAATCTTTTATTGCTCACATAGATTTTAGGTGGTTCTATTCCATGGCTCTCTGACAACCCGTTTCATTAACAGACATTAATAAAATGATAGGAATCAGAGTCGAATCCTCGGAGAATTACATCAAATGTGAAGCAGAACTTGCACACTTTGAAGCTTTGGAAGGTTAGTGATCAAATTCTAATACAAATGTCTGAAGGCTGCGATTGAATTTCTATCCTTGATTGCGTGATAAGCCCAACATCTTGTGAGTAATAGGAGTACCGAGAGAGAAGATCCGGGACACCTAAACCTGCTACTAGTTATCGCAGAAAGAAGTTGCCTAAGCAGGTCCTCCCGGGAGATAGTTTTGAAGATGACGATGAAGTAATTGAAGATCCGACCACAACCCTCTACTAGTAATACATTTCTAGGTTTCTCTCTCATTTCAATTTGTCATTTAGCCCATCCACTTTCAGGTTTCTCTAATGACTGTGTTGCTAAATTTGTTCTGCAGTACAAAGCAGGGTATAGAGACTGGAATTCCTGTGTTACTTGTTGATGGATATAATGTATGTGGCTATTGGCCAAAACTCAAGAAACATTTCCTTGGTGGGAGACTTGAGGATGCTCGGCAAAAGCTAATTCATGAACTGATAAAATTCGGCATACGAAGAGGTTTGTGCTTTGCTTATGCACCGACCTCAATCGCACCACATCGACTCCTCAGTCAATATATCTAGCTCTTACTTCTTTTCTTGGGCAAGTTATGGTCTTTCTTTTGATGTTTGTTTGCCCTCTTTTGCTTTAGATTTTAGGCCAGCTAGAGATACGATGATCAACTAGAAAAGCATCCGATGTTCCCATTTCAAATAGTTATCTAATCTCTAGGATGTTATTTATCTTGTAGAGTGAATTTCAGCTAGGCAGCTTCTAAGGTTGCCTCAGACTAACATAGAGTTGTCCACACCAAGATGATGGTATGATGTTAGTGTTGATATGATATTTACATACAGCAGGGTTTTGTGACTCAGTTGTGTTACAGGAGCCACCCCTTGGACTTGTTTACTCTTATCACACACCTCATTTTGTCAGTATGAATAATAATTTATAATACACACATTAATTTCATGAGTAGCATTGGATGTTTTTGATATTTTAGGCTAAAGGTTAATGTCTTAGGCTCTTCAGTATGAAGTTATTGTATGTGAAATTTCCGTAATAAGTGATATGAATTGTTTATATGCTATCAGTTCCTCACTCTTTTATTTATGAAACGTCTACAGAGGTGAAGGTGGTAGTCGTATTTGATGCCATGATGTCTGGGCTTCCTGACCACAAACAATGTTCCTCTGGGTACTATTTTGTGAACCTAAACTACTGTCCCTTTTCTTATTATGGTTGATATGTTAATGCGTGGAATCAAAAAAGCTTTTCCATAGCATTGACGTTAATTTGCATACCTTAAGAGGACATGTGACATTGTTATTGTTAGTCCACTATATGCGATGCTTCTATTGACTAGGAGACACAGTTCGGTTGCCTATAAATCTTGGCAGCAAAGCTTTCAAGAATTGGAAAAGAAAAATATGTATTTTGTAGACTTTTCAAGGAATTGTCAGTCATCTTTCTCCGTGTTATAAGTGAAACTTTTATTTTTATTAAGCTTAAACCATTATTGGGAATATGTTACTCGTGTGCGAGTGATAACTGACCATAATACTGCTGGAATATGAACTATGGCTTCAGAACCTTAAACATATCAATGATTCAATAAGTATCCAGGGCTCTGAATTCTGTGCCAAATTGGTTAAATATGCAAAATATGGTGATATTCGGTCAATTTAATCATGTATTTACGAGTAGCGTGGATCATTCATTACTAATGTTGGCACGTTCCCACTAAATGTTCATCCTGGAAATAGTTGACACATCTAAAAACATATTTCCTTTTTTTCTGGAGTACCAAGAATGTTGTATGTTTTCAATGTGTGCATATTGATTTTTCTGATGAAACTGAATTGGATGAAACTAAGATAATAGCAAACATATGCGTGTTTCAAAATCTCATTCTGCATTTAACTTTTAGATTAAATTATGATTGCTCTTTTGATTATGTAATTCATGATTTCGCAGCATTGATATAGTGTTCTCAAGTCACATGTCTGCTGATACGTGGATTGAAAGAGAGGTAAGAATCTGCATCAAATTGACATATACACACACATATAGTGGGAGAGAGGGAAGAGGGATCTGTTATCTCACATGCAATCAATAGAATTCTACCTCTTCAGATTTATCGCCTTATTTGATCCCATATTGGCGTTGGACATAATTCTCCCCTGTAAAGATCTCATGCTATCTAAATATTTCCGTTTATCAGATATGTAACTTTGGGATGCTCTGATACAGATATATGCTTGGTCTTGGTTTCACTTCACCACAACTTGATGTCTTCATGCAGTCTTGTCTTTATTCCTAATATCGTTGGATTGGCACTAAAGTGCTCTCAACATACCTCACTAGAAGGCATTTGCTTATAAGGGTGTATAAGGGTGTATCAGCTCATCTGCGTCATTTAGCCTAAATATTGAGTATACGTGGTTTGTAGCTGCATTTAATCGCTTATGATCATTTTAAAAAATCACAAGTTGTTGGATTGTATTGATGCTTCAAGAAAAAAAATACTTGGACACAACTTGTTTTGTGTTGAATACTCGAAGTAGGCTGATATCTCCATTACAACTATTTTTCTGAAGTTTTGATTAAAACTTTGTTGTAATATTCGACTTAAGACTATCAGATGTCTCATAGAGTCCACATTTAGTGAAATAGTTTAATGCCGACTAAGATGTTAATTTGTTCTACAGACTGCCAAAATGTACAGTTATGTAATATATTGATGACAATTTACATCCAAACTGATTTTTTTGCTTGTAATGTTCGTTCTATTAGAAAATATTTTGTATGTGTTTTCATTATTATGATAAGATTTTTTTCCTTGCTCACATACTAGGTTGTTGCTTTGAGGGAGGATGGATGCCCAAAAGTTTGGGTCGTGACATCTGATCGTCTTCAGCAAGATGCAGCAAATGGAGCTGTATGCATTCTCCTCCTGCTATATCTCTGTGATAACCACGTGAAGTTTTGTTGTTTATGATCTGAACTGAACCAAAGACCTCTAGTTGGATTAACGCAAATTATAAAATAACTACACATTACTTTATCTTGTAACAAAAAGCTACCGACAATGATTATATATACCTCCTATATTCTCTCTCCTTGAAAGACCTCACTCGACATCCCAAGTAAGGCTGGGGCTGAAAAGCAGTGAGCACTCATCATATTAGTATTGTCCAGGGCTATGCAATACACTATATACTTGATTTTCCCAGCTTTTGTTACTAATGAGCCCCTCCCTCTCAAAAAATAAAAATAAACAAATGAGCCCCTCCCTCTCTAATATACGATTAGGCTGCAAATGTAGTACATCATTTCAAGCATGGCTTAGTAAAAAAGGCACAGTATTTCAAGTCACTTAATCAGTTGCTTGTACTATTTCTATCTTCAGTTCAAGTCTACTTACTTGTCTGTTTTTCTACATTGTAGTTTTTGTAGAGAATACTTAAAAATTAGTGTAAAGGGTTTTTTAATTTTCTTGCATTTAGGCATTATATTCTGTTCTCCTTAATGTTGTAAATCTATGAATTGTAAGATATAATAGACCGCTTACTGATCCGAAATACAGAACACTGTTTCGATCATCTCCCATTTCATGTTAATCTATTTCAGGAGAGTTGTTACAAGACTGCAACCATCCTTATTGTATTTTTATCAGCCCCACCCTTGTAGTTTTGAACAACATAATCAGCTTTAGTTACACTCTTTCATATTAATATATTATGCTATCTGCTCCCATATACTCCCTCAATTTCACAATGAAGTCTTATTTGGCTTCTTTCTGGAACATCAGAAAATTTTGTTAATGGTTGACTCTCCAGTCCACTTGTACCTTTATTTTAGCATGCAAAAAGTAGTTATAGCTGCTAAAATGAATGATGAATTTGGAAATTAGGTAACTTAATATGAGAAGGAAAAGTGACCTAAAGCAGGGGATCCATTTCTAATGTAGCATTTTAATTTGTTCTTCTGTAGAAATTCTCTACAGGTATTTAAATGTTCTCGTTTTGGAATATTTTGTAAATGTTCCGTTCACAGAGCATTGAAAGTCGAATAAGTTTTGTATCGTAAATGTAAAACAAGCTACAGGCGTCTCGTATAATATTTCACACAAGTGTTGTACCTACAGGTTAAAATTGGGTTTTGTTGATGAACTGGTTGATTTAATTTAACTGTGGTAAA
Source organism: Geranium rotundifolium (assembly GCA_963920655.1). Lineage (NCBI taxonomy): Eukaryota > Viridiplantae > Streptophyta > Magnoliopsida > Geraniales > Geraniaceae > Geranium > Geranium rotundifolium. The sequence continues at coordinate 27,689,442 of OY987314.1, read as the reverse complement.
ATTTCCAGGGTGCCTTTGTATGGAGTTGCAGGGCACTAATATCCGAGGTAAGATGCAGTTACACAAGATTTCATAGTTTTGTTTGTCATCCATGTCTCTTGTTTCTCACCTACAAAATAAATTATAGCAGCAATGGAGAACCTTCATTGACTCTCATTGGGCCTTTTTAAGTGATGATGTTTATGCATATGAAAAGTAATATCTGAAATGCCATTTTCAATATTCTTGGCATCAGTGCCAACATGTGCACGAAGTTACATAAATATATTCTTACTTTATTGGATAGGTAAAATAAAGGATATGTTTTTAGCGTGTATCTGATTTCAACTTGGCTAAACACTTGTCCCTTGCATTTTATGTTAATCATAGGTAAGAAGATTCTTATCATGATATTTTCTGTCCAACTTGTGCATGTAGATTAAAGATTCTGAGAAGGAGTCCAAAACAATACGTGAAGAACAAAGGTGCACACATAAACGAATATAACCTTACCAGATAATTTATACTGTGCACATTATGAATATTACAAAGATCGAAAATATGCCATGTTTGTCTTTGTATACACGGGAACTAATCAAACACAAATCATTGGAATCAGCTCAAGGGAGTAACTTCTAATCTCCTCATTAACGAGGAGAACATGAGAGATTATCTGTACCATGCTTTCATGAAACAAATTTTTTTTTTGGCTAAGACTGCAATAACAATTCCCCACCTTTAGATTGGCCATTATCCTTTGCAGATGTGAAAGACAAGGTTCTTAGGTTTGTTACATTTCAACTGAAGGTTGCATCCTCAACCCTGTAAAAATAAAATGGCTCTTTTTTTTTTTTATTGTCGCGAGGTTGGGTGAGAGAGAAGGAATAGAGTTGAGATAATATATACCGCAGCAGGACTTATAAATGGGGTTTGGGGTAGCCTTATTGAAACTCAATTTGTAACACATAGTTAAGTGAGACCTGCCTATGCATTGCTGTTTTTGGACTCCAAGTACCGTGGATTTGGGAAGTTCACCAATTAAAACTTTGGAAATTTACCAGGGATGAGCCTGGAATCGATATCATCAGATTATATTATTCATATAACCTACTCTAAGGCATTCCTTATATCCCTGATTGTCATCAATTAACTTTCCTTTTTTATGACAAGGTGTCACTCGTTTCAAGGCAAATTGCTAAAGCACAATCTAGATTCAAAAGTTGTGGAAGCTCTGAAGGATATGAGGAACAAATTATCTCAAAAGGAGAGGGGATAGTGGTCATTGCTGTATGTGGAGTTCCAAATCCATGGATTGGCATGTGTATTGTGATTTGTTATATTAAGGAAGAAACAAGATGGTCCAAGGTTGGAACTAGAAATGCATTGTAAATTTGGACAGAATGGTGAAATGAAAGAGGAATGGAAGTGATTGCTCAAATGGGTACAAATATACTTGTGTTCTTAGCTCAAGAATTTGTAACATTCAGCTGTGACTGTGTGATAGAAGCTAACTTGTCAGACATATACGTACACACTACATATATAAAGTCAACTGAGAATGAGGGAGAGAGCTGAGGCATGCACGGGTCAAAACTTGGGGGTCACGGGATGCCTGTGCACTGCAGCTGTTATTTGATTGTTCTCTCTTAAATTTAATAAATATTCTATCGTTAAATTTGATTGGCTCTATTATAATAGCATACCCATCAAAGCTATTTTAGTGTTCTCATACAGTTAAAAACTTACATATACCAACCCTCTTCCCTATTATTTGGTTTGATTGGAATATTAGGTCCAAAAACCACTTTGATACACAAACTTATCTCAGTGTATTTCTAAAATAAATGTTACTAGAATATTGGATTCTGAAATTTGGATGCTCTTTTCTATTAAATGAATTGCAAATAGAAAATTTGTTTTTTTAAAGGTAATAGAAAATCTGTTTTGATAATACATGATGTTTAATTTTCTTGAATATATCATTTGTGAAAATTTGATACTAATTATTACATAATAAAATTACATATAACTATGAAACTTGCGTGTACATGTGCGGGGGAAAGAGTACTCTGTCCAATTATGTGTCTCGTACAATAAATTTGTTATAACAAAACTACCATGTCAAATAACTATATAATTCATTGATATAAATATTCAGGAAACAACATGTCATTTAACATAGTGAGTGATGCGAGTATATGAAACATCTGTAATTGTACATGATTGATGGGATGAGAAAGAAACAATTAAGAGCCCAACAAGAAGAAGAGGTGGTGTATTAATGAAAAGAAGAAACAGAAATATTAAATGGGAGTGGTCAGAGGGTCAATGGATTTGGTATAGTCAGACATGTTATGTATGGTCCTGGCCCTGGTCAGTCCGTTGACTATTCTATATTACTATTATTTATCTATTTATATTTATTATTACAAAATATTATTATTATTATTATTATTATTATTATTTTAAAGCATTAAATGACAGAATTGAATGGAGTGTTAATTTATTACGCGGTGGAAAGTGGGGTTTTAATTTGAGTACTCGATCGTCCATCAATTTGTATTATTATAGTTTGTATCTTTACGATATGGCGCGGATTTAATCTGCACAAAAACTAAAAAAATGGATATTTTGGTGGGCTTGCTTGCTAGCTAGATGCTTAATATTTGTCATCTCAGTGTCGCAATCAGAAATTAAATATCAGCGGTATCGGCATTAATTGATGAGTACTTACTTATCATCAACCAATCCATCGGTCGGCTTCTTCTATGGTATAGGAAATGCACGTAAATTGATTAAAATATATATATATATATATATATATATATTCTATCTAATTAGTTTCAAATTATTATATTTTATAGAGTAATCGTTGATCAATAAATCATTAATTCTTTACAAATTTCTGTGTATTAAGTCATTCATGAACACTTGCACCTTAAAAGGGCGGCGGTTGACTTTGGCATTTAGAGGAGAAAGAAGATATTTGGTTATATATGTTATGAGATCAAATTGGGAGATTAAATGTTAAGAGTAAAAGCAGTTCCTTTCAATTAAAGAGTATAGCAATTGACTAATGCTAAAGCTAGCATTAGCCTAATGTAATAGTAACTTAATTACTTGACTTCACAAAAACAATTTAGTCGTGGAGTTCACAATATTTACAAGACTCCCAATTAAACAACACTATTTAAAATAATATTTGACCTATATATTGGATGTGCTCACAACTAGTTAGTTAGAAACCTTTTTAGAAAAATTTAGAGGGACAAAAAACTTGAATAATGTAAACTGAGTGCAACGTATATATTCGAAGAATGGTCATTTTCAAAATTTCGCTTCTCCATGTAACTGATAGAATTATTTTCACTGCTTGTTATAATCGACACATACTCAGTCTGTATAAGAGATTCTTGAAAGTGGATGTCGGTAATGCATTTAATAGAAATAATGAAATATTATTGACTGTGTATTATGATGTACAAGAGACCTTATTTATAGAGGAATAGGGAAACCATAATACATGTGACAAAATGAAACATAAAATATAAGAAACTTAATATAATCTAACAATTTTTATGAATAACTCTGCAATATTTTCACTTTAGTGTATATGTTTGACATTAATCTCACAACTCTTCTAGAGCTCATGAGTATAAGAAAACTTTGACAATATGTGTTTGATTCTATCTCCTTTGATGTATCCTATTCGAATTCAAGAATTTCTGGTTTAAACCGACCTGGTATTAAACTAGATTTGGGTCTCAAAATAATAAAAGTTTGAGATCAAGAGGTAGAGCGCGCTCAGGAGCCCAACCATATCTTCGTGGGCGACCTCCCTCTCCAACCTCTCGTCCTCGCCTCTGGACCTCCCTCCCTCCCTCTCTCTCAAACCTCACCCCTTCTCTAACCCTTACATTCTCGATCTCGTCAGCAACAACATTTCAGGTCAGATCCTCGCCGACCCATCCAGCGCAAGGACCAGAAGTAGGAGGAGGAGCTTTTGGTCGATGAAGATGAAACACGAGAAGGAGCTTTTGTGTCCAAAAGTGAGAGTGAGAGGGATGAGCTTATATGTATGTATTTGTTCGGTTCTTGATTTTTATAATTGAGATCTAACTGAATTTGTCTGGTTTTGATTCGTTTAATTACGATCAATTTCTCTATTTCTAGTTTAATTTGAGCAGCCCTGTTGTAAATTGAGTACAATAATAAACTACATAACTTTCAAATGTTTTTCTAAGAAAATATAATAACATATACTTTTCAAATACAGCAGACGATTGAAATAAAACCATATTTGAGTCATTAGGTGTTATATATGCTTGTTCAAATTTTCCTTTCGACGAGATGTTATGTATGATCAATATTTCTCCTTGATATCCACAGAGTATAAATCATGACTTTCTCTTGTATGTGTAAATAATTTAATATCCCTTACAATAATTAGGGGGACAGTGACGATGAAAGTGAAAACATGAGAGATGCATAAATGTTGTAAGGTAGTACTAGCATATAGTGTCCTTATTTGGGATGGGCGGTTGAGGACCCAATCATACTCGCAAGGTCGTTGTCCCGGAAACATATACATACATATATTGGTCGGTGTTATTTACATATTAATTGGCTCCATTCATTTATAAACTACATAAATTAATATGACCCATATACATAATATATACTATAATAATAACCTTCGTATTGGCTTTTTAATTTCATTCTCGGTTCAAATCTAGATAATTATAACGGATTGTAATTGTTGACAAAAAACACTTCCCAGTACTCTGTTTCTGGTTTGCTTTTCTCAACCATATATATATACACACTAAATATATTATACATGCCGCCCTGTGATGGATTCTTAATTAGTGCAATTATTATTCTAATCTATGTACTTAATATATATATATAATTACGAGTATGTGTAGTTAATAATAATAATATATAGTATTGGATTATATGATGAGTATATACTAATGAGTGGGTCCATGCAGTTCGAGGTTGACGACCGCCAAAATGGTCCACACCACACGGGAACCTTGTGGTTCCTTCTCCGACGACAGCTACTACTCAACTCCTCCCTTTCCTTTTTATTATTATTTCTTTTTTCCTATCACCTCAACACACACACACACACACACATATATATATACTAAATAAATCACTTAATTGGTATGGAATTAGTACCATTTCTTTAATAGAGTGTTGGAAAGATTTGAGTCTTACTTAAAAAAATCATTTAAGAATATCTACATACACATTAGGGTCCATATAATTAACTCAAATGACTAGTCTATCAAATCTTATTAGAATCCCATATGTTTAAAAACTCTTTCCTAACCTAGTATTCTTTTGATATGGGACTCTGAACTCATATGTGAACCTAACAATCACCCATCCATATTGTGTCTCATCACATCAGGATGACTTCCCATAAACGTAATTCCTAGCATCCGAAACTTTCAGCATTGGTTGCGAACGCGTGTGAGTCACTCATCTGCAAGATTAAAACAGAGCGCGACACGTGGCAGAAGCGTTGTGCACTTAAGTGAGTGGTAGTTCCGTATTTCTGCGTGCAAGTGAACAGTAGAAATTTTACCTTTTAATGCAAAATTGTGAGTAAAATGTTCAAAAATGGGAGTATAATGTTTAACACTTGGAGTAGAATGTTCAAATTGGGCGTGAAATTGTCATATTAGGAGTAGAATGTTCAAGGATTTAGTTTAACATTGAGAGTAGAATGTTCAAACTGGGCGTAGAATAGTTAAATTGGGAGTAGATTGTTCAAAATGAAAGTAGAATGTTCAACATTCGGAGTAGAATGTGAGTAGAATGTTCAGTGTTTGGAGTAGCATGTTTAAATTGGGAGTGAAATGTTCAACATTCGGAGCAAAATGTTACTAGAATGTAAAGTTGTACTGAAAAAGTTAAAAGATCTACTGTTCATGCGTGTGCAAAAATACACTGCCCTTCATTTAACTGTGTAGAGCGCAATGTGTGCGTGCCGTGTTGTGCGCTGATTTAATCTCCTGAATGAATGGGTCACACTCTCTTTCGCATATTTCGGATATTCAGATGCGATATATCAACTTCACAAAATTACATCAATATATTGAAATCAATAACGCCGTACCTAACTAGTTCTAAGTTATATAAAAAAATTATTGTATTAAGTTTTAAATTAAAAACATACCAATTCATTATCAATTTAATTTATATTTTTTACCAAAAGATTATTTTTGTATAGAGATACTAAATTAACATATTTTTAGTTTAAATATTTAGCCGTGGACTACAAATAGTAATAGAATCAGTTACTTAGTTTTTTGTTTTGTTTTTGAAAATCACTTAACTAGTTATCACATGTTTGATTAATTGATTAATTATAGTTAAAGCAGTTTTAGCTAGCTAGTATATACGTAATTATATATTGTATCATCATGTGTACGTATGCAGTGTGCTGTGGATTGGGGGACCTAGCCGCGACAAACTACTTACTTAATTAATTAGGCCAACTAATTATTTGATCTTTAACTATTACACCCACTTTATTACCAGGACATGTATATATATATATATATATATATATTTTATAGAATCTTGGATTTAAATATTGTAATCATCTAAAAATACTGCACTAGAAAAGAGACGATGAATCCAGATATAGTCGGTCCCGATGAAAATGATTGATCAGACCTTAATTATGACTTTTTTGTTTTAACTAATACTATGAGTTAATTAATTAAAGAAAACACAAAAAGTCAATCATAATGATCAATACAATGATGTGAATGTATAATTTAATTCTGGTTTCAACTTAGGTCCGTAAAAATCAAGAGTAATATAAAAGAACAATTAGTATGATATCATAATTACATCATCACACTTTTATATTTCTAGCTGCACCGGATATTTTTATTGGTATTAATTACATATTAATTTTTCGAGCTTGCTTATCTCGAAAAACCTATTTTACACAACTTATTCTTGCAACCGCTACGCACCTCACAACGATTCCCGGGTTCGAGTTTGTGTTACATATACATGGATATACATGAGTGCATTTAAGTGAGAATTAAACGATTTGTGAAAACCAACGTGGGTGTGTTATGTGGCACAAAAAACGAAGAGTAAGTATTATCTGCCGAGTAGTGTAATGAGAGATTAAAAAAAATTGTGTATGCCACACTTCAACTCATCTGTTAGTGCAGCGCCACATTAATACGCGTGACGTCATATGTCGCGCTCTCATAACTTCGCACTGTTTACAAACCTTCTCCAAGTTGGCACCAAATCATACTCTATATATACGTATATATATGCACGTATGACTTTTCTTCCTTTCTATGTTATATATATGGATCGGCCAATATTTAAAAATTAGTAGGATTTTCTTGTGGTTTGCGTTCATTATCTTGGATTCTTAAAGAGTAGCCATCACCAATATGGATGTATGGTTGATCTCTAATGCGACACGGTTTAGCTTTTCCCTAACAAAAAATGCACACTTGATTAATAATAGATCGATCGATAATGATGGAGAAGCACATGTCACTCCAATATCTCGCAGCTTATTACTTGTAATAATTTGTAATAAAAAACATCCTATATGTTAATTTGTGCCGTTTAATGTAGTTTCTTTATCTAATGCTTAATAAAAGGTCTGTTCCAATTAGGATAGACAAATCCATATATATATAACCTTGAAATGGAAAAATTAGCTAGTATATATACAATTAATTTATGGAGAGGTTATAAAAACTCCAAATAACAAGCTAATTGTTATATCAAAAAAATAGTGTACAGACAAAAAATGTAGTATATTAATTTGTTGATGAGAAAAAAAGTGCGATGGTTGATATATAATTAGTTGATGTCGTGATCAAAGAAGAAAAAGAAAAGAAAAGAAAAGAAAAGAAAAGAGAGGTCACTCACTCACGGGTATCTCTTGAGTGGTGCACGCATCCTAAATTCCAATATATGTTTTTGTACATTTTCGATTATTCAACTCCTCCAACCCATTCCTCACTTCTACTTATAACACTACATTTTATGCGTGTGAACTCTATATATACTTAAATCATTTACTCTGTTAATTTCACACTAGCCCTACAAGAAATAATTATCTACACCCCTAATCAGCCTCTGCCAATTACCTTTCCACACTACACATCAATGCTTAGTGTCTGTCTTATATCATAATTCATGACTACTTATATATGTTTCTCGTCAAATCATTTGAATTAGTTTTTTTCTCCATAAGACAATATTAGTGTCCACAGATACATATCACTAAGCCATTTTTTGACGAAAGGAATGCGAGCAAGGCGCGCTGTTAGAGGGAGAAAGCTCGCAGCCTCAAATAAAAACTACGTACGTACGCAACCCTAAATAAAGTTGCATCAGTGTTATGGATATCGGATCGCAAGAATATATCGGCCCCTTGACAAAAAGGAAGATCTAACAAACTCGGAAAGATCGCGGAAAGATCACGGCAAATCGCGTTTTATAATAAATAAATAATTAAATATATATAAACTCATATTTAATATTTATCAAAGAAAAAATGAATGATATTTAATTATTTTAAATGTGTTGGACCGGAGCCATAAGCTAAATGAATAATATTTAGTTTATAATTTATATGGAAAATGAATGATATTTATTGTTTATAATTTATAATTTATAACCTAAATATCAAACTGGATTAAGTGTGCCGGAACGAAGCTGGTCGAATTAGACCAAGATTAATTAAATTAGATCATAATTATTTGATTTAAACCAAATTAAACCGTAATTAATTGATTTAAATTGAATTAAAACGGAATTAATTGATTTAAACCAGATTAAACCGAAATTAATTGAATTGAACCAGATTAAACCGGAATTAATTTGAAATTGTCCGGTTTGACCGGTGTTGACCGGTATTTGGGGCGATTTTTGAGATATCGTCGCGGATATGTGAAAATTTTCGCGATTTCGCCGATATCTCCCGCGATCCATAACACTGGGTTGCATAAACTGTATGCAGCCCAAAATAGGGTTGGTATACGTAGCCTATAATAAGAACCGCAAACAAATTAAGCAAACATTTTTATTGTGGGTTGTGTATGTGTGTTGTACACAACTTAGCATAAAGGTTGCGAACACAACATGTACACGTCCCTTTGTGTAGCATCTGTCAATGTCATAAAAATCGGCTTTACTAATATTGCATTCTACATATAATAACAAACGACGTTCTACATAGTAATGCACCATGTTCTATGACAATTTGATTAATTATGTGAATATGGATGACTGGCGCACCGAAACCACACTCGCAAAAATGTGCATGTGTGATTCACGACACGTGCCGGCAGTGTATCAACTGAAATTTTGATCAGCAAGTCGTGCAAGATGCCACACACAATGTTATTTATGAAGTTATAACACCGTGTATGACTTCTTGTATAGATAACGCAGGACAGTAAATATAAAGCTAAATAAAAAATGACACAGCAGATTGTTTACCCAGTTCGGTGCAACGTCACCTACGTTTGGGGGCTCTCAGCCTAGTGGAAATGTTTCACTTATCAGTAATTCGTCAGAACATACAAGTACCTATGATCATCCCTAGATCTATACTTTATGCTACTTATTATAGTGCAACCTATCTCAGGGTCTCCCCCTGAATCCAAGACTCCGTCTTGATTCCACTCTTCGAGCAATCGCCTTGCTCTGTCGGTTCAAGTCGTTGTTGAACGTTGTGGTTGCGTGCAGTCTTCACTCACGTGATCATTAAACCCTCAATCACCTAACTCTCAGTAGTTATGGTGATACACAATATCCTTAGCACAATCTGCAACCTCTCAGCCCGCAAACCCTCACGTCTAAGAGTTTTGCAAATTATTACTAGGAAACAATAAAAGAACCACACGATTGCTAAGGGGGTAGCCTAAGATTTTATAGCAATCGAGCATGAGTACTAACCCTAATGGGTTTCCTCTTAATCACCGTCTTTCTTCTTTCCAGAATCGGAGACGTTCTGGAATTTCCTAAACGTATTCGTACTTTCTGCATAATCTGGACTTTCCTGATTTCCGTCGATCAGAATGTTTGCCGAGATGCCGTCAACAATGTCACACAAGATGTCGCCTATGATGCTTCGACTTTCTTTATAACATTTTCTCTAGTTCCTTAAAAATAAGTCAATCACTAAAACTATCGTAACTACAATCTCCCCCTTTGGCTATTTTTAAGGTCAGCATTCTTCATCGCATTCTTCGACAACATTCTTTATGGCATTCTGCTTCGCCTTGTCGTCAGCTTTTTCTTGCGGCGATCGGATCGGCGTGCGTGCGTCGTCGTACGTCTTATCTCTTACTCCCCATTGTTGGCTCAAATAGAGCCAATCTTAAAGAAAATATTTTGAACAATAGAGCAGGGAATAAAGAAAAACACAAACTTAACTCACACATATCCCGATCAGCAGTCGAGGATACATATGAAACAGTGTTCAAAACAAATACAAATTAAAAGTTGTTCAGTTTGTATGGAAACCAGAAAGTTCTTAAAATCAAATAAAACCGCTGCTGGACCTAGCAGTCTCTTCTTCCGTAGCATCGGTAGAGGCATCTTGAGAAGTGTCTTCAGTAGCATTGGGTAGAGAGGAGGAATCATCATTTTCTGAGTCTGGATGAGACATTGACTTCAGCAGGTTGGCACAGTGAGATCTTCGTTGGGAGAGATGCTTCAGAGCTACCTTTATATTGACGATGTCCTTGTCAAGTACAGCTATCTCTCTTTCAAGCATGATTGCATCTCTGCTGGTGGTCTTGGTTGGAGAGGCGGCACTTGTGGCTCGACTGGTCGTCGCCTTGGTCAGCTTGGCTTCTGCCCTGACAAGATCAGGAGCATGCTTGCCTTCGAGTAGCTTGTGGCTCACCACAATCAGTCCTCCGCGTTTGCTAGCCTTATCAGTTGTCTTCAACACTCTAGGGTGTTGATGCACCAGTAACTCAGAGATAAGGGAGGGAAAGGCAATAGGTATCTTCACAGCTTGTGATCTAGCATGTCTAATAAGATGATCAATAACAAACTGCCCAAAGTCAAGCGTGGAACCAGTACCTATTTGGAAGATGAGTATTGCCAGCTCCCGTTTGATGGAGGATGCGTGTGTGGAGGGAGCCCAGTTCGCTATTCCGATACGGAATAAGATGGAGTACTTGGATGTGAGGTCCGAGGCTGCCACGGTACCCTTGGTAGGCCACATTCTGCTTTTGTCTCCAGTAATCTCCTTGAGGACCTTGTTCAGGTCAGGTAGAGGCACAGAACGAACACACTTTCTCCCCAAGAAGGCATTAATGATGTCAGAGGAAATGTTGAAGCGCATGCCTCTGACATATACCTTCTCACAATCCGGATCATCAGGAGTCCCAAATCCAGTAGGCAAGTTAGCAATGAATTCTTTGACCAAAAGGGGATAGTGGTTACCAATGTCAGTGATGGTCTTCATGAGTTCTGCATGTTCCAGGAGTTTGACAATGGCTTCTAGTCCCAGTAACTCCGAAGACAGGGTCTTCTCGGGATATGCCGTTCTCTGGAACATAAATTCCCATCGTTTTGCACTGTCAGCCGAATGAAACGACACATTGTCATACGGAACACTTGAGGTGTTCTTGAATGTCTTCAGGCTTCTTCCCTTCTTTGCTTCTTTTACTGTAGCCTCCTCTACATCGTCATCAGTTTCTTCATCAACCAATCTCCTTTTGGAGTTAACTTTCTTTCCTTTTTCTTTGACGGGCAACTTCTTCTTCTTGCTGGGGCCTCCAGCATCTTTTACCTCCTTCCTCTTCTTGGTTTCTTTGAGTTTTCCGACCATCACTGCCAGACTTTCATTCTCTTCTAATACCTTCTTTTTCAGGGATGACAACATTGTGTGTGCTGCAACTGCGGCATTTTCTGTATCATTTCCTCTGGCATCCAGAGGTGCTTCTTTTGAGCCATTTTCTGTATCTCTTCCTTCCAGATCGGTATCCCCGTCTCTTGTCTCTTCTTTCTCAGATTCTTTCTCGGCTTCTTCCGAGTCAGCAATTTCTTCTTCTCCTACCACAACCTCCTTTGTGACTTTCGGAATGACATCTTTCACACCTTCTACTTCTTCCTCTTCTCCTTCAGCAATCCGTTCTAACCCATGACTAACTGGGGTCAAGTCATTCTTTTCCCCTTCAGGATTTATCAGTTCCTCAACCACACATTCTTGAGGAGGGTCCTGATTTTCCAGTAGCGACTCTAACAAGTCGCTATTTCTAGAGGTGTCAGTGTTCGATATAACGGAAGAATCGATACCTGGGAAACTTACTGATACTGGAACAAGAATAATCCGCGTGGAAACTTCTCGACTTCCTTGGCCAAGATCAGTCTCTCGCTCTGGCCCTGTCAGATGCGTCATGGAGAATGCAGAGCTTTCGCTTCGGGTCCGTTTGGGGACTCGGGAAAAAACTGGTATTGGTGCTTCTTCCGGTGTGATTTCTCTGGAGGATCCCTCGGCATTTTTCTGTGTCTTTAGCCCTTTGATTCGGACCCCATGTTTGTTGGTGCTTGGATTGCTGCTCTTGGAGCTTTTTGCCTCGGCCTTCTTGGATTTAGATTGTCGACTGTCAGTGGCTTTCTTTGGCGCTAGAGTGCTCCTTGTTTTCACCATGTTTATGTGGGTAGTGAGGTTTTCATCACAAGGTTTGAGAGGTGTGGGAGATGAGAGCGAAAACGAGAAGAGGCAGACTAGGTTTTGTTTTTGAAAACAAGTCAGTTCAAATCAAATATGTTGGTGACAGAGCGTATTTTGCGACCTTTCCTCTCTTTATATGGGCTTTTGGCATGCTTGGCCCAATGGCATGTGTTGGGATTTTGGACCGGTTCATGAAGAGGTACCAACTAATTCCTCTCAACCGTTTGCAACTTCGATTATTTGTTGATGGTGCAGAGACCGAGTGACGTCCTGAGGTACTCGAATCTGCTTGCATCTAATGGCTTCGTAAAAATGTCAGCAAGTTGATTCTCTGTATGGATGTGCTCTAGGATGATCTTCTTGTCTTCGACCAGCTCGCGAATGAAGTGGTGTCTAATGTCATTATGTTTGGTTTTGCTGTGTTGAACTGGATTTTTTGAGATGTTGATTGCACTGACATTGTCACAATACAAAGTCATGGCTTCTTGTCTGACATTGTATTCGACTAACATTTGCTTCATCCATAGTAATTGTGTGCAGCTACTCCCAGCAGCAATATACTCAGATTCAGCAGTGGACAGGGCAACACAATTTTGCTTTTTACTAAACCATGATATGAGGTTGTTGCCAAGGAAGAAGCATCCTCCAGATGTGATCTTCCTATCTGCTGTGTTTCCAGTCCAATCAGCATCACAATACCCCACCAGGGTAGAGGATGTGTCGAATGAGTATAATAAACCCAAGTCTGTAGTCCTAGAGATATATCTTATAATTCTTTTAGCTTGGGATAGATGACTAACCTTGGGATTAGCTTGATATCGTGCACATACTCCTACAGAGTAGGCAATATCTGGTCGACTGGCAGTAAGGTAGAGAAGACAACCAATAATGCTTTTGTATAGGTGTTGGTCGACGGCTTCTCCTGGATCATCTTTAGTTAGCATGATATGTGTAGCTGCAGGTGTCCGTTTATGTGAAGCTTTCTCTAGCCCAAATTTTTTGACAATATTCTTCGCATATTTGCTCTGAGATATGAAGATGCTGTCTTTTAGTTGTTTAATTTGGAAGCCTAGGAAATAGGTAAGCTCTCCCACCATGCTCATCTCGAACTCTAATTGCATTTGTTGAATAAATTGATCTACCATCCTTTTCGACACCCCTCCAAAGACAATGTCATCGACATATATTTGGGCTATCATTAAGTTCTCGTCCTCATTCTTCACAAATAGAATCTTGTCGACTCCCCTTCTAGTGTAACCGCTTTGAATCAGGAATTTTGTGAGCCTTTCATACCAAGTCCTTGGTGCTTGTTTTAATCCATAGAGGGCCTTCTTGAGTTTATACACATGATCAGGAGAGTGAGGATCAACAAATCCTTTGGGTTGTGACACATACACTTCTTCGTTGAGATCTCCATTTAGGAATGCACTTTTGACATCCATCTGGTAAAGCTTAATCTGTAGATGACATGATATCCCTAGTAGGAGAGGGATTGCTTCAAGTCTTGCTACAGGAGCAAAGGTCTCATCGAAATCTACTCCCTCAATTTGAGTGTACCCTTGTGCTACTAAACTTGCCTTATTGCGGGTGATGTTTCCAAGCTCATAGGACTTATTTTTGAAGATCCATTTTGTGCCAATGATATTTCCTTCACTTGGCTTGGGCACCAGTTCTCATACCTGGTTCTTCTCAAATTGAATCAGTTCATCTTGCATAACATTGACCCAATACTTATCATTGATGGCTTCATTGATATTTTTGGGTTCAAACTTTGAAACGAAGCATATATTACCTATCACCTCGTTGTAGTTTTCAGGTTTTTTGATCGAGTCCGTATGCCTTCATTTAGGTCTCCAATTACTCCAGAGATAGGATGATTAGCCTGGATTCTTCGTGAGGGGTTTTTGTTGTTGGTATCAGGAATTGTCTCATCGTTATCGACATTTGGACTAGCATCATTGTTTTCTGATTTGTTGCTAGCATCTTCTCTGACATCAATAATAGCATCCTTCCTAACATTGTTGGGATAGACTCTGTCTTCGTCTGTCGCGTCTTCTGAGGCTTCTTCACAGTTATCATCAACAACAACATTGATTGATTCCATCATGGTCTTGGTTCGTTTGTTGAAGACCCAGAATGCGCGACTATTCCTTCAGTAACCAAGGAAGATGCCTTCATCACTCTTTGGATCAAGCTTTCGATGAGGCTCTCTATCAGCCAGAATATAACAATTGGATCTAAAGATATGGAAGTACTTAACATTGGGCTTTATCCCCCTCCATATTTCATAATGAGTTACTGACAAACCTGGTCGGAGAGTGACTCGATTGTGGATATGGCAAGCAGTGTTAAGTGCTTCTGCCCAAAAGTGAGTTGGTATATCCTTTGTCAGCATCATAACTTTAGCCATCTCCTGTAGAGTCTTGTTTTTATGCTCAACAGTGTAATTCTGTTGGGGAGTGATTGGTGCTGAGAATTCATGAGTTATCTCTTCTGAATTGCAGAATTCTGCAAATTTGTTGTTTTCGAAATCTCGACCATGATCACTACGAAGGGGCATTATTTTTCCAATTGTCTCCCCCTTTTCTCGTTGGACCTGGATGCATAGATTCTTGAAGATCGAGAAGGTATCTGATTTGTCACGAGGGAAGTCAACCTATGTGTATCGTGAGTAATCATCTACACACATAAAAACATAGTGTTTTCCTCCAAGACTTTCAACCTGCATTGGTCCCATGAGGTCAACATGTATTAGCTCAAGCACTCGAGAGGTGGTGATATGCTGCAGCTTCTTGTGTGACATCTTAGTTTGCTTTCCAATCTGACATTCTCCGCAAATCTTTCCTTTCACGATTTTCAGGTTTGGAATTTCAGTTATGGCATGTTCTGAGATTGCCTTCTGCATACTTCTAAGATTTAGATGTCCAAGTTTTATGTGCCATAGTTTGGTTTCTTCTGCTTTGGAGACAAGACACTTTGCCGCTTCGATATGTGTTTCGGGCGACCAGATGTAACAATTATCCATTGAGCGGATTCCTTGTAGAATAGTGACTTGATCGAAGTCTTTTACTATACAGGCTTCTTTAGTGAATTTCACTTCTGAACCCAGATTACAGATCTGGCTGATGCTAATCGAGAGTTTCCCAGTGATTCCTCGTCTTCATCATCAGTCCAGTTTTTTTTTCTGGTTTTGGACCGATAGGGTTACCATCATTGTCACTGAGTTGTGGAGCATTCCAACCATTGATCATAACCTTCCATGTTTTGTTGTCAAGTGACTTCATGAAGGCACACATCCGAGCCTTCCAATAGCCGTAGTTACTTCCATCTAGAACAGGTGGTCGATTGATGGATCCTCCTTCTCTGGTATTGTCCATCTTGATCAAAATATTTGTTTAGGAACTCACCTAAAACTGCAGGTGCCCCCTCTGATACCAATTGAAATTTTGATCAGCTAGTCGTGCAAGATGCCACACACAATGTTATGTATGAAGCTATAACACCGTGTATGACTTCTTTTGTAGATAACGCAGGACAGTAAATATAAAGCTAAATAAACAATGACACAGCAGATTGTTTACCCAGTTCGGTGCAACGTCACCTACGTTTGGGGGCTCTCAGCCTAGTGGAAAGGTTTCACTCATCAGTAATTTGTCAGAACATACAAGTACCTATGATCATCCCTAGATCTATACTTTATGCTACTTATTACAATGCAACCTATCTCAGGGTCTTCCCCTGAATCCAAGACTCTATCTTGATTCCACTCTTCGAGCAATCGTCTTGCCCTGTCGGTTCAAGTCGTCGTTGAACGTTGTGGTTGAGTGCAGTCTTCACTCATGCGATCATTAAACCCTCAATCACCTAACTCTCAGTAGTTATGGTGATACACAATATCCTTAGCACAATCTGCAACCTCTCAGCCCGCAAATCTCACGTCTAAGAGCTTTGCAAATTATTGCTAGGAAACAATAAAAGAACCACACGATTGCTAAGGGGGTAGCCTAAGCTTTTATAGCAATCGAGCATGAGTACTAACCCTAATGGGTTTCCTCTTAATCACCGTCTTTCTTCTTTCAAGAATCGGAGACGTTCTGGAATTTCCTAAACGTATTCGTACTTTCTACATAATCTGGACTTTCCTGATTTCCGTCGATCAGAATGTTTGCCTAGATGCCGTCAACAATGTCACACAAGATGTCGCCTATGATGTTTCGACATTCTTTATGACATTTTCTCTAGTTCCTTAAAAATAAGTCAATCAGTAAAACTGTCGTAACTACATCAACCGCAAGTAATACATGGAAGTAATTTACGACCCTGAGTTTATATCGAATCCAAGGGACAAGGTGGCTACTTTCGTTTACCAAATCTTAATCACCCGAACCGAGTCTCGTGACTAATCTTGGCCGGTCGAAAATATGCGGTTAAGGTAAAAACTTGTAAACCTAAATCAACAAGGAAAGGCACAACGAGAAATGAACAAATTATAAAGTAGATGAACAAAATAAACTAATCATTCATTCATGCAAGATAAGTGAATAAAATATTTAATTAGACATAAATCCCATCAAAAAATCTAGCACCCGTGATTTAGGGTTTTTAGCCCCAAATCATGGTGCTCAAGTCAAAATACATCATAAGCAATGAACAAGTTTCAAAAAGGACCAAGAAGGTCCAACCATGGCCCATGGAGGGCATGGATGCTTCAAGATGTCTTCTTCTCTTCTCTTTCTAGGTGATTTCTTGGTTACTTGTTGTGGAATCTTCAAGTCTTGGTGGTTATGAGTCTTGATCTTCACCTGGATACAAAATTTTATGATGGATTTGTAGTGGAATGGTGGATGGAGTGAACTTTGAGAGCTCTCCAAGCAATGGAACAGTGTTGAAGCTCCGAAAGTATGTGGAGGCTAATTGTGAAAAAGGCAAGTGAGAATCTCTAGGGTTTTGAGCCTTTTATAGGTTTTTTGTCCTCTACTTCAGTGTGACGCGCATCACATCCATTTAAGTGTGTCACAAGTCTGAGTTGGCGGTTACAGACGTGGGCACTCAGCGTCACAACTCTCTATTTAAGTGTGTTGATTCTCTCCTTAATGTGACGCGCATTGAAGCTCTCTGGAATGTCGTGACGCGCATCTCTCCTCTTTAGCACTTCATTTTTCTCCCTCATCACTTCAATTTGTGCTCCAAAACCCGCTTCTAGCGTCCTACATATGTAAAAAAAACAAACAACAGATCCGCACTCTAAAAGCCCTAAATTGGCCTAAACGAGGGAAAACATTCCAAAATGTGGGTCTTTTCGGTTTCGAAAAGGGCACGAAAATGGCATGTGTCAAAGTTTCAGGTATTTTTTTAATTTGTTTTAAAAGTAAATATTTGCTCACTGATATGTCCAAAACACGACACCTGACAGTGTACCGGTCACAAATAATATAGAGTAGTAAATTATGACCCCGAGTTTGTTTGACTCAAAGACAATAAATATGTATCAAAACTTTAAGCACTTTAATAATATTTCGTGACTAATTTTGATTTATCGAAATGTTGGATTTGTGAAAATAAAAATAATGAAAATAATTAACATAACGAAGCATTACGTATAGATGTAAAAGAATTTTCCTACTCGGCGCTACGAGCATAAATAAATAATCACTTAAATTTTCCTAATTCATTTCATGAATTAATTCGTCACCTCAATCTTGAAATAGATTTAGCCTAACATGTTCATGAACACAAACAATATAGACATACTGGTATGAAAGTTAAATCATACATGTGAGATATAATCATATGATAATTAATTTCATTAATTTAACCAAGAAAAATACTAATAACATGCATAATTAATTCCATAAGCACGATGAATAACTTGAAGAACAGTAAAAATGTGAATTAACATTTATTCATTTGGGAAAAATAATAAACATAGAGGGTTGAGAATTGTAAAACCCGTAATTAATTTTCTAAATGAGAATTTCAATACATGGGAATTGGGATTATGATCCTCCTCTTCAAACTTGGCTAATAGAAATTGCTCTACCTCTTGAACGCAACTCTAGACTCTCTCAAATTGCTCTACCTTGTGGTAGTGTCGTGCCTTGTATTTAGCGCTTACAAAGTGTCCACGAAGTCTGTGTGACTAAATGATCTTTTGGTTACGGGGTGTGCACGGACCGTAGCGACGGCCACAGTCAACTCTTTTATTCGCAAATTTTGGTCACGACTTCTCCACGATCTGAAGTGGTTGAGTGGCCACGGGTGTTGGCCACGGGGCGTGGCCAAGTACTTCTCATGTTGTTCTGCCCTCGGAGCTTGCCACGAGCATGATGTGTTGGTTCACCACAGGGACGTCGCTACAGACTGTAGCCCTCAGCCACGGTGTAGTCTTGTTTTTGGGCTTTCTTGGAAAGTCGTTGGGCTCCAGTTAATGGCCATGGAGTAGCTCTTTGTTGGTCACGGGACAGCCTCAGAAAATCTCCAAAAATGGCCCGTTTTATTTTTATTATTATTATTTTTGTGTGTGTATATTATTGCCTGCTATCTTGCGTGCGTGCGGTTTCGCACTTGTGCTCTCACATTTTTCCCGTTAATTTTCTTGGATTTTAGAGTTTGAGAAATGTTCGGAGAGAAGGCAAATATGATGAAGCAAGGTTAGAGAAAGTATGACTCTTGTTATGAGAGGTTGTACATGCCAGAGTATGAGTGGACTCCTCAAGACCAATCCACGTAGTACGCTACCTCTAATGGATATGGGTGGGCATGGGACGATTCTGCGAGACGAGCTAACCATGGTCAGGGCGGTGCCCACTACTCTCACCATGAGAAGCAACAATATGGCTACAACCGAGGGACACCACAAGACTACCAGCACCCCTATAATCCATCACTATCCTACAACCCTCCGCCTCGAGAAATGGAACCATCAGCAGAGGAGCAGATCATGGACCTCATGCGCAAATATGAAGAGGAAGATCGAAGGCGAGAACATGAGAGAAAAAGGGAAAGAGACAAGTTGGATGCGGAGGACGAAACACATAATCAATGTAATGACATTGCGGCATGAAGAGACAATCTTCATTGAGGGTGGAAATATTTTTGAAATGACAACATTGGGCAATGAGCAACATGAGAGCAAAGGGGTTACAAATGTAGCTAAGGAGGTAAAGAAGATATGCGGGATCATTGACTTCGGAGCTCTATCAGAGAAGAGTTACAAGGGATTCGTGGCACATCAATGTCCACTTTAAGATGGGTTGAGTCAACACTTTCCATAGATTCCAAAATCCCCCGTGCACCTCAACTATTGATTAGTGATGAAGAAGCATTTGCGGCGAGAGTTGAGGAGGCACAACGGGTAAATGATCGAACATACTTGGAAAATGAATGGCGTGCACAAGAAGAGACTCCTAAAATGGCATGGGTTCACCAAATGGAAGTGGAAGAGAGGAAGAGGGTTGAAGAATCTGAACGCCCCCTGGGTGGGTGAATGGTTTCGATATCATTGATTTCATTGAGGTAACAAGATTTGTGCCAAGAAAGGTGCGAGGGGAGCAAGGTGAATTTTATGAGTTGGGCTCCTTATTTGAGGATGCGATCACTCAAGAGGAGCAAGGAGTGGTTCAAGAGGTCAAGGGAGAGACCGGAGCATCTCAAGAGAGCATGTAAATCGATTCTCCTCAAGAGATCGATCAACTAGAAGAATAGAAGTTAATGGTGGAGAAAATCCAAGAAATTAAAAAAAGAATTCAACTATGAGGAAGAAGATGCTCCATTAGTAAGGGAGCCCATAGTTGACACAAAAATATGGGATCTACCTTCATCTCCTATTTATGATATATTTTGTTTTGAGATTGATTCCTTAGAGTCCACTTTTGACAAGGGTTTAGATTTTTCACTTCATGATTCCACATATGAGGTAATGGAGAATTCGAAAACTCACCTTCTAGGTGATATTTCATTCATGTCGAGCCCTCGAGATGCAAATATGACCAATGACCATTCTTTTGAATCATCCATACTTGAAACTTTCACTTTGATTTTCCTTATGCACCGGATAATTTTGAATATACTTGCACTAGTAATGATATTTATGTGTCCCTATGTGTCCCCCATGAAGTACCGGTTGAGCTAGAAAGTTTCATGATGCAAGTGGTCGTGGATGAAATATTTAAGCTTCGATGCCTATTTGATGAAGTCTCTTTTCAAGGTAGTGAAGTGGGAAATGGTGAAGTGACCAGGAAGCCAACACGAGCTGAAGAGGTCAAAAATAAAGCGGAGGAGGAGCATGTAGTGAAACAAGCTCGGAATGAGGAAAAACGAGTGAAACACGACAAGGATATGGGCATAATAGTAAGGGAGTATGTGATTTGATGAATTATAATTTTAATTTTAATTCAAAGATAATCCAGAATTGAGAAATATAACGAAAGGGAAAGATTTGACAAAATATTTTATTTTGAAAAAATCGGGAAAAGGGAAAGTGGACGATTTTGGGAAATTGGGAACATATTCCCAAAACCCCAAAACCGACCGGTCATCTCCCTTCCCCTCTCACTCTCGGCCGTCCCTTCCCCTCTCACTCTCGGCCGTCCTCTCTCTCTCTCTCTCTCTCTCTCTCTCTCTCTCTCTCTCTCTCTCTCTCTCTCTCTCTCTCTCTTGTGTTCTTGCTCTCTTCTTGCAAAACTAGTAATACTTGCAAGAAGGTTTTTGATTCCGGATCAAATACATCGTTGTGTGGACTAGCTCAAGAGGATACATACTTTTGTATCTATCAGATTCGCAAAGCTATAAACTCGTTTTTGATTCTAATCTTGTGCTGAAATTAATTCAGCATGAAGATCATATTTTAACGGGATATCCATGGTTAGAATTCCGTCATTGCATGAGTTTAATTGCTTCTGACTCCATGGAAAACCTTTCAGTGGTATCAGAGACAGGTTGTAATCATGGTTACGTTTTCCGCATGATTAGAATCGCATGAAAAACTAGATTTTACTTTGCTTTGTGGAATTAATTGCATGAACTATTGTGGATTAATTTTTTCTGAAAAATTAGGTTTCCGGGCTGATCTGGCCGAGCCATGATCAACCCTAGGTTGAGACTCTTGGGTTGGCATGGAAAGCCCTAGGGCTAAACATGGTCGGCGCCAAGGGCCGACCAGATCGCATCACGGGCGACCATGGAAGTCCTCGCGGGTGACTTTGGTTCCCCTCGCGGGCAACCAGGTTAATTAACATAATTGAAAAGTCATCATAAGAGTAAATAACATAATTTATTATAACAATAATTATTATTTGTGTAATTGAAAAGTCAATTTTGCCCTCAAATCATTGGTTTTCTTAGTTTTTCACTTCATCAGACCAATCAGGATTGTTATTTTCATAATTATATCAATAATTGTCTAAAATTGAACCAAACAGACTGATTTTAAACCAGTCAGATTTTAAAATAGAACAATTGATGACATTTTAGACTTTGAACATACCTATTCAGTTAAATTTAACAGAAGTTAGGTTAAGTGCCGTTTATTTAATCTTTAGGTATCACAAATAAAAATTTAGAAATTATGTATTAAATTTAAAACGTGACATAATTGAGTGTAGCCAACTATCATTACCCCATATAAAATTATAATAATTGATCATCTAACCATCAATTAATTTTGGTTGAATTGACTCTTTAATATTGAAAAGTAAATATTGATATGTTATTAGGCGTTTAAATTGGAGGATGATTTGATATAATAAGCTATAAACATGCATATGTTGGTGTTTCTGAATTTGAGGAATTGAAAGGTCCAAAAAGCACCGCTGAGTGGTAAATAGGGGTGGGGTGGGGTTGTGGACACCCTGTCCCGCGTGTGCTTCCACTCAAACAAGTCACTGTCTCTTCTTAAACACATCCTCTGAGTCTCACCTCTATTCTATACACCCCACCCCACCCCTCTTGTAGGCCCTGAAAGCTATGTAGATTTTTCTATATCTTTTTATCATATTATTAAAATGAAATGTATATTCTCGAAAACTTAATAATATATTAATTAATATTACCATGCAGTCGATTTTTATTCAATGTTTGTCTTGTGCGACCGGCCACTTGCTTGCAATCCAAAATTTGTACCCATATATAAAAGAGAGACAGAAGCTGTGAAAAGGGTGGTCATGAGATTATTAGTTAGTTTATGGCAATAAAACCTTGTAGGTGGAAGCAATCATGAGCAGCAGCGGGCAAGGTGATGATCAAGAAAGCAGCAAGAACAAGAAGGATCAGCAATTAGGTCATGTTGATGATCAACAGGACGATGATGACCACGAACACGACATGGTCATGCCAGGGTTTAGGTTCCATCCAACGGAGGAGGAGCTGGTGGAGTTCTACCTTCGCCGTAAGGTAGAGGGCAAGCGCTTCAACGTTGAGCTCATCACGTTCCTAGATCTTTATCGCTACGACCCATGGGAGCTTCCTGGTATATATATATATATATATATCTTTCTCTCTCTCTCTCTCTCTCTACATATATATGTATATATAAACCAATATATAACCTCTGTATGTATGTATGTGTAAATATATAGCTATGGCAGCTATAGGAGAGAAGGAGTGGTTCTTTTACGTGCCTCGGGACAGGAAGTACAGGAACGGAGACAGGCCGAATAGAGTGACGACGTCGGGGTATTGGAAGGCGACGGGAGCAGACAGGATGATAAGAGCAGACAACAGCTCGAGGTCGATAGGGTTGAAGAAAACCCTAGTTTTTTATTCTGGGAAAGCTCCCAAGGGAATCCGTACAAGTTGGATCATGAACGAGTACCGATTGCCCCAACACGAGACTGAAAGATATCAAAAGGTATTCTCTACACTATATATATACATATACATCTTCGAATTTCATTTCATTTCATTTCAGAATTGGATATTATACATATACATAATTCATTCTCGAGAATTATGAATTATGCATATATATAATATTCGATGTCTGAAATTCTGATGATTTTCCTCTTAATTAATCGGTTCTTCTTCTTCTTCTTCTTCTTATACTATTCTTTTTGTGCAGAAAACCCTAAGCGCACCTCTCAAATTAATACATGTGTGCGGGTTAACATGTTAATTACAAAATGTTAATTAACATGTCAGAGCGTGAGATTGAGAAATCACTTCACTGCTTTGGGATATTCTTAATCAGTCTTCAATTAATTCATCTATAAACAAAAGAAATTTCAATGATATAACCATCCATACGTGTATAAATGATACCAAATAATTAGACTTACGTATATTACAGTGTCGAGTAAAATATATATACATATATATTAGGATTTATATGCTGATAAAAACATAAATTAAGGTGATTAATGTTACCCTCGAGACCTTATATATGCAATATATGTATAATTCAAATTAAGTAGGTTAAAATAACTTGAATGCAAAACAAAAGAAAATGGTAATACTTATAAGAAAAGAAAGATTGATCTGAATGAATTTGGATTCTTGGTGTCATGTGTATATATATTCAAATTCAATGAAGTATATAAATATTAATGGATGAAATTGGTTGATATGTATATATGCAGGCAGAAATATCACTGTGCCGAGTGTACAAGAGAGCGGGAGTGGAAGACCACCACTCCCTCCCCCGCTCTCTCACCGGGAATAAGGCATCCTCATCCCGACAGGCGGACAAGATGATGAACAAGAATGTGATGAATATCCACCCTCAGCTTCAGCAAATAGAAACCCCCACTGACAGTGGAAGCAGCAGTTCCGATCATCATCACAATCACCATCAGTACAGTAGCGCTTCCCTCGGCCTAATCTCCAAGCACGAGCAGCAGCAACAGCAGCATATGATCGTGAATTCTAGTAGTAGTACTAGTCCTAACAACAATCAAAATCATGTCTATCTCAGCAGTGCACCTCCAATTAGCACCGCTCTCGGCCTAACAGCAGCCTCACCTCATACCATGCTTCTCCAACATGATTCAAATAAGGCTACACCTTCTAGCACTACTCTACTAGTCCCCACTACCAATATTACCACTTCCTTCTTAACTAGTACTAGTACTCTAGCGGCTGTTGATGATCTCCACACACTTGTCAACTTCAACCAATTACAAGCACAGCAGCAGCAGCAGCAGTTGTATTACAATCTTCATCATCCCCAATTCTCCCCTACCTTGCCATTGATATCGCCGCCTCATCTTGACCTCCTCAACACCACTGCTACTACTCTACCTTCCTCCCTTCCCACGACCTTCGCTGCTGCTGACAGGATCTGGGAGTGGAGTAATCCCAACCAAGACCCTGCTAATAACAGATCGTCCGACGATAGATACACCAACATAAACCCCTTCAAGTAATCGATCAAATATTATATATACACTATTTTCATTTCATATACTTAATTATAATCATGTAGTTTAGTACTCTACTCTTCATTATCTGGCCGGAGTACTCCTCTCCCTTATTTACCATTTCCTTTAACTCTGATTTCTTAATGTTAATCAATATCATTGATGCACTTTTGATAATCTAATATATATTATCATGTTTTCTTGTGTAATTAACTCTCCCCTTCAATTATATATTTCCATATCC
This sequence comes from Geranium rotundifolium, assembly GCA_963920655.1. NCBI lineage: Eukaryota > Viridiplantae > Streptophyta > Magnoliopsida > Geraniales > Geraniaceae > Geranium > Geranium rotundifolium. The sequence goes on along the minus strand of OY987314.1, from coordinate 27,664,157 downwards.
GTTTGTATTTCTTAGTTAGTTGATGAAAACCTTTCGAGGGGTAATAGGTTATGCATATATATATTGTGTGCGTGTGTAAATATACACAGGGGTTCAGGTGAAACTTCCTCTTAAATAAAACTTTTAAAATATAATAATATTAAATTTTACGTGTTTGCATTATATAAGTATTGAGTTTTCAACGATTGACAACGTCAATTTTTACTTATAAGGACGGCGCACATGCATTATTTTCACACGCGTTGTTGGTAACGGTAACGACACACCTTGAATAATGCACCGTCATTGATGGTGACGGTGCAAATATACCATTTTCACAGTCGTTGATAGCAGTAACAATGCACATGTATGTCATTCCTGTAGGGACGGCGCACCTTGAATGGTACACCTTTACTATAGTAACGATGTGTCGTAAAGAGCGCGTCGTCGCTCTGCTACCTATTGTCGTCGACGACGCCGTTGACCGTCAAAAGTAGTGACACTGCACATATAAAGGAATGGTGACAGTGTACATATAAATGCATGTCATCTAATAAGGACGACATACACATGAAAGTGTGATGTTCTTATGTAACAGTTATTTCAACGGTTGAATTTCAAACTGTTAGCGAGTAATAGTCTAACTGTGGCCAACAAGTCAACCCATAGTGACGGCGTACGACCTAATGTGTGTCATCACTGTAGGTTGATATGAACGGCATAGTTTTGCCCTCACGTTATTACTATTTTATTAACGGCGTATATTGAGAGCGTGTTGTAGGTATTGTTCTTAAGGACGAAACATGTCTATGTCGCACGTTGTCTCCATGAAAAGATTTGATAGTGTGAGCTTCACACATAAACTTGTGTTTACATTATTTATGTTGATTGTTTTACATCAGTAGTTTTAATTTGCATTTTACGTGTGGCTTTCACATAAATATTTTATATATACTTATATATAATTCATGTTTGCAATTGTTTAAATTTTTTATTAATTTGGTTTAATCTCGTGTCTTAGAACATCTCAATTATAATTGTCTCGCATATCATATATAATGTTGTATATTATTACTATAAGTGTAGTGTAGGTAATTATAATTAAGCGAAGGAGCTTGTATATATATATACAGGCTAGAATGTTGATAGATCTCCTAGAGTTGCAATATGCTATATACATTAATTACATAAAATGTTGTCATCGTGTTCAGTTTAGTTAAATATACGATCCTCGATCCTGGGGGAATGAAATAATGAATAATGAGGATTAAGATCACAAGCTCGCAAATAACTGTTTCAATGGAACAAAAGAACACACTTATAACTCCACAAGCCAGGAAGTTGAAGTAAAGTTTTGTATATATATATAATAGGTAGTATAGACGTTACATACATGTGTTGAGCATAACATAACATGTTGAAGTGTTTAGCCCAGTGAAATAGGACCGTCCAGAGAGTAGTTAACAAAAAATACTTGTATTTTACTCACACCCTCTGATAAGTCAACATATATAGGAGACTTCCAGAGCAGAGCTGTTCAATTCAATGATGATGGGATGGGACCACTTTACTTGTGGTTTGGTTTCTGAGACTTACCAGTAATTAACTGTTTCTCTTCTTGTATGGATTTGGATTTGGATTGTGAATTTGTTTGTATGCATGCACGCACATCTGTTAATTGTGTATATATATCCCCGGCGGTCCACTGCTATGATCTTGTGTTGTGTCCACCTCCCACTATTAATTATCAATATATTATATTATATGTACACTGCTTTATTAATGACTTTATCTGGCGACTCCACACACCTTTAATGACTTGCGGTGCTCTTCTGTTGCGGTTCCCACGCCCATTGCTCCCCATATATATATACGCGTCAAAATTAAATCATGAAAGTGACTATTATATGATATTATAAATGTAATAAAGAAATTAGGGATAATTTGACATAAATACACCTAAAATATTTATGAGATAGGTTACTTCACTTGTTTTTAAATATAAAATGATCAAACTACTCTTAAGTAGCATTCAAAATTTTAAACTGATGTGATTACTTTTTTTCTTAATTTCATTTTTTCTCTATCTCCTACTCTCAAAAATGAGAGAGAAATCGATAAAACTGAGAGGACAAAATTTGATAAATTGCAATGATTCAGATCAACAATTCAAATAAAAACACATGGGAGGGGGGAATATCTGTACTAACTCCCTCTACATTTTGTTGTTGTTTGGGTGATTTATGGCCAGATTTGGGCCGGTTTTCCTCTTTGGCCTAACCTCTAGTCCGGACAGACTTGAGCTCGTCATTGTCAATTAGAGACGTTTCCTGGTTAGGTTTCTGGTATGGGTTCATCGTTGTCGATTTGAGATTTTCATATCGGAGCTCGTCATTGTTGATTGGAGAGTTAGGTTTTCGAGACGTTTTCAAAAGTTTTCTATTGGAGAAAGACTTCACAAACTTAAAACTGATTTTATTCGAACAGTGCTCAATAGTTGTTGTGTTTGTTTCCGGCAGGGCTTCACCGGCCGAGACTCCCAAAATGAAGTGGAGTCGAACAGGACAACCACGGGTTGGGGTTGAGAGCTCGTATGGAGAAGAAGGGAGGAGCTCGAGCTCAACCAAATTTGGTTTTCTCTCCTTCGATTATGTTAGAGATGATCTCGACAAAGTGAGAGGAGGAAGATGTAATAGTGAGGTCGGGACTCAAAGCCTCGTGGTCTGGGTGCTCCGGCGACGTCGCCGAAGCTTTTTTACAGAAATCAGACAATGGTCTTCCAAATCGGTTCAGGCATACCAGTTCAAATCTTGGGTGGACAAGTTGCATTGAGTGCAGAGGACATTATGGTAATTAAAATTTATATATAAAAAACCATAAAAAACTAATAAAGTTAATAACAATAAGATGTAAACTTAAAAAAAGAAGTCACGTGACCTATCTGAAAATTAAAGCATTTTAAGTATACTCGAATGAGATTATTCCTAAAAAATACTTCCTGAATCTCGTATGTCATGTCAACCAAGCAGATACAATTAGGAATTGAGCTTTTGACATTTTATACATAGTTGAATATGTAAAGTACTAAATTTAAGACTTTCCTTAGAGCGTCTTCAATATGACTCTCACAATAGTTAAAAAATTATTATAAAAACTTAAAAATGTAAAAATTACATTTTAGTGGGGCTCTCTACAGTAGGGAGCTCCCCGCATTTTCTCTCTTTTTACTAATAAGAAAAGTTGGAGAGCTGATCACATTTTCTCTCATATTATTTTTTATTATATTTTATTTTAGTTTACTCTTTTTGTTTTACTAGCTTTTTATTATTAAAAAGTAAAAAATATTATTAAAATATAATATATAGATTAAATGTGGAGAACATAATTAAAGTTAACCATGAAGAATATGACTCTATACCTTAATTTTAATACAAATCACTTCCTCAGTTATTTTGAATGCAGAGAGACTAACTATGAATATGGCCTTGATTTAGTTTTAAGCAAAAGCTTGATATATAAGGTGATTTGTTACCTTGTTCTCGGGGCATATTTGTATTTATTGTGTGCGGTGCTCCCTCGTGCGGTGTGTGTGGGGGACATTTTTTGTTGACCATTTGTCTTCCCTACCCTATGCCTATGCCTATGCCTATGCCTATGCCTATACCTACCTACCTACCTTATACATACATACAGTATATATAACCTGCATTAACATTATTACTTGACTTCTTCCTTCAGTTCAGATCCAATCTTATTACTGTAATTGACTTCTGTATTCCTCGTGACATTTTCATAAATTGTGGGCTTCTGTACCCAATGGTTCATATCCCCAAACACAAATGAAATGGGCTTCTGTTTATGTTATTGGGCTGGAGTGAATGGGCTGGTGTCTGCTTCATTTGTCTGTGAAGCACAAATGAAATGAGTGTGTAGACATTGTGGGTTGATCTGATCACTTGTCTCGTCTCTCTCTTTGTCTCCTTTTTATTCAATTTTGGATTTCTACATCTCTCTCCTCTTTTCTTTTTTTGCTTTCTTCCCCAATTCAGGAATAGAAAAGGCAACACAAAACCCTAGTTTCCCACCCACACCAGACCCAAGCAATCTAAACATATTATCCTTCCAAATCCAATTATAAACCCTAATTCCCCCCATTTGTGTCTTCACAGCTACATTATCATCTCACCTTGTTACTCTTTTGCTGTTGTTGTTCATACATATATGTATACACTCAGATAGCTGGTTCCAATTCAATCTTCTTCTCCAACAAGACCAAGGCTTGATAGAGATTGAGACTTTTAAGGAATGGAGAACATATCGAGTCCAATACCCAGAACAGTGGACGAGGTCTTCGCCGACTTTAAAGGCAGACGAGCTGGTTTGCTCAAGGCTCTCACCACTGGTTCTCACCCTCGACCCACTTTCGTTTTCTATTCAATTCTACTCAACTCTTTCTGATTTCTCCATTTCATTTCACTCTTGTGTATTTGCAGATGTTGCCAAGTTCTATCAGCTGTGTGACCCAGGTTGATTTTCTTCTCTTTTCTTTATCGCCTCCCATTTCTTTCCCTTATTCACATATTACCTTTCAACCAACTACCTTTTTATGTTTCAATTTTGGAGTAATTTAGATTACAAGAATTTTCTGTTGTAAACAAACAATAATTACTGTGGTGGATTATATGTTTTCATGAAAGCAGCTCTTATTTTCACTGAATCCCCTTACCCTTGTCTTTTAAAACCATGAAGAAGCTCCCAATTTCTCTTCTTCTTTTTCCAGCACAATGCTCATCGAGCTGGGTTAGACTAGTAGAATGTGCACTTCAAATCGTCAAGTTATAGTTTGTCTGTATATGTCTCTAGCATGGTGTTGATATTTGCCATCTCAACACTTGTGTTGTGAAGGATTTTGATTTTCTCTCTTACCCTGTTTTTCTTCTATAAATGGTCATTGTTACAATGAAAATGTTGTCTCTTGCTTGCACTAGCCATCTTTATTTTAATTTAGATTGTGGCATATTCACGTTTTATTGGAGATGGATTCTTCACTGTTTATGTTTACCCAATATCTAGTTCCCCAGTTGGTGCTTGTTTACGTATAATTAAGGACTTACCTTTTGCCACATTTGCTTACCTCATCATTTGCCACATTAATTTCTCTTAGTGTTTATGTAATACTGAGTATAAGTCCAATTGCAACCTATTACTTAAACGGAACAGTTTGTTTCTGACACAATGAGTACATAGAAGAGTTTCTGCTTTGGTGGCCGCTAGCTAGTAATCCATGTATTAATGTCCATGCTCCAGACAAAATATTTTTTATGTGCTTTAATGCATACCAAACATTAGTGCTAATTTGATATTTGACATGCACATTTCTAGCCATGTGAGAATGGATAGCAACATGGGAAGATTACCATAGTAGTGAAAAGAATATAAAATAATAAGTTATCCAGATGATTCTATTTTATGCACTCAGCATACTTCCTGAATCTGCCCTCAAATTGTGTACACATGAACAATGTTTCAGTGAGAACAAACAAACATATTGTATGTATATATGACATACTTGTGAATCCGTACTCAATTAATGTGTAGACACAATGATTGGGTGGGAACAAACTAATGTATTGCAACGACCTATATTTTCTTTTCTATATCTGCATACTAATCCAAAATTCCGAATATATTGTCCTCTTTCAGTGGTTGTTAACTTCAATTGATTCTGCTGATACTTTGATACTAATGTTTTTTGCCATGATAATTATCTGAACTCAAGTGGCACCAGATGTATGCTTGTTGTAGTTGTAAGTAGGAACAGAATAATTTATTCTTTCTGAACTTATTGATGTTGTGCATACAGAGAAAGAGAACTTGTGTCTATATGGACAACCAAATGAAATATGGGAAGTTAACCTACCTGTTGAGGAGGTTCCTCCTGAGCTTCCTGAGCCGGCACTGGGTATAAACTTTGCTAGGGATGGTATGCAAGAGAAGGATTGGATATCACTGGTTGCAGTTCACAGTGATTCATGGTTGCTTGCTGTTGCATTCTATTTTGGTGCACGCTTTGGATTTGGTAAGAATGAAAGGTACGTATGATGTGTCATCCTTGCCAGCTAAAAATCTCATTGCCCAGTCATCTGCTTGCAATTATTGGATGAAAGTCTGTGTTTTCATCATATCTGCAATGTACTTTTAAGTTTCTGCTTTCTGAACCATCTTATTTTCATGTAATATTGCTTTCTGTATTCATGAAAAGATTGACAGCTATAGGTTGTCTGTTCGAAATTGTTAAATGCCGGTCCTTGTGTTTTCTAGCATATTGTTATGTCAAAATGTTGCTGGTGTGTAGAAACATGGTGTCATCTTGTGAGCGTTTTGACAAAAGCCTGATTACTGATTAGTAGATTAAAATGGAAAAAGAACAGCAAAAGATTTGGTGTTTTTAGAATGTGCATTGGGACTAAGAGCAGATAGCTCTTAGTTTTCCTTTACCCTCTTTCCTGTATTCATGCTGGTTCCCTAACGAGTAAGGAGGAGGTTTTCAGATATGTGAATGGAAAAAAAAAGACAAAGTAAAGAAGACCTAAGTTTATACAGAGAGATTAATCTTGGTTATATTGGAGTTGATGGATAATTTATCAGTGCAAATTTTTATCGTTATTTTTAAAGTTTGCGTGTCGCTGGACTTCAATGTGGTTTCGGGTAAGCCTAGGTTGTGTTATGTTCTATTTCGTGCACATCTCTGATTCATAGGTATGCTTCAGGCAGCTGGAAAGATAATATGTTATGAATTACAAGGTTATGAATACAAATTAAGTAGCTATTTTTGTGTTATAAGCACTAGTTTATCTTTTGAGTATCTTATCCTATTCTTCTCAAACAAACCTTTTCCTACCTTGGAAATAGTGTCTTTAATCCAGTCCTAATGCTAAGTTTTGCACATCATTTGGAAATAGTGTTGTTAATAATCCCTTCAGTTTGGAAAAAGCTGTTTTTAGTACTATAATTTGTTCATGAGTAGGATTCAACGACATTTAGAGTATATAACTAAATTTCAGGGGGGTTGTAATTTTTGTTGGAATTGATATACAGGAAGAGGCTTTTCCAGATGATAAATGATCTCCCAACCATATATGAGATTGTGACGGGACATGTCAAACCAAAGGACCAATCTGCTACTCATAATAGTGGGAAGAACAAATCAAGTGGGAAGACGGTAAGGAGTTATGGATATCACTTATGTCATTTCTATTCTACGTAATTCTTTCTCAGTTTTGTGGATACATGTGAATTTCTTATCCGATACCTGATATTTGAATACTGTCTTAACAGCAATCCCGTCAATCTGAGCCTCCTAGTAAGCCAGTAAAGGTGTCTCCGCCAAAAGAAGAAGAAGAGGAGAGTGGAGAAGAAGAGGAAGATGAAGAGGATGATGAACAGGGAGCCACTTGTGGGGCGTGTGGGGATAACTATGCCACAGATGAGTTCTGGATTTGCTGTGATATATGTGAGAAATGGTTCCATGGGAAATGTGTAAAGATCACACCTGCAAAGGCTGAGCATATTAAGCATTATAAATGCCCAAGTTGCACTGGGGGCAAGAGGGCTAGAACCTGAAGGCAGGAACCGACATCAATGTAGGCTGAGATGGGGTTTAGAACCTTTTTCATTCAAGTGTGAAAGTGAAAACAGTCAGTTACCCAATCTAGTTATTGAAGTTGAATGAATGACTGCATATGGGATTCTTAAGTTCCGCTACTCCTGGTTTTATGTTCTAATTATTTTTCTGGAACTGTGTTTTCGAATAGTTGTTGCCACTAGAAATATTATATGTGTTTTGTGCAATCTTTTATTTGGATGCATAAAATATGACTACACTGCACTTTTAAAATATGTCTGCACTGTTATATTGAAGGAAGATCATCTGGTGGGTAGGATATGTAAATTGTTTGCTCAGATATTATTAAGCATCGATTTCAGGAAAGACACTGTTGCAAAGATGGACGATACTAGCTGCTATTGTTATGCACAAACGTACATCAGGTATGTTTTGCACCAATGGCTGTATTGAGCTTATTGTACGGGAAAAGTCAAGATTATAGATAGTGGAAGGTTTTGTGATATAAGGTTAAAGATGTAAATAATAGCTGGAAAGTTTGTAAGCATATGCTTAATGCTTTTGAAGCTTGGCTTTATTTTGTGTTGTGCAGTGCAAGTCAAGTGTTGTTTGCTTCAGAGGGACTTGCATTGGACAAGTTGTGGCAGTGGGGATGTTGATGGTGTCATCAGAAAATGGTGTGTTTTGTATTTATCAATTTTTAGTTAATTTCTTCTTGTTGTTGCCATTTTCTGTATGTATGAGAGAGATTGATAATTTGGAGACAGGATAGCAGATTGAAGATAAGAAAGGTAGGGACTTGGGAGGTTCCTAGTCAATGATAGGGACTTGATCAACAAAGTATAATCCACATATAATCATAAGGGGAGGGGTCATCATGTGGTGTATGTTTGTTAGAGCCTTTATAGGTGAAGAAGTGATATTAATGGCAGTAGAAGCAAGCAAGTAATGCATGATATGAGGAAGTATTGGCAACTGTATAATAATAAGTATTTGGGTATGTTATTGTTGTCCTTCACTTACTTACATTATGTTGTTGGGTGGTTCGGTTCTCTATTTCAACAAAAATGAATAACTCTGCTTTGACACTACAACTTACTATATCTATTACAAACAGATCCAGACGAATCATTGCATATGACTGTTTTTATTTCATTTGTCCATTTCCCAATCCAAAGAGATCAAATTGTTCTTGATTAAATTTATGAGCTACACAAGGAATAGTCCTCTCTTTTCTTTCATCTACTCTTAAACATGTTAGATATTCAATACTGGACTTCTTGATTGCTCAACGCTCCGCCTATAAATTTTAATTAATAAAATAAAACAAAGTTGAAGACAACCTCGTAAACAGGATAAATAAGAGGCTGTTTTGAAACATTTGAAGTTGTAATAGAGACGAAGATGATGTTAATTATTGCCATTACTTGCTTTGCTTTGCTTTATGGTGTAGGCTTATTTTAGTTGAATGATTATAGTGAATGAATGGGGATCATGCTTTTAATCAAAGAATAATTGAGAAGGGTAGGCTTAAACATGTGTAATTGTGCTTTATAGGTCGCATCACTGTCATAATCACCTTCTTATATTATTACCAAATATGGTATTATCTAACATGCCATTGACACCGACTAATCCCTGATTCTTTGAGGGAAAAACCCATGATATTCTCATATAAAATAAAATTAGTTCTCAAATCTTGATTAAAATACCCATATTTGTAATTACATCAATAGCTATGATGTTTCCATTCTAATTTGAAATGTTTTTATGGTAATACAGCTAATCAAACCTTTTACATTTATGAATGATTCCATTGATATATTTTTATTTCTGGTTTTAAAATCAGTTGACTTTGTTGATTCAATTCATCATAAATTTTAAAATCAAATTTTAATTTACTTTTATACTAATAATCTCTTCATTCGTTTGACCCAATATGTGAGTGATTCTAAAATCAATCAGTCTACCAATCTTAATTTGTCTATCTACTTTGATGATATATGTATAGTTAAATTCGAATATATTCAAAATGATGACAAAAATATATATTGAAACTAAAAAAAGGTAATGCATATGTTGGAAATAATTTTAAAGCAGGGGTAATATTTCTGATTAAATTGATTGAGGTTATAAATGAAATTTAAGTATATTTTACAGTGTAATTAGCTGATAATCAGCGTAGTAAATAAATAAAACAGATAAGGAGGAATGTAAAATAGAAAGTAGGTCCCCGTATTTGGAGGGAGTTTTGCGATTAAATTAGTCAGTATTGTCGGATCGTCTCTCACTCTCCCTCTCCACCTCATTGGGAATTGAATTGAAATCGGAATTGAGGCGCCATTTCACACTGAAATGAAACCCTAATCAGGTGTCTCCGACCACTCAAAACAAGCCACTGTTCTCAGTTTGAGTTGATCTCTCTCTCCCTTTCTCTGTGTGAAACCAAAAAGCAATTTGTCAGGCTCAGATCCGTCTCTCTTCTCCTTCATGCGTGTGTTGTCGTTGCTCATGACGATGATGGTTTCGATTTGAAATGGAGACACTGTCACTGTCACCGTCACATTCATTGTTTTGAAGACGAAGAAGAAGGAGGAGCTGCTACTTCACTACTGAGGGTTTTAAGAGAAAATGTCAGAAATGCGGGTTTCTGATCCGAGCAAGCTTCACCTGCTGAGGAAGGAGGAGCTCAGCCAAATCCGGAAAGCCGCTCGCGTATTGCGCGATCCTGGAACCACTTCTTCGTGGAGGTCACCTCTGGCTGGTTCTTCCAGATCTGGTGCTGCACCGGCAGCGAATCCTCCTCCCAGAGGCTTGAAGAAGAATGGACTTCAAGGCCATTCGGATTTCCCGCTCCCACCTCCCGCTCCCGTCGCCGACGACAAGAAGGTGTTCTTGCACAATTGGAAGACTTACAAATCGTCCACCGGAGCGACGGCGAGGAACGATGGTGAAGACGGTGGCGGATCCTCTTCAGTTGCCGGGACCGACGACGAGGACGACAGTCTGAGCGATGCACGCAATGGTGTCGATTCCAGGAGCGACACTTCTCTGGGAGAGAAGCTCTCCTCCATGATATTCAGATGCAACAGCAGAGATGCCGCGAATCTGGTGTCCTCCTCGGCGAGGGCTTCGGTCACCAGGACAACTGGCTTTAAGAAGAAGAAGAACGGCAAGAAGATTGGTAAGAGTAAGAAAGTTTCTGCTAATAGTTCCAAATTGGATGCTTTGTCTGCGTATCAACATAATCAGATGCTTTTAGATCGGAGTAACTTGCTTAATTCCTCGAGGTTGCTCAAGGTCAAGGGGCAGTTTAATTCCAATTCAATGCCTTTGGGTTTGAGTGTGAGTCGGGGTGAGTCGGTTGATCCATCTGATGATGACGATTATTCTAACTCTGAAGATCTGCGCAAGCTTTCTGGGGCTTCCCCATTGCTTCTAAAGCTTAAGCAACATAAGAATTGGTCACAGTCATCCTCTAGATTATTTAAGAATGGTAGGAAGGATGATTCTTCTTATACTTATAGCACCCCAGCATTGTCCACAAGTTCGTATAATAGGTATGTCAATCATAATCCCAGCACGATTGGCTCTTGGGATGCCACTACAGCTTCATTAAATGATGAAGATGCTGATGAGCATTTAGATTTGCCTGGAAGCCGGGGATGTGGGATTCCCTGCTATTGGTCCAAGAGGACGCCAAAACACAGAATGTGTAGGAGTTGTTACTCTCCTTCACTTTCAGATACTTTAAGGAGGAAGGGAAGTAGCATCTTGTGTGGAAGCCAGAATATGTGTCACAGACGCCACCAATCATCGTCAGGTCCTAACAAGCGGAAATTTGATTCTAAAAGTGCTAAAGGTATTCTCCCGCTGCTTACTAATAGCGCAGATGGCAGAGGGGGGTCGTCTATAGGAACAGGGCTTAGTGATGATGAGCTTTCTACAAACTTTGGTGAGCTTGATTTGGAGGCTTTGAGTAGATTGGATGGACGGAGGTGGTCATCAAGCTGTAGGAGTCAGGAAGGCCTAGAGATTGTCGCTCTAAATGGGGAAGGAGAAGAGGAAGGCACGCCTGAGAATATCAGGAGTTTGAGCCAAAAATACAAGCCAATGTTCTTTGATGAACTGATTGGGCAAAATATTGTAGTTCAGTCACTTACAAATGCTATTTCAAGGGGGAGGATTGCCCCTATGTATTTGTTCCAAGGACCCCGTGGGACAGGAAAAACATCTGCCGCCAGAATTTTTGCTGCTTCCTTAAATTGTGTTTCTACAGAAGATACGAAGCCATGTGGGTACTGCAGTGAATGCACTGATTTCTTCTCTGGCAGGAGCAGGGACCTATGGGAAGTTGATGGCACTACTATGAAGGGAATTGAAAGAGTCAGGCACCTTTTGAGAAAACTCTTGGCAGGCCCCCCATCTGCCTTCCTACGATATAAGGTATTCGTTATCGACGAGTGTCACTTGTTGCCTTCAAAGACATGGTTGACATTTCTCAAGTTTCTTGAAGATCCGCCACAGCGACTTGTGTTCATATTCATAACAACTGATCTTGATAATGTGCCTCGTACAATACAATCTCGGTGTCAGAAGTACCACTTCAATAAAATCAAAGATGGTGACATCATCTCCAGGTTGAGAAATATTGCTTCCAGTGAGAATCTAGATGTTGAATCAGATGCACTTGATTTAATTGCTTTGAATACGGATGGGTCACTTCGTGATGCAGAAACAATGTTAGACCAGTTGAGCTTGCTTGGGAAAAGAATAACTACAGCTCTAGTAAATGAACTAGTAAGTAATTATTATTGTTCCTGTTTCAAGACTGGCAAAGGCCAGTTACTGAGTTGTTGTTGATAATTAGACGATTCTTTCTTTTGATTGGAAAAGGTTCAAATGGATAATTGTCTTTTTCTACAGGTAGGAGTTGTTTCAGATGACAAACTGCTTGAACTTTTGGAGCTAGCAATGTCGTCAGACACTGCAGAAACAGTGAAAAGAGCTAGGGAGTTGATGGACTCCGGGGTTGATCCAACTATTTTGATGTCTCAAATGGCTAGTCTCATTATGGACATCATTGCTGGGACTTATAAAATTGTTGATGCCAAGGATTGTGATTCAGCTTTCGGTGGACGAAGTCGTAAGTATCAACCCATTTTTGCTCCTCCAAACTTATATGTTTACGTTTAAACCAGCCAAAAACATGATAAGTGTATTGTTTCTGACGCAAGGTCTAGCACAACTTCATTAATGTATTATAGAAATGTCTTCTTAAAACTCTTCATGTTAGATGGGGATTGATATTGCTTGGGCGGATTTGTTGTAACACTAGGAGTAATAAGAATATGGACAAAGCAAGGGTTGGGGTAGCTTCAGTCAAAGATAAGGTGTTGAAAACTGCCTAAGGTAGTTTGTGCGTGTGCAATGTAGGTAGGTTAGTGATCCCCTGAATAAAGTTAAGATTATGTAGTTAGAAGAAACTAAAAAGGGTAGGTTAGATCTCATGTACAATGTTATTCTGATTGGTTCTTGCTTCATATTTCTGTTTCCTTTCACTTTTAGTTTTAGCATTTTAAAGTTCCCTTCCATCACATGCCGGCTCCAAATAGTAAATACTTCAGTTAAATTTCACCAGGTGAGTTAGAATGAGATAGAGTTAACTTGTCCGTCTTTCTACCTTTCCGTGCTTCCCATGTAGTCACTGTCCATATCTTTCTAAATCTTGAGATTTGTTTGTCATAGTTGATGAATTAATTGCCTTCTCCAGTGACGGAAGCAGAATTGGAGAGGCTGAAGCATGCTCTCAAGCTGCTTTCAGAAGCTGAGAAACAGATAAGAATTTCAAGTGAACGATCAACGTGGTTCACTGCAACTCTGTTACAGCTCGGTTCAGTGACTTCATCAGAAGTAACTCAGTCTTGCAGTAGCAGAAGGCAGAGCTCTAAGACAACTGAGGAAGATCCATCAAGTGCATCACGAGAAGCTCAATATGTGCCCCATCAATCAACTTCTCCTGCTTCCTTGCACAAAGCAGTAAATGTAAATTCCAGCCATGTGGACATGATGTTGGCGATGGATGGTTGTAATTTTAATGCCAAGCCCTCTCACCGGCGATTCATAGATGGCAGTGTATCTTCTACATCACATGATGATGCTATGATTGACAATATGATTGCTAGACACACAAATTCAGAAAAATTGGATGATATCTGGTTGCGATGTATAGAAAAGTGTCATTCCAAGACACTAAGACAGCTGTTACATTCTCACGGAAAGCTTCTGTCTATTTCTGAGGTTGAAGGTAAACCATGAACTTTTTACATATTCAGTTTTTGCTAGAGAAACTTGTGATGGAGAAAATTGAAAAGGTTAAATCAAACTAATTTCTATGAATCAAATCACTGCATATGTATGTGTAACAGTGAACCATGTATTTCAGTTATCTACTTCAAAATACGTAATCACACAAGTTACATGTTGGAGTTCAAATTCTAACTTGTAGCTGAAAGTCTTAATCCCTTGCATTTATATCCCTTGATTCATTTTGGCTTTTTATGAAACTGGTTTGATTTGAGTAATTTTAGAACTAGTCTTTTGGTAAATAACCCGAATACACGGCATGTGAGTTTTATTTTTGTTGGCTTCAATTGATTGTTTCAACGTGCATCAAAGATTGTATAACGGGTGGGCATGTTCTTGCTACTCTTATTGCTTGATTGTAATATGGCTTTACTTTGCAGGTCTTTTGGTTGCTTATGTTGCATTTTGTAATGGAGATATTAAAATCAGGGCTGAAAGGTTCATGAGCAGCATCACAAACTCAATTGAAATTGTTTTGAAACGCAATGTGGAGGTCAGAATCATCCTCTTGCCAGATGGCGAGGCTTCTATTGATTATCTGAATTCAGTTGAGCAACCAAAAGGTCAAAATCATATGGGAATGACGGTAGCAATTGAGAGGGAAAAGGAGCCACTTAAAGCATCCAGAGGAAGTCTTACTGATTTGGATGTTGATGCCGAAATCTGTGGTACAAAAGAGAAGAGCCAGGAGATTCCGATGCAGCGAATCGAATCTATTATCCGTGAGCAGAGGTTAGAGACTGCCTGGCTCCAGACTGCTGATAAAGGCACCCCTAGGTCATTGAGTCGTTTGAAACCTGAGAAGAATCAGGTCCTGCCTCAAGATGGAACATATTGTCCAAATAAAATGGAATCCATGAACTCATCAGCCCTCTCCTCTCAACATTGGGAAGACGAACTAAATCATGAACTCAAAGTTTTGAAAGTAAATGACGGAAAGGCCGTTCAAAAGGATCAGATTGGTAGAAGGGTTGACCATTACCCAATGTCCCCTAGTTTGTTGCATGATAGCAGCTTGGTGGGCAATCTCAACAAAGATAACCCGTGAGTCTTCTGTGATTTCTTTTTGTATTATAGAATAGTTTCCATCAACCATTCATGATCTCCTTTATCCCCATTTTATTGCAGAACTTATGACTAAGCCCAGGATATGGTGAAAATTACTAGGTTGCTTAAGTTTTGGTTTGTAGAACTTAGGTTGGTTTGATCAAGGGTTAGCGGTTAGGGAATGAGAATCCCTTTAATTTGTATGTTAGATAACCTCACTCTGGAATCTGGATCTCATTTCCTAGCCAACTGTTTGCATTATTTGGAGCCTTGTTAGATGTTGAAAACCTATTATGTCAGCCAAAAAGGTGAGTGATATTGTGATCTAGAATTTGCAGGTCCCCTGAATTTGCCCTTTTTTACCCCTAAAACCCCACCCGAAAGTCCGGACATGAACTTTAGACTTTGTAAGCGGTGAGTGCTCACTTAATTAGCTAGACCAAGACCTAATGGGCTTCTCTGAATTTACCAGATTCAACATTCAGAAGATGAAATCTCTTGAATAGATGCACATTCCAGATTAGCTATTGGTTATCCCGGCTGATAAAAAAAATAGTCTAGCAAGGCTAATTACATTGTTCTGAAAATATTTTCTAACCTTATGTGCTATCGGAACAACGTAGCATCGCTTTCATTTCCCGCAGCCACGGGAAATGAACTAGAACTTCTTTCCTAAAGCGGTTGAACATGTTTTCGTGTTCTAAACATATCTGGCTAGTAAGTTGAATTTGGAATATATATTTGGATGGTGTCTCAGCTTTATGGTACTTTGAACCGGGTCATATATGCTTCATGTTACATTATACACATATTTGAACTTTTCGGTTTTGCTTCAGGGGATATGAGTCGGGATCGGGAACTGGAGGCTGTAATGGACTCTTCTGTTGGAAAAACAAGCATCCTCGACAGGCAAAGGTAGGTTATTTGTGTATTCCTCGGTTTCTAAATAGCGTAACTTGTTTACATGTTTAATTTTCCATTCATAAACAGGTTACAGGGACTCCTGTTCGACCGCGTAAAGGCGGAAGGTTAGCATTGTTTGGCAACTGTGGAAAACCGAAGAAAAGGGAGAGGAGAGTTAGGTGATGGATGAACTTTTGGGTTAATTTGATATTTTAATTTATGTAGTTTTCTGTATTTATTGTTCCGGTGGAACTATTCTTCAGAGGACGAGAAATTGTAAAGATTGCTTATTCAGTCGGACAATTTGTAATTGCTTTATTTTCTTCCACTTGTGATGGTAATAATGAAGAACTTACTTTAACTTTCCTCCAAAAGCGTGCAATGATAGAATTTTACTTTCCTCGGAGAGCTGGGACATCACTTGAAACCAGGGTGCTCAAAATTAACCGATAACTGAAAAACCGACGTGAACCGAGCAGATTTGGACGGGGAATAACTGGAACCAGTGGGATGAGGTCCGGTTTCAATTTCGATTTCTGATAACCGATCTGATCCAGTTTTATTATAATTTTATGACAAATTGAAGATTAGTGTTCAGTTACCATACATGAAACTATGAAACACCAAAGCACTATTGTAGAATAAACTCACTGTCAGACTGATATGTAAAAATGCCAACATTCACCGGTCAGAGGAAAGAATTGAATTTTGAGTTGTAAAAAAATTAGCCACCAAAATTTGTTGATGAAAGTGCGAGGCATGTTCACTTGGAAGAACTTGTACTCAATATTCTCTCAGCCAATAATATATCATCAGGAGTTGTGACCTGCAACGCAAATTACTTTGTCAACACTTCACAATGCAACAGTTAATCTAAAAGCAAAGAACAAACTTCAGAAAATGATTGAAGAAACATAAATTGCTCGACAATATTATACATGTTACTCCTGCCAATATACCTTGATGTTGGTGTAAGACCCTTCTGTGATGCATACAGGATGTTTAAGGTGCTCCACGATAGACACATCATCAGTTACTTCAAGACCTTCCCTGTAGGTTTGCAAAGTTTTTTCAAAAAATTAACTTATGCTTATAATATATAAAGAAAACAAAATAACTCTTAGGCCCATGTCATTATATCATGCACCATTCACTGCATAGACATAAAAATGGTACTGGAAGGCAAAATCAATGGCATGTAGCACTGCTTAGTTAAAATGGTCACCTCTCATCAAGCAGCAACTCTAGCACCCCAAAGCACAAACTGTAAACCTAGAGCTAGGGAGTCAAATGCTTCTTATTATTCTACTGTTTCTTACTTATAGACTCTTAACAACAGATATCTAGAGACGCTACGTTAACTACCTCTCTATATCATCCTCCTTTTATTCCAAATACCCCAACCAGTAACACTTAAGTCATAGCCTTCATATATGCATAATCTCTATGACCCACTTGTTCAATAGTTTTTTATAATAATTATAGTTGTTTATTTTGGATAAATCCCAATTCCCGTTGAGACGTTCTATTTCGCTTAACTGACATGCCTATCTAGAATTTCCCCTAATGAATTTTGTTGAAGTATCCCACACCAAAAGTAAGGATAATATTAGGCAGCCATAGAACTGACATAAATGTCAAGTGAAAAGGTTCACTGAAGAACTGAATTTCAAAATAAGCAACAGTAAAAGAATATTTTATTTTGAAATAAATACATAAGCAGTTCAAAAGTCCAACTGACTTAGCAATTTCAGAAAATTGTAGAAAAATAGATGTTGAACATAAGTTAGGAAACACCCTAGTTAAAAATTTAGGCACCAAATTGAGTAAAAATAAAGCTCGGATACTAAATTGGTAGAGTTGAAGTTGTCCCACAGTGAAAGAATGTGGATCAAGTGAACTCTTGATATAGTAGTTCAACCCTCAACCCGGCAGGCTTAAGCTTTTTGGTTGGAGTAATTGTAACCATACACAAGTTTTGTTTTATGACTACACAAATGTAAGAGATTAAATGACATGAACTCAGTACCTATTTACAAGTTCAAAACCTTCTCTAAGCAACCCAGGCTTGATAACCTGCGCATGAAATATTGGTAGGCAAATAAATGAGGTTCGGACCAACAAAAAAAGTTGAAAGCTCTTCACACAAAATAGACTGAGACACGAGTGCTTTCAAATGTCAAACCTGTGGAGTCTGCATTTCCCAAAGTGTTTTCCTGTCCAGGGTTTTTACAACAAACGACTCATTGTTTGCCTGAAATGGAATTAGGAAATAAATGTCAACGCGGCAAAGAAAGTTAATTTGGAGAATTAACAAGTACTACCAAATCACTAATATTCAGAAGTGAGTATAGGATATTTCACTTTAACTTTTAAGCCACAAGCTTGGTTCTGATATATTTAATTTCAAATCTCAGCATGAATCCTATCTATATCCATAATTCATATTAGAAAATAAATGCAAGTAAAAATGAAAGATATTTCTCTACTTAATATGTTAGATGTACCTCTTTGATCGTAGCCTTCACAGGAACACCAAGTACTGCTGCTCCATTCAGCCAACCATCAATAAGAACCTATATCAAATAATTGGTAAGTGGAGGCATTCTCTCAATTGAGAGCATGACAGTTATCAAACTTTCAAAGTTCGGGTTCAGCAGGAGAAAAGAATAATACCAAAGACATTAGGGAGAACTTATAAGGTATCTACGTGGATCTTTGCTCTGTATTTTCGCACATGTTATAGATCCTATGTATTTCAGGCAATCAGATAGGAAGTTGCTTCTGTTTTGAAAAAAGATATTTTGGCGGTCTCTACAGAGCCCTCACAGGTGTAGTGTTCTGTGTGTGTCAGACTCACAGATGCAACAGTGGATAATGAATGTTAACAACAAGGTTCTAAAACTCGGAATATAGGAGAACTCGGCGAGACAAAAAATAAGAAGTTTTGAGAACTCAGGGAGAAATCGGCAAAATTTGTTTTGTATTCAATATATATTAGATATACTGATATACATATATTCATATATAGTTCGCATGACAGACAAAAATAACAATATTTTAGTAAAATAAGATATTTTCAAATAACTTTATAAGTTAAAACTATAGCACAAATCATAGAACAGTTTCAAAGGATATGTAAAATATAAAAACAAAATTTGACCAACTTTGATCGAGTAAGAACTCAGTAAAATTGAACTACCGAGAACGAGTTTTAGAACTCGGTCAACTTGATTTTAACACTGATTAACAAAGTTTACCTCTAGAAGAAGTTATTTTAACACTGATTAACAATCCACCGCCAAAGAAATAGGCTTAAAAGGAGTTGTAAATTTAATATACTGCAACAGAGCAGCTTTCATTATGCTTACTAACATTTTGCTTTGAACACATTACTTAATGAAACAACTAAATCCAGTACACGAGATATGAACAGAAGAAAGTTCTTTAACCCAAACCTTTTCCACATCTTCTAGCAATAGCAGGGGCCTAGCAGAATCATGGATGCAAACAAGTTCAGAGCTTGAGTCAATAGCCTGTGAACAGAAGTAGTTTCTATGACAAAGGGAATTTATTATATTTCAAAAGAAAAAGAGAGAAAATTTATTGTTATTAAGAGTAAATGAGGATGTTTATTCTAGAGATCATATATTGCAATGAGGAGATCAACAAGAAATCCAAAGCATAACAGAGGGCCATGTAAACATATTTGTGACTTAGGAATAGCACATGTTAAGTACATTAATTAACCAGGCTATTTCATTATACATTGTTAAGAAAAACTGAGCACTGACCAACCTGAAGTCCATTGTAAACAGAATCTTGTCTCTCCTTCCCAGGCAATGTAAATTTCAGGTCTACAGGTATCTTCTCTTTGCAATCTGAGAGCAAACCACAGTTATTTTAATTGGCGCGGCAGATAAAAAGATAAATACAGCTAAATGAAATATAAAGGACAGAGAGAGAGAGCTCTGAGACCTTCAAAAATATCCTTATAAGAAGGATCACAAACTACAATGATTTCCTTCACTTCAATCATGCGAGAGAAAACATATAGACTGCAGGAAATCAGTATATAAGTTATCGATAAAGTGTGCAAGAAATTGTGTCAATCAACAATGTAAGGATGACAAACATAAGTGTTTCCCAAACCACTCCACCTTCCCCACACAGCTGACCACACCTACAATTTGAATACTAGACCTCATAAAAAGTGAGTGCTAACTTGATCACTCGGCCAAGCCCAATGAGCAAGACACAGATTTTGGGTACAAAATCCAAGTGTTGCCTAGGTTACCAAGCATACACCTGCTCGATTCCACATTCCACTAATTGAGGATTTTTTTTCACAAAAATCCTTGTATACATATAACATATCATATATTATACCGCATAAAGCTCGCTATGCTATTAAACTATTTCCCATTGTTAGCCTGTCCAGCCCTCCTAGTGCTGACAGCTAGCAAATCTTTAAAATTGAAGAAGTGTCTTATAGTGATTATTATAGATAAATATGAATTCAAATATGGTAAACGGGATGATTAGTGTATACTGGCATGTTGGCCGAGTCCAAAGGACTAAAGGAAGCACTGCTTAAGAAAAATTTCAAGTCTAGCTAAGGTAGAATGAATAATGCCAACAGTTGAATTGAGTCATTGTCATTTACCTATATAAAGCAATGGGCTGGCCTAGAAGTGGAAGATACTGCTTTGGCATGCTCGCCTATTTGCAAAAACATAAGAGAACCATCCATCATTTTGAAGACGAAAACAATAAAGGCATATAGCATGAACACCTTAAAAGCCAAGTGGTGGGGCAGAACTGATCACAGAGGATCAACTTAAAAGTTAAGGCAACCCCCATTCACAGGAAAAAGGAAGTAAATCGATGGAATTGAAATTACATGGATCATTTGCTTATGGATGGTAGCTGAAAGTCAAAAGTATTGAAAGAAAACCCGGGCAAGGATAAAACAAGATAATTGAAGCAAGGAGGGAGGTACACTTACACCCATTCTTTTGCCTTGCCCTCCAGCCAAGAGAATAACAGATACACTTTTCTCTTTGACAACTTTAGAGCTCTGCATTAAAATCAAGAGAAACATTATAAACATTAAATTTCACCCAACTCAAAAGCCTAAGACACTTAGCAGTAAATACCCAACACCTAACCCTATTAAATTTCTTCCAACCCAAAATTCCAAACTAATAGGAAGGTCCAGCAACTACACAAAGAGGTCACAATTCACAAACTCCGCAACAAATTCATTTTGGAATGTGCAGGCCTTTGGATGATGAAAATGAATTACTCAGAGTATCAACAACATCAAAGTTAACTCATTACCTGATTCGGTTCCCCAACAATTGCTGAACAAGTAGTAACTCTTGATGATTTTGAAATTGAAGCATTTCTCCTCAAATTGGAGTGTCTGCGACCTGAACCAATACTAAAATCAGATATATAGAAAAAAAACAAAAAACATGAAATGTGAAACTGAATCAGAGCCAAACAATCGGAGAGACAAGAAAACAGATGAACATGCAACATACCTGGACATAGGAGAGTGAAGAAGGAGCTCGAACTGTAAGGAACTGGCAGGTTATGAGTCGAAATCACTGAAGAAGACGAAGATAAGAGATTCGGCTGAACCATCGCCATTTCAGACACACCAATCCTCCTCTCGTCTGTGCTCTGACTGATACGAGAGAGAGAGAGAGAATATTACCAACCAACTATTTAATCAGATTCTTAATTGGAAAAGAGAGAGACGACAATCCCGATACAAGAAGACAAAACAAAGATAAAGGTCTATTTGGGCTGTCAGTAATGGGCTGGATCAGGTTAAACATTGGGCCGGGTTCGGCCCAGCCCATACAATATCAGGAAAAACAACCATTTTTGGCTGATCCCAACCACAAACCCCCAAAGACGCAGCAGTGCAGGAGAAGAAGAAATCGACATCGAGAGATCGAGAGGCTGAGATGGCGAAACCATTGGGACCAACAGGTGAGTTCTTCAAGAGGAGGGACGAGTGGAGGAAGCACCCGATGCTGACGAACCAGTTCCGCCACGCGACGCCAGGTCTCGGCATCGCAATCGTCGCCTTCGGGGTCTACCTCATCGGAGAACAGGTCTACTCCAAGATGAACTCACCTTCTTCCTCCTCATCGTCTTCGCACTGACCGGGACCATCCTTTCAGGTCATTTCCGATCTCAATCTCTCGCTCATTTCTTTTCAGTTGAACCGAAAAAGGGTTTCTTTTATCTTACATTTGAAACGGTTTAGTTATTGTTTTTCAATTCGAATTGGGTTTGATTTAGTTATACCTAATTCTGATCTGCAAGAGATTTGGATGTGTAACATTCTAAGGCATCAGATTTTTCAATCAACCAATTCATTTCTCTATTTGGGTTTTAATATTTGCATTTGGTGTTGGATTATTCAACTGCAATTAGATGTAAGGGATGGTAAAGATAACTTGGGTTATCATTACTGTGTTTGGAAATACTTGGCAGAGTTAACCAGTGTTTTGTGATTGTCTTCAAACACTACTTCTAGTTTGAGTTTGAAATGATTTGGTATTGGACTTGACTAGTAACCTCTGGTTCTGACCTGTTGTTGGCAAATATTTATGGTTGTTATGGATCACTTAGAGGAAGCAATATCACTTTGAAGGGATGTGGGTTGGATTGGATTGGATGGTTTGTAGGAAGGGGGCGTCAAATTTGTAGGTTAATGTGAATGCGATGTCAATAGGTTATGCAAGATTGTGGTGATTAGGATTGGACATGTTTACTACTTCAAACAAAATATAGTCACACAACTCTAAAGTTTTGTCTCTGACTAATTCAAGATATTTTGTTTGTTTTGAAACATTGATTATTAATGCATTACTGATCTTGCAGATGAATGCTTGTAGAAGGACAAAAGCTTGGAGTGTCTTCTTTTCAGTGCTTCGTTTTCTTGTTTGCTACTGAATAAAAGTTTATAATTGACATTGAACTTGAAACCTATCAATGCACTCTGTTATGTAAGTTGGATTGGATGTACAACTTCAACAAAACTTTTGCGTAAAGATTTCCATTTGATTATGCTGCTATAGTACATGATGGTTCAATATGTCTATTTGTTACTTGTGGTTGGTCTTCCTATGTTTTCAGCTGATTATCTGTCTTAAAAGTATGTGTAGGTTTAATGAACATGTCTCTCAATGCAAAAGAATCTAGCATGAGAAAGCTTGTTCTTTGATGACAAAAAGTGTTTTGCATTTTGAATACGTTATAGCATTTGTGAATTGTGAAGTAACAGCTATGGTGGTGAGTAAAATGAATACATTATAGCATTTGTGAATTGTGAAGTAACAGCTATGGTGGTGAGTAAAATGAATCTCACATTTTGCAT
Organism: Geranium rotundifolium; assembly: GCA_963920655.1. Lineage (NCBI taxonomy): Eukaryota > Viridiplantae > Streptophyta > Magnoliopsida > Geraniales > Geraniaceae > Geranium > Geranium rotundifolium. The sequence continues at coordinate 27,640,836 of OY987314.1, read as the reverse complement.
CAACCATACCATCTACTCTACTTATGACATGCCTGGTATATTGGCTTTTTTTCCCTGCCCGGTGAAGTGAGTTGCAGAAAAGTGTTGCACGGGCTTGCATGAGTCTACCCATTGGTGCAGAGGCAACTTATATGTGTTAGGATTAGGTAACGTCTAATGGTGCAACCGATCATTGGTGTGCCGTGCTTCAATAAGTTGAGGGGTTTTCATTCATGATTCCTAGCATCACTGTTATTAGGTATCATAGTGTAAAGGGGTGATGGTAGTTCTGGTTTTGATTTTGGTGGGGGATTAGAGCTCTAGTGGTGAGAACAGAAACAATATTAGGAACTGGCTTCCTTGTAGGCAGTGGAATCTTTCTAAAGACCATTCTTGGTAAATCTTTTCCATTTTGGAATCTCTAAGAGTGCAGAGAGCATCTCCTGCCTAGTATCAAAAATCACAAACACCAAACTGTGATCAGTATTGTGACAGAGATTGAAAACACTTTGGTTGATTATGGTTAATGATTAAAGCATAAGTTCTAGGAGGAAAGTAGCATAAAATGAACATGCTTGCTGTGACAGTATTCCTTGGAAAAAAAATAGTGCACCCACCTACCCACCACTAACCCTAATGACTACCATTTCCACTACCATTTCCCTTTTACTTTGACTTTTAAGGATGCTATGCTTCTTTATTTAAGTATTTCAATAAAGCTCAATTATTCATGATTTTTTAAAGCGAACATATCATTCAATATTAGCACGGAAAACTTAAACACACTCGAAAATTGAGTATCAGCATAAACGACACTCCAGGAACTGCATCGATCACAGACGGCCCATCCTTACACTAACCTGAAAAACTAGAGACATATTTTGGACACATATCGACCACTAACACTAATCACAAATTACAATAAACAAATACTCCTTAACACCCCGCCACCACTCATGCCCAAAAATACTGATCCCTTGAAAGTCCACACCAGAACACAAATGGCCCGAACTGCGCTGAGAAACAACTTCCACCACCACAGAGCTCCAAATCTGATTCCAACAAGGCAGCTATTTCATGATTTTAATTTAGTGTGTTGTAGTGCAGCAAAAGAAAGAATATATCATCTTACCTCTAAATATTTGTAACTTAATGTATCAATGTCACTCCTCTCCAATAGCTCAGTGCTATTTAATGCAAACTCTATCTATCATCGAATCTTCAATTATTAACTATTCACTCTTAAGACGAGTAGTAAATACTTGTATCTGGCAACAATTTGAGATATTTGTAAAAAAGAAAAACCACAATACGAAGATAATAAGATGATTTATAGAGGTTGATTATAAACTTAAAATTTTCATATTTCTCTCAATATTCTACAAATAAGTATCATAATATATTATACCGAAAGTTTTTGATACAATAATAGCTTTTTCCGTATTTTCAATCAATTTTGCAGGTCTACGAATCAAAAACCTATCACGTTAAGTCATTTACATGGACATGTTTCCTCTTGTGATTTATTATCAAATATTTTGTGATACTTTCATAATCCAAGCCTTTACGAATGATTTTTGTTTGTACATTTTTTGGTTCTACTTGTGTTCTCTCAAATACTCTTTTAAGTTTATACTCTTCACTTGTCAAACTAGTGTCTCGTTGGGATTATAATGCACATGAACGAATCATCACAATCATTATTCTTATATTTTTGATAGAAATATTGTAAATATTATTATTGATATTGATATTGTGAATACATAGAATTCTATAAAGGGATAGAGAAAGTCTAATACACAATTGAATAGAAAATCCTAATTATTAGGTAATAAGAATAACATATGAAATATATAATATATAATATAAAAAATATTCTAACAGCCCCCCTCAAACTCAAATCCGTTGTAAATCACCGAATTGAGTTTGGAAAAGCTTGATTATCTTGATTATTTTGAGCATCTTGAATATGAGACGGGTGATATCGTAGGTAGATATAGGTGCCCTAAGACACTTGTGGATATATATAAGGTGCTTTGAGGCACTTGATGATAGGTGTTCTGAAGCACTTGATGATATGTGTTGTGAGACACTTGTATATAGGCAACGTGAGTCACTTGTAGATAGGCACCGTAAGACACTTGTAGATAGGCGTCGTGAGACACTTGTAGATAGGCGTCATGAGGCACTTGTTGATAGGCGTCGTGAGGCACTTGTTGATAGGCGTCGTGAGGCATTTGTAGATAGATGTAAATAGGTGGATGACGACGCAAATGATGGCACTCATATGTTAGATGACGGCGTAAGATGGTGGACGACGCCATTATGCGGAAGCTAATAATTTGATTGTCTTACCACCCATCAGAATCATAAATCATCGATGAGTGGGTAAAGCGAAACTTTATTAGAGAGTATCGTAATATAAATAGTGTAGAGAAATAATATTGATATTACTCTTGTGAATATATAGACCTCTATTTATAGAGGCAATAAGAAAACCTTAATACACAATTGAATAGGAAACATGTAATATGAATAATCTAGAATAGGAATAAAATATAGGAAATATAAAAAAATATTCTAACAAACTTTTTGTCTATCAGTGCAACACCTTCTTTGGTTCGGATTTGTTTTTTTCCTTTTTTTATAAGCTGTGGATTTTATTGCACAAAATATAAAGTACAATGAGGAATATAAAATTAAAAAAACTATCTATTACCCAAAACTTACACTGGAGCCAAATACTCATAAGATTAAGAAAATCCAGTTAAGGGAAGTAGAGAAGAGCCGACTAGCCTTTATCCTAGATGGTAAAGAAACATTCCGCGTATGAAGTGAGTTATGAATATTTCCATTGTACAGACAGTGAATGAGTTGAACCGAAAAACTCAAGTGCTTGATATTAAGGAAAGTGATCGTCATGTAGTCGTAGCTATGTCTTTCGAAGGCACAATAAGAGAACGTTTCGAGCCACCCAATAATGCCAAATTGAGATCTTGAAGAGATGACACCAGAGCGATCTATGTCTTTCGGAGGCACATTGCATCCGCACAGAGACGAGACCCACGGTGCATCATATTCTGGTTCAACCTTGAGCATAGCGTAAGCCTTGTAGATCGAGAACCTCTCAGTATTACCAATCTATGGTAGGGAATCCAGGAGATATGAACCTTGAGTGTAGAATGATAATGAATCAGGCTGGTTTTGTGTTGCCAACCATTTTCTAGGCCCAAGGCTCCCAGTATATTTCAATGTGCCAACTTTCATCCTCCAGAAGAAATCAAGTGTGGAATATGTGTTGAATGCATGTGCAAAAAGGTTAAAGAATAAGGTCGCAAGAGGAACATCTGAAACCCAAAATTCATCCCAAAAGAGTATCATGTACCCACTTCCAAGACTTTATTTCAACCCCACTGCACCGTAAAAGGGGTGAATCTGGCATCCTTTGATGATGAGAGTAAGTGCTTGAGAAGTAAGGAGGACATAGTGCTTTTCCATCGGCCTAGGTCCCAATCTTTGTAATTCCAACAATTCTTAGCACAAATTACATTTTTCCGGAGCGAATCTTAATCCTCTATAAAACGTCACCACTATTTTGAGTTGCCTCTAGATACTTGAGAACTTCTACTGTAGCCTTGAGGAGAGACATGTAGTATAGTAAAAAAGAGACGATAGTGGACTTGATAAGTGAAACACGACTTCCAAAGATTAGTAGGTTGGCTTGAAAGAGATGACTTATTCTCATACGATGCAATGCTATCAGCCCACGAGCTCACCCTTGTCGGGATAAATTCTAGTTTGAACCCTAGATATGGAACGAGGAAGAGTCTGTCGTGTATCAGAAAGTATTTTCCCATTCAGCTCATTGATATGTGTATTTTTATACTATATTTTCAATACCCAACTTTCATATATTTTACATCTTTTTCGTCCCGTTCGGGTACTTTATACCCTCATTTTGTCTCTCTTTTGCTTCACGGTTACTCTGAGAAATTTGTGCAGACTTTTGGTCATTCCAAACTAACTTTGGCACTTTTTTAGGTCTACCCCGTGACCCAAGGTCACAGACCCGTTACCAACAATCACGGGCCTCAAAGCCCACTAATGCAACCCAATTAGGATCTCCACTGTGGGCAAGGGCCACGGTCCGTGACCATCTCGTGGCGAAAAGAGGCCACTCCCCGTGGTGAAGATCCGGGGCCCAAATTTCTGCTTCCCATTGCCCCTTCTCGTGGTCAGTCTCCCACTTTAGAACATGCAATATCGTGACCGAAGCTTAGGCACGAAGACTCTGACCATGGCCGAGAGCCACGGCCTGTGGCCACCTTATCAGTCAACGCATGAGCCATGTGGACGAATCATGGAGCGAGGAAAATGAGGCATTACGGGGCCACGATCTCGTGGCTCCCCGAAAATTCTCACCTTTAAAAAGCGTCGACGCATTTGGGAAAAACAACCATAAATTTACACTGAGTTTAAATCCCAGTTTTTCCAAGTTTGCGTCAAAGAGTTCCCATGAGAGTTCCAGACCCATTTTAGAGATTTCAGAAGTCGAATGAAGAAGAATCAGAAAGCCAATTGCCTACACATGTATTGAATTCTCAATTGAGAATCAAATCTAGGTTTTAACTTTCTGTTCATTTTTTGTTGTATTACATTTTCTCAAATGAATTAAATTTCAATTTTTATTTTAATTGAGTTCTGCGTACAGTATTTGGTTATCCGCTTATGCATATTTATTCAGTTAATATTTGAATGAATATTGTTTATTTGCATGAATTAATTCTTCAATCAGTATGTATGTATTGAAATCAATTGTTCACATGTTAAGCTAAATTTATTTAGGTATCGAGATATGAACTGAAAAATAATAATTAGAGAAATTTAGTGATTAATTTATATGCTTCCAGCCCCGAGTAGAGATATTTTATTATATTTGTGCTTAATGCTTCTTGGCTTTAATTACATCTGATTGATCTAATTTATTAATATAATCGAAAGAGAAGCTAGTAGATGGACTTGAGTAATGAAAACCATATTTAATTAATCACTATAGAGAGGTTGGTTAACACAGTAGTAACATCCATAAGTTCCCAAAACCGAAAGATCCCGAGGCTTACAAAACTAAATGTTGACTAGCCGATTAAATCATTACTAGAGATAGGTTAGTTACCGTAAATTAGTTATAGACCTTTTCTCTGTCTGAAAGGGGGTTTAAGGTGTCTTGAAGTTCTCGTTGCCTCCATAAGGTTTAGAATCACCCGACAAGCATATTTATTAGGTTGCAATTTTTCCTGAATTTATTATTTAATGTTCATTGCCTCAACCTGTTCGAATCGATTATAGAATTATTAATTTTTATAATCTTGCATGTTTACTTATTGCCATATTTTCTACATAGAAATTCGATCGACTAGATTAATATTAAAATTAAATTCGAGTGACTAAAATTGATAATAATTGTCTTGTGAGTTCAATAAAATTGGGGTCGTAATCTTACTGCCTTGTATTACTTGTGACTAGTACACTGTCGGGAGCCCTGAAAGGCGATACGTATTTTGGGCCATCAAATAGCCAAACTTGAATCAACATAGAGTAGTCATTTACTGGAGTTTGATTGATAGAGTTAGTAGTCAAATTGGATTCATAGTAGAATGGCCGACCGGAGCGCGATTGAATTAGGTACTTAATCAAACTTGAGTTGACGTAGAATAATCAATTGAAACTTGATTGATATAGTAGATATAGGTGATGTGAGACCTTTGAAGATAGGTGTTAGGAGACACTTGTAGATAGTCGTTGCGAGGCACTTGATAGGTGATGTGAGTCACTTTTAAATATAGGTGTTGTGAGGCACTTGTAGATATAGGTGTCGTGAAACACTTATAGATATGATGATAAGGAAGAGACACTATTATGCGGAAGCTAATTGATCAGATTGTCTTGCATGCCCGTCATAATCACAAATTGATGAGTGGGTAAAGCGAAAAACTATTTAAAATCGAGTCAATGATCGAATATGCCTCTGATAGAAATGTTGTAGAGAATAGTATTATTAGTATTATTGATTGTGTGAAATATAATAGGGGACCTTTTATATAGGTTATGGATCAAAGTAAAAATGAAATGCCAACAATAGTAGAAAAATCAACTAAATAGGTGATAAACCTAAAATAATATTAGGAAACCGTAATTTTATTCTAACATTCGTGATTGACCGTACCTCTATGACGTATTGCATATTGTGTTAAAATCATTTGGTAGAAGTAATTTTGGTTTGAGCGAGGCTAACACCTGCAAAAGTTCATTCCGCAGAAAGCAACTAATGTACACGACTCACTAGATGGTTGAATGGTACTTGAGACAATGATCATGTTCATCGTGACTGCAATGCTGGACATGGAGAAGGTTGGCTTGAGCCAGACTTTCAATATTTTCACATGATTTCCAAATCGAGGAAGAGAAGAAAAAGTCTCAATCACAAGAAAATCCTCAAGCTCTATATTGTGTTTAGGTGAAATCCTCACATTCTGTGTTTTCAGAAAAGATTGTGGTTGGTCAATGTCGAGATAAAAGATTGTCAATGACTTGAAGTTTTTGGGTCACTGAAAATCCTCCAGCATTTCAGACTTCAGCTATTTTTGTATGTCCACACATTCAACTAAATATACTCATTAAATCACTTTAATTTTGTCGATGTGACTTTTCAACTCGGTCCAACATTTTGTCTTATATAACAATATTAGTCTAATAAAAATTCCTATTTTGGAAGAAAACTCTAATCACATATGATCTATGACGCACCTCACCACCACAAATCATCTCAAAATAAAATATTTACTAACACTTTCATTTAAATTTCTCTAATTAGCTCATCCATGGTCGTAGCAAACAAGTGATAAGAATTTAGTCAACGAGAAAAAATAAGCACAAGCAATACAATACAAAAGTTGAAAGTTATTTTCCCTAATATCATGGAAATTATTAGAAAAAATAGTAAGAACAAGTAAGTAGGGGCCATTAATAGTCCAATCAGATGATATTTTAATACAAAACAATATACTTGAATTTTACGGGTCAATTTTATGATTATTATTCATTTTATTATTTTATTGGTCTGAATACAATACAAGTATATAATAACAATTGTAGGAGTAGAAGACAGTGAAGACCAGAGCGTCACACATTTCCATACATCACCACAAAAATCTCCGATTCCCTTTGATTTCATCAGTAGGCGAGAGAAGCTGAGGAATGGCGGCGAACGGCGGTTCTGTGTGCAGTTCGGTGGATGATTTCCTGAAGCAGTGCGAGCAGTCCGGTGACGCCGCCTACGGTGCCTTCAGATCAGTGCTCGAGAGGCTCGAAGATCCCAAAACCCGCGCCCATGCCCGAATCTTCCTCTCCGATCTGCGGAAACGATTCCCCTCCAAAGAAGCCGCCGATCAATGTATGCTCAAGTATCACTTCAACATCCAAGACATCTTTCTCGATCAGTTTGAAGGTATTGCTCACTCTTTCTCTCTCTCTCCGATCTCCATATCCATATGTGTTTGTTTGTTTGTTTCATGCGATTTTAGACTCTGACGATCGTATAACTCTGTTTGGATTCCGAGAAAATGGAGCTAGAAACATTAAATTATTTGTGCTCAGTTAATTGCAATTTTTATGTATTTTTATCATCCAATCGGTTTCCGATGAGATTGTTCTTTATCCTGTTGCGATTTTTTTCTTTTTCCTCAGTTTTCTCGGCATCCAATCAAGGTCTCACCTAATTCTTATCACTTTCTTTTTATAGTTTTCAGTTCCCAAGAAATAGGATATGCTACTGAAACGACGTCACTTGCATACTATTATTTGAAATGTATTTTATTTGATCTAGCAACGCAACAAATACTTACTTGCTTTGGTTTTTGTCATTTTCACTGGGATCAGTACAGTGGATATGATATTGTTATGTTTTTTTTCTCTCCTTTTTCTGAGAAATTCAATGAGCAGGTAAGGACAAAAATACTAATCAGAGCTTATGTAATAGCAAAGTTTGATGCTTCAGTCATCAGTGAATCTATGACTAACTGCAGGAACAGATCACAGACATATCTCCCCAAAAAAAAATCTATATTGTTCATTATGAAGCTGCAATCTGGAAAAAGACTCACTAGTTTTTAATTGAACGAGACAACCTTTTTGTGATCATACCAGTACTTGGTGTTGCGTCTATCTCTGATTCCAAGTCATACATAGGGTTCTTGTTAGCTTAAATCGGATCATAATATATAAGGAATCTTCCATGAAATTTGGTATCCAATAATGCCTAATATTTCACATATCAGGTTATCAAGAGAGGAAGAAATTTACGATGATGGTGATCCCCAGCATCTTTGTTCCAGAGGACTGGTCTTTCACCTTCTATGAAGGACTAAATAGACATCCAGACTCTATCTTTAAGGACAAGGTTGTGACTGAGCTTGGTTGTGGAAACGGATGGATAACTATTGCTATTGCTGAGAAGTGGTTGCCTCTCAAGGTTGTTACTGAATTCTACCCTGGGGGATAAACTAAAATGATTCATTTGCAATTGTTCTTGTTAGTAGATTTAGGTGCTCTGCTTGTAGGCTCACCCATACCAGCAGGCTTTTGGATGTTGTATTTACAAACAACGTGTTCAAGTTGGCTTTGGTCATCTAGTCTGTATTGTAAAGCATGCTTTTGTAGCATCTGTTTGTGGTATACTAAGTAGACGTACAATCATTTGCAGGTGTATGGCCTTGATATTAATCCAAGGGCTGTCAAGGTTTCCTGGATAAACTTGTACTTGAATGCTCTTGATGATGAAGGCCAGCCTATTTATGATGCAGAGAAGAAAACATTATTGGACAGGGTGGAATTTCATGAATCTGATCTTCTTTCTTATTGTAGAGATCATGACATAACACTTGACCGAATTGTTGGATGCATACCTCAGGTATTTTTTCAATGCAATATTCAGACGGCATTTTCTAGTGCATTGTACTTTGAGTAGTCAAGTAGTCAATTTGCTTATTTGTTTTTAGAACATGAAACATCTGTGAACTTAGTGTTATATTTGATGTTGGTGGCAAGTCGGCTGGTTGGTGCTCCTATCATGTTCTGCTTAAAATATGTTCTTTTTTTTCTTTCTTCTTCTTATGTGTATAAATTTAGTTATTTTCTTATTTGATTCTTCTTGTTTGGTTGATATTGCAGATTCTTAACCCGAATCCAGATGCCATGTCAAAAATGATTACAGAGAATGCAAGTGAAGAATTTCTACATTCACTGAGTAACTATTGTGCACTTCAGGTAGGAAGAAGAGATTATTTGTAGCTTGACACTGATGTACATTTTCAATTATTAGCAAAATTACCTATTTATGGCTGCTAATTTAAAATTGTTATTTGTTTTCTTAACTCGGTTGCAGTTATGAATGTAGTAAGACATGCCTCCCTTAATTTTGTTGGTTTGTTCTTATGATTGTTATGCAGGGTTTTGTTGAGGATCAGTTTGGCTTGGGTCTAATTGCTAGAGCTGTTGAGGAAGGAATCGATGTAATCAAACCTACAGGGATTATGATCTTTAATATGGGAGGGCGCCCAGGGCAAGGTGTATGTAAACGATTGTTTGAACGGCGTGGGTTCCGTATTAACAAACTTTGGCAAACTAAAGTAATTCAGGCAAGTTGACCTCGTAATTCAAGGTTATTTTTTATTTTGCAACGAAAGCAGTCCTCTTGAAATGTCATGTTACAGGCTGCTGATACAGATATTTCAGCCTTGGTTGAAATTGAGAAGAATAGTCCACATCGGTTTGAATTCTTCATGGGACTTGCTGGAGATCAGCCTATTTGTGCTCGAACAGCATGGGCCTACGGAAAGGCTGGTGGAAGTATTTCTCATGCTTTGTCAGTTTACAGTTGTGAACTTCGCATGCCAAGTCAGGTTGGTATTTGCATTTGAGTTTCTGAAGTTACAATGGAGATATTTTTTACTGCATCTGGTGGGAAAGAAATTGAACAAGTATTATTTCAAATTTTCAATGAACTGATAGGTCAAGACAGTTTTCGGGTTCCTTAAAAATGGCTTCCAAGATATCAACAATTCCTTAGATTTATCTTTTGAAGATGATTCTGTTGCCGACGAGAAGATTCCGTTTTTAGCTTATCTGGCTACTGTCTTGAAGGAAAGTTCATTTCTTCGGTATGAGCCTCCTGCTGGAAGCAAGAGATTTCGCAATCTCATAGCAAGTTTCATGAAAACATATCACCACATTCCCCTTAATGCCAATGTAAGTTATTGATCATAAATTTATTTAAAGCAACTTTTTTCTGCCTGTATGGTTGTGCTCGCTACTCTCGTTGATTCAGATGGGCTATTCCCATAGTTATTTGACCAAAAGGCCTTTATGGTTAGTTAACTTAATTGAATGCATGAGTTCCATTTTAGGCGCGTTTTAGATGCATCTAACTTTTCTAGGCTCTAGGTAAAATTCCCGTAATTGGAACATCAACATTAGATTGGCTGAAAATTATGTTTGAAGTGTTCTTCTTTCCTTAGTAAGACAGAGTGTCATTGCCTACCGTTGATCCTGCGCAAAAGGCATCGTAGGAATATTGATGTGTTCGTGTGTCCTAATATTTAAGTTAAATCTGTAACATGTGTGACCAAAGGTTTTTGTATTTTTCATGTACTTCTTTTCAAGTGAAGCTTGGACTACTGTTCTGAAAATTCAGATGTTCAATAGGACATATATCTATATTTTTGTATTACTTGCTCTTTTGATTACAGGATGATGATGGTAATGCTGAAAATGTAATTTGGTAGTGTCTATCCATATGCTAATACACACTTTCGTCTATCAAATTAACTACAAAACTAATTTCTTCTTTTATTGTTGATATAAAACATATAAGTTCAATATGTATTAGCTCCAAATGCCCCGGGGAAAGGTCAAATTTTCATATGGCTTTCCCCTGGTTAGTAAATGCTTATTATCAGTTGCATGATTTTTGGAATTTAAGAAATCCATACCAATGGTTAGGTGATGTTAAAAGTTACATATTTTTCATGGGATCTGAGATCTACTATTAATATTTGTTGTCTAGATGGATAACAGCTAAACATCTATAATACTTGTATGTAATGGTTATTGCAAACTTGATGTTGTTTATGCTTCCTTGGCGTGTAATATAAACTACATTACTGACTTGTTTTTTCTTCCCGTTTTTCACTATGCAAGAATGTTGTTGTCTTTCCTTCAAGAGATGTGGCCATTGAGAATTCTCTTCAATTATTCTCACCCCACCTTGTAATTGTTGATGAACATCTGACCAGATACCTACCCAAGCAATGGTTAACGTCGTTGTCAATTGAGGTACTGTATGTTGATTATGGCATCAATACCATCATTTTATATACTTTGAAAATGATATTCTTCAGTTCAAAGCTGATATTAATTGATGATTTATTCATGAATATACATCCTATTTGTACACAAGATTGACTTGGAGAGCAAATAACTATGACTTTGAGAGAGAATATCTAATCTATAACTTTGTAGCTTACATCAATCACCATCTAATCAAGGATTCCAGCAAAGGTGAATATATTATTTTACCAATAGGACTGTGTTTGGGATTTGTGTTGACGTCAAAATTTATGTCTTTGCTATTATCTTGATTTATTGATTGATCATAAACACATGTTGATGTGTCGGAAAATAGTAATAAGCCAAATCCTCATTCATGTGTATTAGCTCACTAATTACTTCTTGGTTTAGTAATTTTGACTGTGCCACACTTGTAATAACTGCCTATATCTCTATGTAGAACAATGGAGCTGATAATCCTTCAGGGGATGTAATTACAGTCATTGAAGCACCACGTCAATCAGATTTGATGATAGAGCTGATAAAGAAGTTGAAGCCACAGGTGGTGGTTACTGGGATGGCTCATTTTGAGGCTGTTACTAGCTCAGCTTTCCAACACCTATTAGACGTTACAAGGGATATTGGAGCTAGGCTTTTCTTGGACATATCTGATCAGTTTGAGCTGTCCAGCCTCCCAGGTTCCAATGGGGTCCTGAAATATGTTGCAGGAACACGTCTACCCTCACATGCAGCTATTATATGTGGCCTTGTGAAAAATCAGGTAACCAACCAATTAATTCAGTGAAGTTAGCACAAGTATAGGTTTTCATCTGAAAATAAGAAGCCGCAAAATTAATTTGTCCTTTTAGATTGCTTTACACAACAGTTTTTTTAATAGAGGTAGTTAAACACTGATTTGCTTGCAGGTTTATTCAGATCTGGAAGTGGCCTTTGTCATTTCAGAAGAAGAGACAATCTTCAAGGCATTGTCCAAAACTGTAGAAGTGCTAGAAGGAAGTACCGCATTAATTAGTCAATATTATTATGGCTGTATTTTCCATGAGCTTCTAGCTTTTCAGATGGCTGACCGGCGTCCGCCTGCAAAGGTTTGTCTGCGGTTTCTACCGTTGAAGATCCTTCTGATTCAGTGCATTTGCATTTTTATATCTGCAAATTTGAAGTATTAGCCATAGGATGGGACCATGGTACATGAGCAGGCTTAAGAAAAAGTGGTGATTATTTGCTTTATTTTTTCTGGATAGAATTTTATAAGAAAGTTATTTAAACTATATTTGACTTCAAAAATATACTAAAATACCTTGGACATTAGTATATACTTAATAATGAGGGAAGCACTCCAGTGAGAACCACAAGAGGCGTGAGAACTATGAGAACCAATATGGGGGTGCCATGTGGCAAGGGGGGCGGGTTCCATACTATACCCTATAAGTGAACCCTGTCGGGGGAGTGATGTAACGAGGGATTGGAAAAAAAATTCCGCCCCTACCAGCTCAGCGCGCACGCCACGTGGTGCACTTCCCGTGGTTCTCACAGTTCTCACAAGGGGGAGTGGTTCTCACCAGATTTCAACTCTTAGTAATGATGTTAAGTTGTTACCAATATAAAGGTAATGTTGTAGACAATTTCCATTGTTCTAGGAACCAGTCATGTGCAATGTATAAGGTAAGTAATGTGGAAAGTATTTTCCTGCCTTCTCTACCTGTCTGTTATGGACTCATTTACTGCATGTCCTACTTTTTACACACACCATATATAATCTGCAGAGTTTGATACAATTTTTAAAAAAAATCTAGGACCTCTCAGAAACTCTTCACAAATCTACATACAGTTTGAGATGAATCACTGATGATGTTAATTTCTTGTATATTTTCTTCAGAGGGAATGTGGAGGGGCCGAAACAGTTAAGATGATTGGGTTTTCTAGTTCAGCTACTGAAGTGCTTAATAATGCTGAGTTATCAATTAGTGAGGCTGAAAAGTCTCCCCTTATTCACATGGATGTAGATCAAAGTTTCTTGCCTATGCCTTCTCCTGTCAAAGCTGCTATTTTTGAAAGTTTTGCAAGACAAAACATGTCTGAATCAGAAATTGACGTCACTCCCAGCATCAAACAATTCATCAAGAGCAATTATGGTTTCCCAACAGATAGCAGTACAGAGTTTTTATATGCAGACAGCACTCAAGCTCTTTTCAGTAAGCTGGTGCTCAGCTGCATCCAAGAAGGTGGAACCTTGTGCTTCCCAGCTGGCTCAAATGGGCATTACATGTCTGCTGCCAAATTTCTGAAAGCAAACATTATCAGCATCCCTACAAATTCCGAATCTGGCTTTAAGCTGACAGGAAAGGTTCTTACTGGAGTGCTGGAGAATGTGAGTAAGCCATGGGTGTACATTTCTGGCCCGACCGCCAACCCAACTGGCCTGATATATAGCAATCAAGAGATGGTAGAGATACTATCTACTTGTGCTGAACTTGGGGCAAGAGTCGTAATTGATACTTCATTCTCAGGACTAGAATTTGACTCTGCGGGTTGGGGTGGGTGGGATTTGGAATGCAGCTTGTCTCAGCTACATTCCTCTAATAATCCATCCTTTTGTGTATCCCTACTTGGAGGGCTGTCCCTAAAGATGCTAACTGGACCACTCAAGTTTGGCTTTCTGATCTTAAACAAGCCACTTTTGGTTAATGCATTTCACAGCTTTCCTGGATTAAGCAAACCTCACGGAACTGTCAAGTACGCTATCAAGAAATTGCTGGATCTTAAGGAGCAAAAAGATGCAGATCTAGTGAATGCTGTTTCAGAACAGATTATAAATCTGGAAACTAGATCGAAGCGATTAAAAGAGGTAACAATCATATTTTTGCTAACGCGTATTTATCACCTTGGTATTTCATTCACTTATAGTGTATATTGGTATTTGAAATATGTTTGAACTGGTTGTGAGTGTACATCACCTTTTCCTTTCGTCCTTTTTTCTAGTTTGAATAGGGTGGGTCAATTAATTGATACAAGGGAAACTGTAGTTCAATTATAATTTCCATTCTGAAACATCATTGATTCTCTTATTGAACTGATGCATGCATTTATTATCTGTATGGTTCTGTATAATTTATATATTTTTTCATCATAATTCAATAACAGACACTTGAGAGTTGTGGATGGGATGTGCTTGAGTCCTGTGGTGGAGTGTCCATGATTGCAAAGCCTTCATCAATCGTTGGCAAGATTGTTAAGATCGAGGAATCATCCAATGAAGTGAAGGTCAATGACACAAATATCAGGGACGTGATTCTTAGGACCACAGGTTTATGCATCAACAGCAGTTCATGGACTGGAATACCTGGTTATTGCCGCTTTACAATTGCCATGGAAGACACTGAATTTGAGAAGGCTCTGAAGTGCATATTAGAGTTCAAAAAAATTATTCAGTAACTGATCGTAGTGAATCAAGGGAAGGTGAAATGGTATGGAGTTCGATCTTAGGTGCTGATATTTTCATGGATAAATGCTGACATTGTCTTTGGTTTGTTACTCTTTCATACACAAACTTGATTAGGTTGAAATGTGTTTTCTTAGCAGCATTTATTCCATGTGCGATTGTTTCTTACTTGCATCCAATGGTGATATTTTATTGCAAACTATGGTAAACTTTTCACTTTCCAGTAGCTTATTTGTGTGTATACTGGAGTGCAAATATTTATTTATTTTTAAGATGGTATTGCTCAGATTCAAGGAAACTATTTTCAGGTCCCAAATATTCATAATAAATTATGGTTCCAATATTTTATAAGAAAATGTTTAAACTGTTGCAGGTAAATTTTTTATTAATCTCTGACTAATTATTAATTAATCTCTTATTAATTTTCTATAATCCTCAATTAATTTTTCAATTTGTTTTATTTTCCGACTTATCTTAATTAGTCCCCCACATGGTCATTTCCGTTTGCCTAGGTATATCATATTTAGTATTGTAACATAGATTTATTTTGAGGGACATATTTTATAAAGCCCGGATCTATAGTTCTTATTGGCGTTCGATTTTAAAAGGGCAAGTCACACAAAATGTGTATGTTAGAGTGGCGCAACAGAAAGAAAGAGATCATTCGTGAACATTCCAAAAGTCAATCCCCATTTCCACGTCATATATATTTTTTAATTTCTGCAGATAGAATAGAACCACATAATTCTAGATGTCTCTCCCTTCCTCCTACCGACTCAAGAGAAGTCTAGAAACCTTCCCATTTTCAGTCTTATATAAACCGACCATCCTGAGTTCCACAGATCAGAAAATTAATTGAAACAAACACACACATTCACCCTGTTAAACTCTTGCATCATATTATCTATCTTTGATCACAGTTTCAGATTATCAGTACCGAAAGACAAGAAATGGGTTCAAAAGGCCTTATGTTGCTAGCATTGATAGGCATTGTGATGGGATATGCCAATGCTCTAATGCCAATGCCAATGCCATACCAATCATTCCCACAGCTGAGTCATTGGGACCTCGACGACCCTTTCCGGATCCTGGAGCAAACCCCATTCGCTGTCCCGAAAGGGGTGGAGTCACTGGCTCTCCTCGCCCGTGCCGATTGGAAGGAAACCCCTCACGCTCACGTGATATGGCTGGACGTCCCCGGGATGAAGAAGGAGGACATCAAGATCGAGGTGGAGGAGAACAGGGTGCTCAGGATCAGCGGCGAGAGGAAGGGCCACAAGGAAGTGGAGGGCGAGAAATGGCACAGGGCCGAGAGGACCAACGGCAAGTTCTGGAGGCAGTTCAGGCTTCCGGGGAACGCTGATCTGGACAATGTGAAGGCTCATCTTGAAGATGGAGTGCTCAAGATCGCTGTGCCCAAGCTCGCGGAGGAAAAGAAGAGGCAGCCTAAGCTCATCAACATTGTCCAAGACACTGCTTCTGGAGAAGATATAGGCACTACCAAGGCTAAGGCTACTCAGTAGCTTCATTGATCCATGCTCTCTTCTGTTTCTGTTTTGTTACTGTGCTTATATATATATATATATATATATATATATATATATATATATATATATATATATATATATATTTCTGATGTCGTCACGAGATCAAATGTTTGATGTAATGTGTGTGAGTTGTTATGTTTGCTGAATAAAATTTTGTTTACCACCAAATGAGAAAATGTATGGTTCATAATTTAGTAGTAATTTATTCCTTAAAACTCATAGCTTAATAAACAAACATATATATATATATATGTGACATTTCTTACTTCACTGAAGCAATTTCTTCCTTTCTTCCTTGCAATTATCTTCTTCTCGAACGCGAAAGCAGGAGAAAAGGCAGTGTATCAGAATTATGCCAAAAGTAACCAACATTCCAGATCTTCTCTTGCTCTTAAGATTAGGGGAAACTGAATCAGGAGGATTTGGATCCAAATATTCATCATAGCTCGTGACTTGTTGTTGTTGTTGTTGTTCCTCAACAATCACAGTTACTGTAGGACTGGATGAGCCTGTCTCCACGGCAATTTCTTTCACAGTTAGTGAGGAACACGATGGGCTGGTCTCCACAGCAATCTGTTCCCTGCTTTCGAGCCACGCTTCAGGTTGTGGGTGGAAATCCAGCCATGGCGGTAGAGGAGGAGCGGATGGTTCAGGAGTTGTGCAGGAGCTGTAATGATGATGATGATGATACTGTAATTGCGGAGGAGAGATAATCAGATGATGTTGTCGTTGGTAATGACAAGAATAATAAGAGTAAGGTCGCGCCGGCTCTTCATCTTCACTCTTGTTCTTCTTCTTCTTCCTAGACCACAATTTTCTGAGCTTCTTCACTGTTTTTATCATTTTCTTAGGCGACTTCAATCCTCCACCTCCCATGCTAATTGCTGTGCTCTCTTCTCCTCTATCTATTACAATAAAAATAAAAAGAATAGACGAGGAGGAGGAGGAGCGTTACTTTACAGAGTCGAATCAGAGAAATTGAATTTTACTTTTTCAAAGCCATAAATTATGACCGTTGCAAACAACCTTTGGTTGGGTCCCACCTCACCTCCTATAACGGTAGCATCCAATCCCAATCCCAGACTTAAAAGTGGTCTGGTCTACTTTAGCGTTAGTCAAACACAAAGTCACAACTAAACATAACTTAACAGCACTAGTTGTCTTCCCCTGATTCCCTCCATCAATGCATTATCCCAATTATCGCATTGGCATTATCTTAAGAACCTATACAAATGTTATATTTGTTTTTATTATAATAATGGATATCATTTTTAAAAAAAGGTCCAAAATGACATACAATAGAGGGTTTGTATATACAAAGGCATGAGAGACTGCTGTATGTAAATGTATTCAAATAACAGGACACAATGAGGGAAAGGAAGACATGTACTTAACTTGCACTTGCTCTTACTAATTACTACTACTACATTAGGCACCAAGGACAACGCTAAATTTACATTCGAAAACCAATAACCCTACAAGATCATAACAGAAAAAGAAAAGGGCCCAAACCCTTGCTTTGCTTTGCCTTGCCATCCCATGCCATGCCAAGTCACACTTTTTTGCTCCCTCTATATGAGGATACGTCTTGACGACATATATTCTTTCCTCCTCATTGCACCCCGAGAGAATCAAACTATGCTAGCAAACCACATCACGGATGATACCATCTACCTTCAAATCTTCACTAAAATATGAAACCTTACATGCTGTTGAATTCTCTCGCCTCTCACCTTCAATCTGTTCATTCGTTATAGCACTCCACATCAGCAACCAGACCCCACCATGGATGACTGGTCTTCAGTGTTGGCTGCCACGTCAGAATCAGGCTTGCTTGGATTGCCATCCTCGTTAACAGGATGTTTAGTCTTTGGTGACAGCCTCTTCACTTCATCTGCAGTATAGATGAAAATCTTCCTCACCATGCTGCAAAACTCACTGCAACATAGGAAATCGAGCTGTGTCATTGATCCACTATTCCAGTCTAAATTAGTAAATAAAACATGCTGGAAACTTACTTCCATGGATCATCTCCAACCATCATCATATCATCCTCATCATCAGTGTAGACAACCTTCCATTTCTTCATAGATCCATGAAGCTCTCCTTCAATGCCAAACATTTCCTCTAATTTTTTTAGCAGGTCCTCATACCGGTCAAACTTTGTTAAATCTACAGCCCTCCCAACAGCCATCCCTTGCATGTGAACCTAAAATAAACACATCTAATCAATCGCACAGAGTAGACCATGCCCATTTTGGGAGAAAAATGGATTTCATCAGTCTTAATACAAAATAACAGGAGCATATAAACTGAACATGACAATAGCAAGTTTTTTTTATCAGCAAAACACATGACAATAGCAAGTATTTGCTATGCCTATGCATGCTTACACCCCTGATTCTTTAATCTAAGCAGCAGCCAACTCAGGGCCCAAGGAACATAGCATCAGCCAGTTAATGCTAATCCTGGATTAGAAACATTGAGTTGCAAATGGTGACCAAATCATAAATTAGACGATTATTACATAAAGGAGCTTTAGATCATCCATTATTTTATGATAACCATGAAAACCGAAAAATTTTATTACTCAAGCAGAAAACAAAAACATGGCAATGGAAATACCTTTGTGCAACTCCGTATTTGCCTACCATGCAAATCCTCAGTGGGTTTCAGGTTAGATTTCTCCGGCTCACAACCTCCTGCGGGAATATCACATTGATTGACATTTGAAGGTTCAGATGGTTCAGAATGTAGGTCAGAGTGAGCATCTAATGATGCCACTGGCAGATCCTGGTCACCTGCATGTGTGCCAGATACTTTAACCACAGGAGAAGTTTCATCCACGTTAGAATTATCAAGCAGTTGGATCCCGAAGAGCCTACAGCCATTTCCAGTGGCCTGTCTCTTTTCACCAGATTCTTTGTTCACAACAGGTGTAAAGGGTGCCGTCACAGTTTCTGCTCTGTTAGACAAATATAATGAAGTGTTAGACATGGCAGCCAGGGCACTATTCCCACTGAATCCAGGAGATATAGCCTTAGTGGATGAGAACTTGGGCGATGGATAGAGGTCACGTCCTCGCTGTAGGTCACTATATGAGAAAACCGGAGATTCAATTGTAGAATTCCACATGCCTGATGCACAGAAAATATGTAATTAAGATAAGTAAGATCATGGCAAGCATTACATATATAAATAACCACCAAAATATCATCGTACCAAGTGCAGAAATATCTGGTGTTGGTGCTGGTAAAACAGGTGGTCTAGCCCGCTTGTTTCTTTGTGCGGGTTGGGCATTTGAAGGAGTAGATGCAACAAGTGGCTCTAATTCCCATGGCGAAACTCTGTCTGGACGCAATATTGATGAAGGTTCATCCCATTGAACCTGATCAATTAAAAATCCCCACACACAACTTGGAATGTCAGATGAATAAAAAATTATGATGACGTGAGATATAAGAACAAAATTATGACTGCCCAAAGCAATGAACTTCATGATGTACAAAACTGAAGGGACAAGGCCAAAAAATCAATTTCTAGTGACATAAAACCTTGACAACACAATCAAGGAAATGAGTTATAAGAACAAAATTATGAATGCCCAAGTAAATGGCTTCTCTAAACACTACATTTTTTGCACACTTGATTAGTAGCTTATAGTAACTCAAATCAGAGAAGGCAAGAACTGCTAGAGACACAGAAACAGATGTCATGTGTTAAAGTTCATGAAAATGACATCATTTCATTTCCCGGCTGCATATTCACCAAAACAACTAGAATCAGAATAAATCCGGGGTAGAGCTGTTGAATATATTCACCTTTAAAGATCTCCATTCAGAATCAGCCCATCCTGAAGATAGGTTATCTCCAACACCAACAATTGTGCCACTGAACCTATAGTTCCAAAGGAACACAGTGAGTTAGTCAATAAATACAGACAAATAATCATGAAATAGGAAGGCCAGCCAGAGACAACTACCTTCTTTCAGGAACTTCCTCTCCTTCAAACCTCATCTTAAACCGCATCCCAACTGAAAGTTTGTGTGCCCGAGCTTCTAGGTATTTGTTCAAACTCACAATGAACTCAGAACGGCTTGTTCTGACAAAAATAAGTCATCTTTAGCAAAATAAAAATAAGAAAACACAGACTTACCAAATATAAGTATATAACAAAGAGATTGTAATGTGTCTAGCGTGCATACAGCTGACTATGTGAGATAGTTATTCTATCAGTGAGAAAATGTAAAACAAAAATAAAAACAGAGACTATTTACAGATACTTTAGCTTAACTCCACAATCAATGCCAAAATCAGAGGATATTCTCCTCTCTTTGTTTGCAATGGTGTGCATCAAATTAAATGTTTTTGACAATCTATAACAAAAGAAGCAGGATACAGCATCAATTTAGCATCAATCAGCAAGTGGTTTAACATGCAAGAAAATCATCGGTGACGGCAATTTAAGTACATCGTCTCACTAACAAAAATCAGGAACCTTGGTTCACAAGAAAGAATACACATGCAAGAAAACTATAAACAAAATTCATAAAATAATTCATCATCAGGAATAAGGTAATATTGACCATTTAGTTCGTCACATAGAACCAAGGGTAGAAATATGGATAGATCTATTTAGAAAGCACTACATCTAGATCTCCAAGTCTGACATGACAACATCAATCAAGTGATATAGTAATTGATTAGTGAGAGAAAAAACCTTGGCTTATAGAAGACGGAAAACAGTGTTCCAGTTGAAATGGCATGAGAAGCAGTAGCCAGAACCCCCAGATGCATACTGTGACTAGATATAACAGAAGATGGCACGTTGCTTAGTTGTCTCATAAGCCTTCTTACACCAACACGCAGCTCTCCATTTTCACCCCTAGAAGCGCATGGACAGGTAAATAATGCGTTACAATTTGGAGAACTTAAAAAAAACATTTTAAATGCTCATAAAACAGATACAACTTACCTCAGAAATATGAATGCATCCCCAGCTACTAACTTTTTGGAACTCACAAAGACACTCCACCCAGTTGTGAGTAGGTGCCTCCTAGGTTGCCCTGCAAATAATAGATGAATTTGATCAATATATCGACCACGGCAACGTGATATCGACAAAAATAAACCATTCGCAGAAGTAA
Organism: Geranium rotundifolium; assembly: GCA_963920655.1. Taxonomy (NCBI): domain Eukaryota; kingdom Viridiplantae; phylum Streptophyta; class Magnoliopsida; order Geraniales; family Geraniaceae; genus Geranium; species Geranium rotundifolium. The sequence continues at coordinate 27,619,321 of OY987314.1, read as the reverse complement.
TATTTTTAACAGGGTAATCTGGTCTGACAACAGTTGGCCAAAATTTAAACTGACACGTGATAATCAATGTTCCGTGCTATATGAGAGATGAACAAATCCAAAGGTAAGGCATTGAATCTTTTTTGAGCACGATACCGAACAAGCATCATCAATATACATCCTCTATGTAATCATAAAATAGCTCTAGAACTGGAGAAAAAAATAGACAACCCGCTCAACTAAGTCAACAAGTTCTATCCATCCCCAATATACCCAAGTAAATTTGGATCTAAGAACAAGAAAATCCCAAACTTATCAACAAAATTCACTGTTCCAGAAGCTCTCAGTGTATTTATAAACAAGTAGTTAAAGAAGTATGCTTACCTCGAAATATGTGACGGAAATGCCATTCACTGCCATGTAAATCAGTAGCAACCAATTCCTGCCAAGGTGGCTGCTGAGACATATCCTGAACAAAAAATAAAAATTGCAAGAAACAGGAGTAAGAAAACACTAGGTGTAATTGCAGAGAAAACGCTACAATGTCAAATAGAAATTCCAGGCTAACCAGTGGTGGCAGACAATCATCAGCATGCCTTCGAAGCACAGAGAACCCACCGTGTGTGCTTGTGTCAGATGCGGTAAGTGTCTTACAAAATGAATGGATTGTGCATCTTGGAGGATCAGGAAGTGGAGGGTCTGGGCTGGTAATCTCACTTTGCTGTTCCAATAAAGAAGCAAAAGATAATGGAAGAATGAGAATCAGAAAGAGAAAGGGAGAGGAATAAGTAACAAAAAGCTTCATAACAACACACAAAAACTGCTAGATGCTTCATGAGAACACGAAAGGTTATTAGTTTCTAGCCAAGGGCAAAGGCTCACATCTGGTTCGGGCAGTAGAGTTATTTGAGCATAAACTTCATCAGTTTCTGGTTCAGCCTGCATTCCAAGGTAAAAGTGCATATTGGTCAACAAGGTAGAAGACTGAGTAAGTATACTTTCTTTAAAATTATGAAGATAAAAAGCACATGCCATAAGGAAGCAGAATTATCATGGAAGCTAACCTGAAGCTGAATATTAGCTACTTTGCAAAGAATTTTAGACGGAAGATTGAATGAAGGCATTTGCTGCTCTGACCCCTGATGCATTGATGCTTCAAGCTATAAAGCAATAAACCATATCTGTCAGATAATATGCTACAAACAGCACAGTGATAAGAGTAAGATACAACTCATAGCATACTAAAACTGAATGTCTACGGGAGTTAAACCAATTCATTGCACAAAAAATGTATGTGCGGGCAAGCATATACAAGTTAGCAAATAGAATCAATACAGTGTCACATGACACGTGGTAGAGAACTTTGCATAGCAAACGGAAAAACATGCATCAATCCCTTCTAACATTCCCAACCTAAGACTGTTGAAAACTCCAACCCTGATTTGGCATGTGTGGGCTATAACTAGATTGCATCCAACCCAGCTAAAATTGTAAGGATAGCAATCAATGTAAATGTATTGAACATGAGACATCATTACAAAGTTCAGCAAACCTGTTCCATGTGACCCTGTGGAAAGTAGTACACTCTCTCCCCTTCACGGGGAAGAGTGACGAGGGGTCCCGCACATGCATGCCATAATTCTTTGTACAGAAGATCACCGGGAGACCCTGCAAACACCATCCCATTAGTTCGATGACAACCATAATTCGCCCATATGATATAAATGTGCACTAGATACACACATTATGGCACAAAGAAAATATGCACCAACAACAACATAATGTTTGACATGTAACCATATTAGGTCAAAGGGCTCCGTCCTTGAAAGTTATAGTATATTTCAAAATGGATGTTCCATTTTTTGCATGTATGTAACTGTTAATTGCAGATCACATCTATGAGAAATTGGGACCCCTTATAGAAGTGTGGTCATGAAAATAGTTGTGTTCAAGAGCATCATTCTTCTAGAGAACTACTTACTCAGCATATGCAAGGAAAACTTGGTGTTACTTCTGACTTTAATGGTGCACAATATACTTTCATATTACAAGGACTCGCTTATTTTGTCGGCTCCTAAGATTTCACTCCACTGTTCATATATGAAGTGTGCACGCGTCATGGGTGATTCATGACCAGTCCCGAGACTTTGATTTGTATTTCCAAATCCTCTGTCATTCAGGTTGAAAAGAGCTCAAGCACATTCTTGCTAAAGTTCTATTCCCTGAGCCTAGTTGGCAGGGCAAATTTCCTATTCACCCTGCCTTCGGATCAGGCCATAAAATGGATGTATACACAGCCACCTTATAAGAAATGAGCCAATATCACAGTGATGATCTAGGTTAATCAATTGTTAACACAGACCAAACGAAATGATCCGGGTTAATCAATTGTTCCTCTCCTACCTAATATTCAGTATCAACTATTGGAAACAATGCAGAACTAAAAAAACAGTGAGAAATTGTAAAAAAAAGTTGATCGAACCTGGTTGGGACCCTCCAGAAAGAAGATTGGAAGCATGGAATGCCATAGAAAGAACCACACAGTCCTCAGGAAGCACTCGATCTCTATAAATCCTGAGAAGGAAATGGGACGATTAATATGCGTAGATTCTCTCAACGACGAGGAATAAGGAAACATTAATTAAGATGACATAACATTGCTTACAATCAATGCACGTCTTCAGAGATACCGCTATTTAAAGTTATCAGTCACAACTGACTATGTGTCGGCATAGCCGTGTTTGTGTCCTATATGGTGTTGGGAAAAAGTAGAAAGCAAAAACCCTCAGTACCAAATCAAGGCGAAAACCAGTCAAGAAAACCAAAAAAATCACGAGATTGATACCTATGAACCTTTACTCAGCGAAAAATCAGCAGATTTTAGTGTAAAGCAAAAAAGGCACAAAACCTTTGATGCATAAAATAAGGAAAGGAAATCAAACACACAAGACATAACTTGTGATCCATGGCACAAACAATGTGAAATCGAGCTCATGTTAGCAGCAGATGCACATGTAATCGCATACAGCAACATAATCGTACAGCGCCTAATTGTAATATCATCGAAACGTCCAAATAAGCCATATTTAAGATCCGAGACATTGATTGAGCCTCAAATTTCAATCGAGGAGCAGAGTAGGAAAACCAGAACAAAATCGAACCTCCAAAGAAAACAATTAGGAGAATTCGTTCATTTTCTGAGAAGCCAAAGAGTCAGACATAGGTTATTGTGGATGAAGTAGCAATCAAATGACATACCTGTGGAGAATTGTGCGATCGGAGGGGGGATTGAATTAGGGTTTAGGGGGAGAGAAAGGGGAGGAGTGGATCGAGTGATAGACGGAAGAAGATAGAGAGGAGGAGGGGTATGGTCTTTGTTTGGTTGAAGCCGACACGACCCTCTGCTTGCTTGCCTGCCTCTTTTTCACTTCTTTTTTGCAGTCTTTCTCTGTCTAGGTTTTTATTATTTATTTATTTGATTATTTTTTGTCTTAATTTAATTTGAAAGCGAATGGGGAATTGACTCTTGGCATCATATAAGGGATGGAGATATATTAATATTTTTGGGTAAATTATGATTCACATCATCACGTGTATTGTTTACCACTACTATGAAATGAATGTAACAATTAATAGTGTTGAATTATTTCTCTCGTACTCACTAGTCCGAGTGTGGCCTAGTGATTGACTTCGCTCACTTCTTGACTTTTTACCAAAGTTCGAGGCAAAGTACCACATTTAAATGGGGCGAGTTAAAGGTAATTAGGGAAAACAATGTAATATTTTAAAAAAAAGTCGGTGGTTTCAAGAATTTTTTTTGTTGTATAAATATTTTGTCATTATCATATGTTGAATATCAACATTAAGAATAAAATGAATAATAATTAATTTTTCGAGTCCACGGAATATTTTGTGTGAAAAGACGGATAATAATCCTCTACAACACGTCATTTTTCACCCAATTATACTTGACCAGATTTTGTGTTTTTCAAATACATCCAAATTTTATAGTTTTCGTACAATTAGAATTTGGATGAAAATATTTAAATACATACTAAAAAGACAAAAATGTCTTTCACAGATTCTCAAACTTTCAAAATATGTCATTGATTAGGGTTTTAAATTCTCAATCAATTTGTTTTGTGTCTACATTTTGATCGGTCATTCGACGAAAGGTGGAGCCGGCGAGTAGGAATAAGCGACAACCCCAATCGATGTTATACTTGAATATTTGAGAAGGCAAAACCTATTCCAGCTCGGATATTTTTTGTAGGGGAAATACTAAGACCACAACTGAAGACATCTTATATACAACTGAATTCCTAAGTAGTTTCATGTTTAGCGGCGTGTCATACCATGAATTTCATTTAAAGGTTGGTTCTTCGATTATGTTGTTGAGGAATCTGAATCGAACTAAATGTTTGTGCAATGGGAGTAGACTTGTGGTAACACTGCTTGGGAGGTGGTCTATTCGCGAGGATATAATATCAAGAACTAATATGGGCAAAATGTCACAATAGAAAGTATTATTTGCCGCTGAGTGATGAGAAATGATTTTTCAAACTCAACCAAATGCAGCTACCAATAACTTCGAGCTTTGCAATGACTACTAACAAAAGCAAAGGATAGCCGCTCAAATTAGTTGAAGTTTTCTTACCAAACACAAGTAAGCTTGCAATTACATTCATTTTTATGAAAGTAGTTTTTAGCATCTTTTACTAGATAAAAACTAATTGTTAATTATGAGTTTAATTAAATACGTTTTTACACATGACCGATTGTATATTGATGTTTCAAGCGTCGTGTAAAGGCCTAATTATATTCAACACTGAAGAAAATGTAGAGAACAAGTGCATGATAAAAAAATGGGTAAATTCCACATGACCCCCCCCCCCCCTAATTACAAAATGAATCTGTGAGGTACCTTAATTATTCAAAAATCTCAGTTTACCTTTTTTTGTTGACCTTTTTAAAAATTATGTTAAGTTTTTGTGAAATGGTGAAAATACCCTTGTATTTGAAAAATTAAAATAAATAAATAAAAATGATTTTGAACTTTTTTTCTAATTTTCTCGTTGTACAAAATAAAGAATAAAAAAATTTAGTATTAAAAATAACTTTTAAAAAGTTTTTTTAAAAAAAACAAAAATTTATTTTTAAACATCGTTTTTTTTATATTAATTTTTTTATATAATTTTTTTAAATAAAAAATTAATATTATAATATTTTTTTATTCTTTGTTTTTTTAAAAGAAAATAGAAAAAAAAAGTTCAAAATAATTTTTATTTATTTATTTTAATTTTTCCGATTCAAGGGTATTTTCGTTATTTCACAAAAACTTAACAGAATTTTGAAAAATGCCAACAAAAAAAAGTGAGATTTTTTGGATAGTTAAGACACCTTACAGATTGATTTTGTAGTTAATGGGGACATGTGAGATACGCGTATAGTTAAGGGGGTCATGTGAAATTTACCCTAAAAGAATTGTAATGTAACATGAGATATTTAGAAACATCAATCGAACCAGTGATGATAATCTGGTAAACATTTCTCAATATTGCATTAGACGTTAGTTAATGAATGTTACCTTGTGCACTTTCACATATAACTTTCTTTTCCATATGACAAGACATATTTCTCATTCATATTTATCAAATCACATGTTCTTATAAACATATACGATGATTGATATATTTATTATATTTTTTCAGGTACCTCAATAAAACAAAATATCCAGCTTGTTTGAGATACACATCGTTATGTATTACATTGTATGCAATATTGTTAAGCATTTCAATTTCTACATTAATGTCTTAGACAATTCTAAATAATATCATTTCATTTCATATAGTGTTGTCTTCAACAATACAAATAACAGATATCACTATGTGAACACTTATTCACGTAGCTTTGAAAAAGTGTCTAAGAAATCGATATATTTAACTTTCACATGTAGCACTACGCAGTGCGCGGTGCCCCCACTATTTTTTTCTTAATATTTATAATTCTTTGATATACTTTTTCGTGTTTGGCCCCTCACCTAATACAATTTTAGCTAAATTAATGTACCTCCATGTGTATTTTTGAATTTCACGAGTTATAAATAATATGGATAACCTCATATAGTTGCATCTATAATTAACTGAATTTCACATAACACCACTTCAAAAAAAAAAATAGCGCAACTTCCCTAGAACTTTTCTCACCCAACCCTTTTCTGCTAGAGGTCGTCTAAATATGTTAGAAAGACTAAAATGCCCTAAAATATGTTTCAAATTTGCAAAATGTGCCTCTGACCCCCTCTCTCCCTCTTCTATGCAACGTCTTAAGCCTCCAATGGGATCCACCCCTTCATCGGTCTCCTCCTTCAATCTCACTAATACGCGAGCATCTTTACTTAATTTTTGATACTTTTTTCCTCACACTTTAGCTTATTTTTACCCCTATTTTTCATTAAGTTGTATGTTTTATACCTCATGACGGGTACTTCGAGTGCATGTCTAATAGATTACATGTTTTCGGACTATTTTAGACAAAATTAGAAGTTTATTGGTGAAACTTGTGGTCCAATCCGTGAGCCACCTCTAGTGAAACATGTGTGTCCACCCCACTGGTCTATGGTCCAACCCGTGGGCGCCTTCTGGCATAACCCGTGGTCGACCCCACGGGTCCGTGGCCAAAGGCGTGGAGGTTGTCTCTCATCACGCGATACCCCGCGGGTCTGAAAACTTCCAGTTTGCCTATTTATAGCCAACCGATTTCAGGATTTAAGAGAGCAGATTCTGGGAGTTATTTGTTGTTACACTTGGAGAGGGAGTCGAAGTTAGAGAGAGGCTAGCTATGTGCAAGGATTCAAGCTTTTACTATGTATTTTTTTCATCAACGGTAAAGTTTAATGGAGATTAGATTTAATTCATGTTTTATATTTTCTCTCTTATTGTTTTGATGAATGATTTGTTATTTATCGATGTGACTGTGTATTTTGTTGCCATGAGTAGCTAAACATTTTTGTTTTAGGGGCATGGGTTGGGTACGATGGTGTAGGGATTTTGTGATTGTTAGTCATGCATATAGCATCGAGTAGGATGTCTTTAATTTTTCTTGCTTAATGCTGCATCTTCTTAATTGCTTGGTGTATGATTTAATTTATATGTTTAGTTGTGAAACAAGACTTGTGGATAAAATTGAATTGATTAAAGTTTAGTTTTAAATTCTATCTAAGGATAGTAGAATCAACACAAGAGCAATAACTATAGGTTTTTCAAACCGAATGTTATAAGAACTCATAGAACTTAATGCTTTTCAATTAGTTAAATATTGATTAAGGATAGTTTGATTGCTTAAATTGAATTTAGACCTTTATAACCAGGGAGAGTGTCTTGGGTAGGATATGAATTTTGGTTGTCGCCATAAGTTTGAAACATCATATCTATGCGTGATTTATTAATATTTTTTTCTTGAAAATATTGTATGGTCCCAAATTCATGAATCACTTTTTTTTAGTGGATTTCCCATCTAATTTATTCCTTTTGCTATTTTTCATCATAATTAAACTTTTCACTAATCGATTGATTGTGATTAGTCATAGAAACTAAACTTGAATGCGCATTGTCTTTGTTTTCCATTGAGTACGATAATTCGAGTTTTAAAATAAATTTTTCCTATATTACTTGTGACTGTACACTGCCGGAGAAGTGAAAAGGTGCTACATATTTTTGTCATCGACTTTTCCTCCATCATTCACACTAGAGTATTCGTCATAGATTCAGTTCAACAAATCTCAATTCAAATTGATCTAAATCTACAAGATATCATCTAAATATCACTAAATAAGATCTCTAAAACTCAAAGGATAGATGAACTAAATCTCTAAAACTAATAAATCATCTAAATATCCACTAAATAAGATCTCTAAAACTCAATAACTCAATTACCAAAATCCGAACAACAAAATCTCCAAACCACAACAAATTAGCTAAATATTCGCCTATACTCTCACTCTGAGCAAAACATTGTCGTTTGGTCGCCCTAATGTTGTTTCTTGTCGTGGGGCTAGATGACCATACAACAACAGTGGCGAGCGAGGTCACAACCAAAAAAAAGAGCCAACACATTCACCATCTTTCATTGAAACTAAATCTTTTGGTTTTGATTGTAAAGTTTAGATTTTTTTTTTATGTTTTGCATGTGATGGATATGGAAGTGGACGTCTTGGAGGATTTAGGCATGTTCATCTTAAGAATGGTAATGCTAATTAATAACAAGGGAAAATATACTTTTGTGCACCTAAATATACACTTTTGACACTTTCATACCATACATTTTTTTCTTTGTTTCATTACCCTACATTTCATTTTGGGACGACTGACAATTTATTTACCAAAAATACCTAAACTACCCATGAAATTGAACCAAAATTAAATTTGGTATAATCTGGTCCAATCTAGTCCAATTTCAATTGTTGAAAATACCAAAATACCCTTAAATCAACTTCAAATTTTCAAAACAAACCCCTTCTCCCATCTCTCTCCACCTTCCTCCTCCTCCTTGAAGACTCCGGCAATGCCGACGGAAATAGCCGAGCTGGACCCTACACCCGACGGAGACGACGACGCAGGACCGGTGGAGGTCGCCGGACCGGTGGCAATGGTTGTGGTCGGCATCGGAGCTGAGGTGGTAGTAAAATATGTTCCGGCACACTTTCTGGCGAGTGAAAATTTTGAATTCTTGAACTCATTTCTTATCATGTATCTCCTTTTATGACTATGCAAGACCGAACCTTAACGAGATTGGACGGTCGGAAATCTCCGATCCAGAGGAAGCAACGCTTGACCAGAGAGCTCTAAGCGCCGAAGACAACATGGAATACGTCGGATTTGGCCACCAAGCTCTTGAGGTTAAAGAGACGGTCGTAGTGAGCCATGCACTTGCCCACGAACAACCTCACCTCATCATCTCCCACGTGCTCTTCCATTGCTTGTCAGAGCTCGCACGTGACCCTTTGGTGCTCGACCGGAGAGAGACAGAGGACCGCCACTTGGAGCACACACCTCGGAGGCGGAGAAGGTCGAGTGTGACAGCAAGTCTCGGGGCAGAGGGACGGCCACCGGAGAAGAAGAGGATAGAGAAATGGAGAAAGGAGAGAGAAAAAAAAAATAGAAAGGGTGACATTCACTTGAAAATTTAATAAATAATTGAGGGTAATTTCATCTTTTTACATTTTTAAAAAATTGGGCTGGTTCTCTTCATTATACCATAGTTAATTTTGGTTCAATTCAATGGTATTTTAAAATTATTGTCCCAAAATAAAATTAAGGGTATTGAAGAAAAGAAAAAATATAGGGTATGAAAGTGTCAAAAGTGTATATTTAGGTGCACAAAAGTGTCATTTTCTCTAATAACAATGAGTAATCTTGTGCATATTGCACGTTTAATTGAACAATATAGATTTTAGTGGTGATTGGACAGGTCGGTAAGTTGGCCATGCGACATTTTCTTGAGAAAAAAGCTTCTGATGAGCTCCATAAGCTTCTAATGAATATTGAGTTTGTTTTTACACCTTTTTATGTTGGTGATGAATGTGTTGTCTTGAGTGAGTTTGCAAATTGGTGTATTGTTATTTTGAAATGATATTTCTGATTATTGTAAATTGAGATTTATTGAAACGAAAAAATTGTTTGGAGGAAAAAATTGGGTTACGAGAAGGACGATGAGAAATTGATCAGAAGAGATCATCGTTGGGTGAATGAGTCACTCAGTTTGAGGATCGAGTTGTGAGGTTCGACGACACAATTCATATCCAGATGACGTCCCAATTGAGTTCCTTTCTCTTCTGATTAATTGAGGACCTAGAAAGAAAACACATCATTTGAAAGTTAATTATATCAAAATGAGCATAAGAAACAATTATTTATAACACAAATCAACAACTAAAGTAACTATTTTAAAGTTTATTGTACGTAACTAATTTGTTCTTCATCATCAATCTTATAGCGAGGAAAGAGAATGAAGGAAAAAGAATGGATGAGAGATGAGGGGGAGAGAGTGACAAAAATACAAAATACATTTTACAAATTTAAAATTCATTTAAAGGTATTTTTATCGTTTTAACATATATCAGTGAAACTGTACGGAAAATTGTTGAATGAGAAAATTACGATTTTATAAAAATCCTACTAAGGAAAAGAAGTAAGGTATAATTAGGAGAGATTCAACTAATTTTTAAGTGTAATTATTTGAGGTTATCTCGGAGTAATAATATCAAGAAGAAAAAAGTAAATATATGTCCAAGAGTAAAATGGAGTAAATTGAATTTGATTGGTGCAATGCATGTGTGTCCCTGTCACGTCAGAATGGGAGAGAACACCGCTCCGGTGCGTGCCCTGCAATCCCCACAAACATTAGCTCCCCTCTTGTCCCCTCTGCCCATTCCACATCCACCAACACCTACCTCTATAGTTATACTCTACTATTTTATTTCAACTCCATTTAATATACCATATGTAACTACACCTTCACATTTTCTTTATGAAGTATTGATTCATCACTAATGCCACTATTTATTGTTATAATAATGACGTTCATTATGTACAATGGATTTCACTTGTTACTCACTTAATTTAGTTGCAAAGGGCCAGTTTCCTCTACCAATTTAAATTTATATGTCAATTCTAAAATTGTGTTCAAAGTTTGTGTTCCCAAACCAACCAAAATTGGGTGGATGCAAGTGGCCAATTAAACCAACCAAATTTGGGTCGGGTCGTATTGCAATCATGCTATTTCGTAAGTTGCTCACGGTATGATTTTGAACTGAATGGATCAATTCAATTTTGAAAAAATAAAAATTGAAATCGAGGCGAAAAAATTCGGTTATGTTCAGTTTTGAACATGTCACTTGGTTTGATTTATTATGAACCAAATTATTTGAGATCTTTTTAATTTATAATATGAGTTATCGATTTTATATTGGATTTTCTTTTAATTGATTGTACTTATTATTTGACTTGTTTTTCTGTTGGCACAATACTTTTAGGCCTAAATAATGGTCGATGACTTAAAATGACCTACGTATTCAAATCAATCAACTTTTAATTAAGTTTATATTTTTTTTTATCGATTCTCATCTTATAAACTAAAACAAAACAAAGCAATTCGATTATTTTCGGAATGGTTTGGTTATTTTTGGACGGTCTTCGGATGAAGCCCATGAAAACGGATGCACTAGTAGTCAGTGGGAGAATGGGTCGGGTCAGGAGAAAGTAAAATAGATGGGGTTCGGAGTAGAGGCGGGCTATTTCTGTTTGAGCCCATAGCCAGACCAAATTTACTAGGCCCACTTGATAACCTAATTACTTGGGCCCGGAAGCCCATCCTCACAAACAATCTCGGATACGAACAGGAATAGCAATGGCAAGTTGAGTTCAGTTTTGTTCACTCCCCTGCAAATGCCAATTGCCAAGGGAGTGTAAATCTACAGACTGCAATGAATATGTTCTTCTTCTTCTTCGACTCTGTCTGATTCAAGCTGACAAAAGATCGTTAAGCCTCTAGCCTTGCTCGACCTGCCGAATTCAATCTACGTAGATCAGCAAGATGCTTTCAATTCCGGGGAGGACGAAGAACGCCATCGCCAACAGCCTCAGCCCCATCTCACGACGATTCACTACCACGTCTGCAACAAGAGTACTCGATCACCACCACAACAACAAGTACAGGTCGTTGTCTTCAAGCCGAACCCGAACCCAAACCCTAGGAGGTGGAGGTCTGAGACTGAGCGGTAGGTTATTGTTCTGGCGGCAGAAATGGGACGGTACAGGCGACGACAGGTACGAGCACATTAGGGCTCACGTGAATTGCCTCCGATGCTCGAAGCAAATGCCTCTCGTCTTCTCCAACCGTCCCTTGTCCATCACCGCCAAAGAGGTCGGCGTCTTTCAGGCCCTCAACATGTGTCCTCACTGCAAGACCGCCTTCTACTTCAGGCCCTCCAAGTTGCTTCCCTTGCACGGCTCTTTCATCGAGCTCGGCGTCCTCAAGGACACCCTTACCCCCGCCATTCCTACTAATTTCAAGTCCTGCCATCCCCACAAGTTCACAGATTCCCCGCTCCGCGAAGAAGAGGAAGAGGCTCATCGGGTTCGTTCGCCTGTTCCTGTGCCCACTCCCAAGGAGATTTGTAAGGAGCTTGATGAATTTGTGATTGGCCAAGACCAAGCTAAAAAAGTACCTCTTCATTTCCCTTATCTTGTCATCAATCATGTTTTCATTTTGGTTTTGATTTTGATATGTAGTTTCATTCCAAATGTTGATGCTTGTCTTGAATACTTAGTTGTCTTGAGAATTCAGGGAGAGACATGAGTGAAGAAGATTGTCTTGAATACTTAGTTGTTAAACCTTATTACCCCATCCCTCTATATATGTTGGTATTTCAATTTGTAGCAAAGCTAATGTCTTTGCCTTTATCCATGAATATTTTGGTGTTTCCATGTTCATAATTCAGGTGCTTTCAGTGGCGGTTTACAACCATTACAAGAGGATACATCATGCCTCTCAGTTCAATGAGTTAGTTCTTTGTGGTCTTCATATTGCCCCAGTTTAGGTTCCATGCCATCATCTTTATTTTAACGCTTCTCCCTGCTGTCAGGTTCTCTCTGTTTTCTGCTTACCTAATGTTTTGTTTATCCACTGATTGCCTGTTTCTGCTGCGGTATTGGTTAGTTCTGAAGTTCAAAGCGATGAAATTAGCTCCGTTGAGCTAGAGAAGAGCAACGTACTGCTATTGGGTCCCACTGGCTCGGGTATGAACAACACTTTTGTACTTCACACTTTGGCTGTTTCTCATAGTGCAAACTTATCATGTCCTTGGCCTTGGAGTTAAATTAGCATTCTGAAAATAAGTATCGTATGTATTTATTCAAATTTACCTTGATTCTAAGGACAGGAAAGACATTACTTGCAAAAACACTGGCTCGCATTGTCAATGTGCCATTTGCCATAGCTGATGCAACAACCTTGACCCAGGCAAGTTGTTGTTTTTGTCTTCTTACATCTATGATTATCTATTCATTACATGAAGACCTGCCTTATATGCTCAAATAGTTATCTTAATATGATTATATAGCTTTCTGAATTATTTTCCAATATACATTTCTCTTGTAAACAACACATGAAATTGTAACAACACACAAGTGACACTAATAAGTTGACTTGAGAGTGATACCCTTTACATAATTGAAATGATAATTGCTGATAACTTTTGACGGAACATTGGAAAATTTTCTTCTTTTTTTGGTGGGGGTTCCCCATATCCATCAAGCTTCTCTGATCCTGATCAAGAAGGAATAAACCTTAAACCCATGATGCCTAGTAACTTTATCTGAGGAACTTCAGTTACAGTTTGTTTTGAGTTTTGATTATCTTTTTCTTTGGTTGCAAAGATCATAATTAGTTTGAGTTCCATATATATATATATATATATATATATATATATATATACCATATTATTGCATTCTTTCATTGCATATGTGCCTTGAAGCATGTATGAATTCTCACTCACTTTTTTCTGCTTTACCAAATTCTGATACTTTCAATTCTCACCAGGCAGGCTATCTTGGAGAAGATGTGGAATCAATCTTGTTCAAGCTACTTATGGTAGATTCTAAGCTCTTTCATGCCGCCTTGTTAGTTTTTAAACTGTTTATGTACAACCATTGTCTTTTTTCAAAGCTTTTGTGCTTGGCATAACACAAGAAAAGAGATAAGGTAGGTAAATTGATAGTTTCATATAGATGATACACCCAACAAAACATTATTACTGAGCGGTTCATGTCTTCATGAGGGTGTGGCTTTGAAGTAAGTCATTTGTACATCATGTTCACGACTTTCATGTCACTGGTAATTTTTCTCGTTTCTTAGCATTATTGATTTGAGATTGTGGAAGGGATTCAAGGTGTCGTGATAGTTTAAAATTCAGAATAGATATTGAAATATTTACGTGTGTAGTGTGTCTGCATAGGCCATTATATGCTTTACATGAACTTGTTGCAGCAGCATCCTTATCTTAGCATGTGCAAAATGTTCACATCTGAGTAAATTTCATACTTGTGTTTCCTTATTTTTATTTTAGTGAATTTATAGGTGAATCTGTTGATCTTATGTGAAATTGCTCATCGTTTTTATGAAATCTGCAACATATTTTGGCCTGCATTTTGGCTCCATATAGCGCATTTCTTGATGAATGCTACTGTGTTCCAGGCTGCCGATTTCAATGTTGAAGCAGCTCAACGCGGAATTGTTTACATCGATGAAGTTGATAAGATAACTAAGAAGGTTTCCAAATTTGGAATATATGGCCTTGCATTAAGATGTTTTTTACCTAGTTGCAGTGCGGTGATCCAGTTCATTTTTATGCAGGCAGAGACCTTGAGCAGTGGAAGAGATGTCTCTGGAGAGGGTGTCCAGCAGGCATTGCTAAAAATGCTAGAAGGAACTGTGAGTGAATCAATTCAAAAACCTTAATCATGATTCACAGACACCTTAAACATACACACGTGACCTCTTGGTTCGATTTGGAAAAATAACATATTTTCATTGAATAAATGCACTCTCAATTAAATGATATTTTGACTTTGGGAATCAACCTTTGTCTGTGTAGGGTTTCATTTGCTCTCTTTTTGTAAAAATGTTTCTTGGTTTCTGTATGTTAGCATAAAGTCACACATGAAAGAAAAACTTAATGTGTTTAAACCATTACATATCCATGAAAGAAGAATTCCAACATTCCCTTGACATTTTATTTGTGTAGACATCTGTTTTTATTTTCATGATGAGGTAATGTCAGCCAAAAGTTTTGATACCATTTCAGTATTGTGATGTAACTATACTAAATTCTTTTCTTTCGCAGATTATGAATGTTCCTGATAAAGGAGCTCGAAAGCATCCTCGTGGTGATAATATTCAAGTATGATACCCCAGAAGTATTTTATTTTTCTATTGTTTACATGCTTCATGGTATTATGTGGTTGAATCTGGCTATCATTAGGTCACAAGAGTCTGCATTGTGCCAGAGGCACTTGGCATCATATATTCCAAACTTGTTGTGCATAAACATTTAACTGGGAAATAAGTAATTGAAATAAATAAATGTTGTTCGTTAACCAACACCTTTTGATCTAAGGATTAAAGCTTGGTTTTCTTAACCAATGTCTTGGTTTCAAGCCATTGGGGCTACTGTATGGCTGATAAACCTGTTCACTGATTTGATGTTCCAATTTTCATGTCATGTTTCTTTGCGCATCTTCATATATTTATTATAATTGTTGGCAGATAGATACGAAAGATATCCTTTTTATATGCGGTGGGGCATTCGTTGATTTGGAGAAGACCATTTCAGAAAGGTATCACCATTTTTGGCGACACATATTCTGTATGAGATTCCTGAAAGTTTTATATACTTAAATTTCCAGACGACAAGATTCTTCCATTGGCTTTGGATCATTGGTTCGTGCAAACATGAGGTCTGGTGGAATGATTAATGCTGCAGTTACATCTTCATTACTTGAATCTGTAAGAATCAAAACATAATGTCTAAAAATGTTGGAAGTCTTCCTTTACAGATATGTAACAGTTTTATTTGTATATTTGAGGTTCTTTTGATAAAATATTACAGTGTATATGCTTGAAATACACATCCTCCCTTCCTTGCGATGTGTCTGTATCTAAGTTTTTTTGTGAAAGTGCAGGTTGAAAGTGTTGATCTTACTGCATATGGGCTCATACCTGAATTCGTTGGACGACTCCCGGTTTTTGTGACACTGTCAGCCTTGACTGAGGCCCAACTGGTTCAGGTCCGTTTTATCTTTTATTGACGTGACTTAGATTTTTTTGGTCATTGAGTTACTATCACTTTGATTATATAATGGGGTTTAACATGCTAAATGTGAAGTGTTCAAACTATAATCTATAATCTATTGCGTGTTTGAATATGAAATAATACCTGAACATGTTTGCTGTGTTGTCAGTGATTTTATTCAATGTCTTGACATTTTCAAATTTCCTCATTTTCTTGTGTAGACAAGTGTTGGTAACTTCTCATTGTATTATTCTGTAAACAGGTCCTCACAAAGCCTAGAAATGCCCTTATTAAGCAGTACAAAAAGATGTTTAACATGAATGATGTAAGCTTTTCATCCGATTCTTGTGGCCCGGGAAACTTTGCTGTTTTTCAGTTTCGTCCTTTTCTGGGAACAATTAGGGTTTAATGTTCCTTTCTCGTGGTGATTCCTTACATCTGTATATCCCTTCAGGTAAGATTACATTTCACAGATCATGCATTGAAGTTAATTGCAAAAAAAGCAAAGGCAAAAAATACTGGTGCCCGGGGTTTAAGAGCTCTATTGGAAAGTATTCTGACTGAGGCAATGTTTGAGGTAAGTGGACTCCAATATAATGTGTTGTCTATAAATATTGTAATTTAAGTTTACACTGCCCATATTGTAGTAAGCAAAATTATATAACCTCTAATTATGAAGCTGCCCACATTGGCCCGGATCATGTAGCTTTACATTTTAGCATGCTCGTTTATGATAATTTACATTGTCATACCCTTGTGGAAAACATTATTTGCATATTATGCACAGGTACCTGATGCCATGATGGAAGACCGTGGGATAGATGCAGTTTTGGTTGATGAAGAGGCTGTTGGATCAGAAAATGAACCTGGATGCGGAGCAAAAATTCTTTATGAAGATGGTGCACTGGAACAGTTCCTTCATGATATGGTATCGCTGAAAGTCATGGTATGTTTTACTTGTGTATTTCTGGATCATATTTCTGTTATCAGATAAAGTGATGCTATGTTTGGCTCTTCGTTTATGTGATTGATCGTTTATGTCTCTGGAATCATACTTTAAAAAAGAAAGACGCCATAATATTTATCCTACCTGTACTTGTAGTACTGAGTTTGAATTTCAGATGGATGTATGATCATAATGTCTTGTTTCGACTATTGTAACATGTCAAGTCGTAAATTCATAAAGTAGTTTTTATCTTGCTACTTTTTGAGTGCTAATATCAAAGGACATACTATTCATACTGACTCTGAACTAAACTAATCGTGTTGCAGGGTGAAGAAAAGTTCGACAGGGGTGAGTTGTTGGAGGGAGCGTCCGAGGATGAATCAAAAACCATGACCATGAGCTTGTAACTTATGTTTTGTTGTTATTTTCCATATGTAAATATGAGTACATTTTAATCTCTTGTATTATGTTCTTTCAAAATAAATGGCAACATTGTTCTCTTTTTTTACCTCCATGAACTTATTCTCCTATAATGAATCATATTTTTTCCCCAAGGTTTGGACTTTAGGATTGTTGAACGGAACCTTAACATTGCTCGATGGACCGATAGCTGCTTTCGGTTTTGAACTACAACACATTGTCAAACTTGCCTAAAGAACTGATGGGGATTCGGGGGCACTGACACCGTATTGATCAATGAGAAATACGTATCGACATATGATTATAATTGGGACTACCAACTCATTATATTCATGGGAATGGTACTTTCTATGTGAGGATTGAATTTAGTTGGTATTTTAAAAGTTTCTGTCGATTAATTCTTTGTTAATATTTTTACTAATTCTTGTTTAAAATTTCTAAAAAGGTTTTCTCTTTATTGGTGCCTAATATTTTTTTTTAAATATTTGTGGAACCATGAATTTGAAAATTGAAATCCTATTTAGGAAATAGAGTTTTTTTTTCTGAAAGAATTAAGAAACAGAGTTAGTTGCTTTCACCTTAATATTGCCTCCTTGTTTTTTCATTCAGTCTTGTATAATTATCATGAGTGCTTCCGTTTTCATGTTAAGCGTCTTGACCAATGTTGTGGAGAGTTTATATTCGTTGCTACCTATAACGAACATAACTATCTAATACTAAAATTATCTTCGATTAACAGATAAAAACTCAAGCCATAAACAAGATTGAACTTGAAATGCACTCAACCTTAAGGGTTTAAGAAGTTCTCACGATGCAACTAAAACAACAAATAAGATATTCAATACTAGAAACAACAATCAAACGACTATTTAAAGGGACTATCGAAAACCTTTGGCACACTTGAGCTTGACGCTCGCCTCAGTACTCTGCGATTCCAGCTACGCATGTGAAGGACCGCACTAGATTGAAGATGGAGTTTCCAAACGAAGTCAGATTAGCATAACCATCATCAAGTCATGTCTTGATGCATGGGCAGACACTAAAGCCAAACAGTGTAGTTTTGTGGCTCCATTCCAATTGCAAAACGACGTCATCTGATGTTCCCCGTTTAACCCCTTTTAGTGATCATGACACTAGCATGATAAATGATCACTTTACACACTTTATTGTTAATGGTGCACCGAGTCTAAAATATATTGTCTTTTGTGTTGTTCATTCCCTACATTGGCTTTCACTGCATAAATACTTTTTGTTGTGGTTGATTCATCACCTTAAAGGCATACACAAGAAACATCTTCGTCATGTTGCGAAGTGAATCTCTAGTTTTACCGAGTCGTTGATCGACTCACTCAATCCATCATTCGTCGTTGACACATTGCATTCTACTAGTGCCATGGTAGGCTGTTACAACCGGTCGAATCCGGGCTATGACACCACTTTAGTGTAACATAAGGGTGTTTCGAAACAAAACAATAATAAAACCCTAACTTTAGGAAGAAACATAATTTAATTCAAAAACTCGAATTGATAACAATGATGACCTCCACACAAACAACTTATATATAACTAATACTCTAAAACTAACTAAAACCACAAAACCTAAACCAATATGATTAATGAATCCAAACTAACTAACTTCAATTAAAAAACCTAACTAAATAAAAAAAAAACTATTCAAAATCTAATATAATTAAGAGACAATTGTCACTGTCGTACCTCAGTCAAGTTGGAGTTTTAAATATCTAAATTTAGTGTATTGAATAAACAAGTCATGTGAGAGAAATATAGATCTACTTTTCCTTTGGATTATGATATTTATGATAACATGATTACATTAACATGAGAATATGTAATGAAGTTTATGTTCTTAATTTTGTTAATATATGAAACTTTATTTACATCAATGCATAAATAACATTTACTTGAATGCATAAACAACAATTAGTATAACTAGTACAATTACAATGACCTGCGATCTATCAGTGCGTTTATTCAATTTACCAATTGCAACCAATTGTTCGTCATGCAATTTGGTTTCACTACAAGTTCAACAATATTTGTATCATTTCTTTTAATTTTTTTTTGAGTGCAACTTTCTCTTGGAGAACAATAAAATTTTCTTCATCAATTGTTCATATTGTTTTTTTTCAAACACTTCAGCACTTTATATAAACTAGGCATAATTCGTTCTTCTGGACCAACTCATTGAAAAACCCTTCATTTGTAATTACTCCTCGACAAAAACAAACCATCATTATTTTGACAACATTACTAATTAACGCCAATCAATAATCAACACAACCAAAGTTATTCATAAAAACACAAATGGATTTGACATTACTATTAAGGTTTTAATTAGAAAAAGAATTGTATAAATCAAACCATCTAAGATTCAGACAAAATTGTAACAATCATATTTTAAAAAAAAACTTTCCTATCAAACCATGAAAGATTCGGGAAACATGGTAAAAATGAGGATTTGGGAAAGAATTGTAAAACTCAAATCATGAGAAATTTAGGAAAAAACGAAAAATCAAACCAGGAAAGGTTTACAATAATGACCCGGGAATATCAAACCAAAAAAAGGCCTAAGGTTTGTAGCCAATTTCAACACAAAATAGTCGGGTGTATCGGTATAATGAAAATCTTCCGTATTTATAAAACTTTCTATCAGGATTCTCTACTGTAGTTGATGTTAAATATATGTATTCATATAGAAAGAAAGAGAAATGCACGTATTAATCAAAATTTGGATTCATACATGAGCATATATTTTCTTAGCAATTTAGATGCGCATAAATGATAAGTATATTTGAGCGTATCAAAATTGAGAACACATTATTTAGACATATCATCAACATGTCATTTCCCTACCACCCCCTAATTAAGATTGTTCATGCTTCAGTCGGTTTAGTTTCAAGAAAATAAAAATTGAAACCAAACTGATGAAATTCGGTTCAGTTTTGACCATGTTGGTTTTGGGTTTGATATGATTTTTTATGAATTAAATTTTAAGAAATTCTTATAGTTTAGACCGTTTTGATTTATTAGTTGACTTACCGAATTTTGGTTGGATTTATTTTGGACCGATTATCATGAAATATCACATTATTGGCCAGTCCTGACTTATTATTTGACGTATTTATCACTGAACAAATATTTGTAGGTTCAATTAATAAAAACCGATGACTTAAAAATCAGCAATGTGTTTATATCAATTGATTTTTAGTTCGATTAAATTATTATTGGTTCTCATTTCATGGACCAAGACTATACAAATAAAGTTAAGTTTGGTTTATATTTGATTTGGTTGGGTTATTTTTGGGGGCAAAGGAAGCATCAATCAACACCCCTTTATTACGCGCATAATCCATGTAAATAAATATAAGGGGAGAAAACATGAAAAGACGAGGGGTAGTTAAGGAAGTCACAAATACCCGCCCTGGGCCTGCCTGGGGTGTTTTGTAGGTCACTTTTTTAAGTAGAACATTACAGCAGCAGAAGAAGAAAATCTACTAGGGCTTCTGGTGATTTCTGTTGCTCTTCTCAATCGTCGCTACAAATACCAACTGATCATCACTTTCTCCTCCGCCCACAGATTTTGCCTCGGTAAGTTTGTCCTCACTGTAATTGCTGCTCTTGCTATGCGCATTGGATCTTTCTCAATTCCTTGCACGGTTTCATGGGTTCACTATCTTTAGGTCATCTATCACCATCAATTCTAACGAAATTTTTATCTGCTTGTTTAGTGTGCTAATTTTGAAGGAAATTGCACATAATGCGCATGTTTGTATCTAGTACTTCAACGATTTTCCAAACGCTTCAGTATCTTGATGATCAACTTTGCTTAGCATTGTCTATCAGTTCACTTTGTTACTTCAGATCAATCTTTGATTTTCCCAACCACCAAAATCAATTGTCGAAGCAGATTGACCTTTTCTTTTGTCCTTTTTGGTTTGTAATTACATGTTAGGTTTATTTCTATGTTGTTTTTTTATTACGATTTATAGGAAATATTCCATTGTCATGTTCTAATATGATCTTGATGGTTGTAGAGGTCTGAAGTACAAGAAATTGGTATAGCCTTGGGACAGTCTACTAGCCACCTCATGGCAAACCTAGCCATGACCAGTATACTGGAGAAGGTATGTCCCCAGTCCCCCCAAGAAGTAGAGTTTTCTTTTGGATATATGTGTACAAAATAGCTAAGAATTATGATTATTGTTATTATTATTTTGATCATCTAGCTGAGAATTATACTTTCTTGATAGTAACTATAACTGTTGACTATATGAATTTATATGTAGATGACGGGGAAGGATAAAGATTATCGATACATGGCAACATCTGATTTGCTAAATGAGTTGAACAAAGATGGGTTTAGGGCTGATTCTGATCTAGAGATGAAGTTGACAAAAATCGTTCTGCAGCAGCTTGATGATGCAGCGGGTGATGTTTCTGGATTGGCCGTGAAATGGTATGGCACCATTATGTCCTCTTGCATTACTCGATAAGCAATTTTTGGTAGATAACAACGGAACATTTTATTTAAAGCATGCAATATTCAGCAGTTTAGTATTGTATATTTAACTATCATACATTTAACTGTATTATGTTCTAGAGTGATGGTTATTTACACCTTGCAACAGCTTGAATGAAGAAATATTATTTTCTTATGCTGAAAATACTTCATGCAGTTGTGATTGACATGTATCGTGGTTGAAGTACATACCTTCAGTATTAGCATTTAAATAGTGTAAGTAGAGAAATGGAACCCATATCTTCCATTGCTGATGCTTGCTTTTTGTTTGAACATTTTGTTTCAGTCTTGCCCCATTGGTGAAGAAGATTAGTCATGTTCAAGTCATGGAAATGACTAAACAACTCTCTAATAAGTTGCTAAATGGAAAAGATCAGCACCGCGATATTGCAAGCATTGCATTGAAGACAATCATTTCTGAAGTGACCACTACATCTGTTGCCCAGTCTATTCTTCTCTCTCTTTCTCCACAGCTAATAAAAGGAATCACTGATTCGGTGAGTTGTAAAAAAAATTGTATTACTATAATCATATGGAAGAATAGTTGAACTGTGTCTAGTGTTAGTTAAAACAACCATATGAGACTGAGTACTTAGTCCTGGACATAATTATCATACACGTAATCACTCCACCAACCCTCATACATAATTATGGAAAAAATCTGTCAGTCAATATATCTAGGTCTATGCTTTACATTTTTGAAATGATAAAAGAATTCAAAGAAAAATGTGAGATTAGTTCTGTTAAGAATCACCCTTGCATGTGTGGGGCATGAGTTCGAATCCTTAGAGTCACTATTTGTGATTCTTGTTAGACTAAATATCTAAGCTTACTTGGATCACAATTCTAAGTTCCGCTAAAAGACTGAATAACAGGAGATGGAAACTTTACATTGAAGAATGAGTGTTGAAGTAAATTAACGCACTTCGAAACAATTATTAGCCATAATTCAGATTCAGTTAGAAGTCACCAGCACATATAAAGAGCCACTGAAACTGAATCAGTTAGCTGTAAATGGCAACTCAACTTATCATCTAGAACTGTTTCGGGGTCTTGTTGGAAGTGGAAAGTGTCATGTTAATTTATCCTATTTTTAATTTAGCAGCTCATTGGTATTTCATCCACAATCTATCGAAATTTCAATGAATTGCAATTTGCTTTAATTGATCAACTATGGTTCATTTGACTGTTTAATTTTGCTTTTTAAAATCATAAATCTAATATGATGATTAAGTTTTACTTGCTTGTAACTGCACATTTCATCCAGAGAACGAGCGCAGAGATTAAATGTGAATGTCTTGATATTTTATGTGATGTCCTCCATAAGTTTGGGAACCTACTGTCAGAAGAGCACGAACTATTATTAGGTGCACTCTTGTCTCAGCTGAGTTCCAATCAGGCAAGCACCAGAAAGAAGACTGTGGCATGTATCGGTAAGTTATACCTAAATTATGTCTATGGGTTATGTCTTGATAATTTTTAGTGGGTATTGCTATCCTTTTTGTCAACATAATATCACCCTGCCCTGTTATTTTGGGCATGGAAAAATGATAGTCATAAATAACCATATTTTTTGATGAATTTTGACTTGTTCTTGTCTTTGATATGTTTCCACTTGGGTCAACCTGGTTAAATACAGCTGACCTACTTTTAGCTGGGCACAATATAATACCTATGTGTAATGTCTTGATAAGTTCAATTGCCATCCTTTTGTCAATCTGATAACACTGCCGCGTGACCTTTGACATAGTGATAGCCTTAAAAATCCCCCTTTCCTGATCTACTAGTTCTGTTTTTTTGCCCTATTGTCATTTGGTTCGGCCTCAATTATTATAGCTTTGTACTTAAGTTGAGGAGAAATAAACTGCTTATTTGACAAGAGAAAATATTGTTTTCTTCAGCATCTCTCGCTTCAAGTCTGTCAGATGATTTGTTAGCTAAGGCAATTGTTCAAGTTGTTCAGAACTTGAGAAGTAAGAGCACTAAACCTGACATGTCTCGAACAAACATTCAAATGATTGGTGCTTTAAGGTAAGTAATGGTATTTATCTTTGTTGTCTGATGAGTTAGTTTTTCTTATTTATAAACAGGGTAGTAGGTCGTATGGTTTTAAATGCCAATTCTTATACTAATATATAAAAATCTTTAGATCGCTGAAGACACATGCTCTTGGATGTTTTTATTTGCGAATTTCGTTTGTAGGAGAACTAGTTGAATGTTATCACATTTTAAGGAGGTGTGATTTGTCAAAGTGAAAACTTAGCAATTCTAGATTTTCAGGAGGATTTAGAGTGGGTATTGTGCTGGGTTTCAGAGATAATGCCACTATGAGGGGAAGGAGGCAGATGGCTAAGTCTGGTTGTACTAATCTAGAAGTGATATGTTTATTTTATTTCTATAGCTGTTCAATGCGAGCATCTTCTGCTTTTAAAATGTTAATGACATTTGACTATCGTGTTTACTAAAACACGCATGTTTTGCAATAATAGTATTACAGCCATTGCTACACTTACATTTTATAACTGTGTACATATAATCAAATAATTTCTCCATCTCTATATTGGTTGCATTTGACTCTTCGCAAAAATTAAGGATTAAAATTATAGTACTCAACTTTCCACTCTTTCACAAATATGTTTTATGTGCTCCATACTCCAGTTGCTATAACTAACTTATGGAGGGTTATTTATTGGCAATTCATACTTAATTAACTAATCAACATATGAAGCGTTTAGTCATTGTGGACATCTATTTTAGGAATGTAGGACACTTATTGAGTTATTTTGGAGCGGAGGGAGTAGCATTTATCCTAACAGTTTAGTAATCTTGTATTTTATAGTGGTAAGTGGTCAGTTAAGTGTTTTATATCAATTAGAACTAAGTTCCGAAATGCATTTATCCTCTCTGATGGTTATAGTGCTACAATCTCTTATAAGATATTATTTAAGTAAATTATTTTTGGAATTGTAACATTGGAATATTTATACTTGGATTTCTAACAAGTGATCTCATGGCAGTCATGCTGTTGGATATAATTTTGGATCATCATGATATTTACTTAGATCTCTAACTACTGGTCTCATGTCAGTCGTGCTGTTGGATATCGTTTTGGACCCCATCTTGCTGATACTGTTCCGGTTCTGATTAATTACTGCACATCTGCCTCAGAAAATGACGAGGAGCTTCGTGAGTACAGTTTGCAGGTATTCTTGTTGCTCTTGGGTAAACATTTAATTGTTTGCTTTGTTTTGTAGTTTAGATACCTAATTTTGTGGAGTTCGATTTGTTCAGTCTCCCCTTGTTCACGCGTGTTATGTTGCAGGCACTGGAAAGTTTTCTTCTGAGATGTCCCCGGGATATGTTTTCTTATTGTGATGAAGTTCTGCATCTCAACTTGGAATATCTTAGTTATGATCCAAACTTTACTGATAACATGGAGGAAGATACCGACGAGGAAAATCAGGAGGAGGAAGATGATGAGTATGCTGCCTCAGTCTTTCTTTTAGTAGATATATTTTTACTCATATCTTAACGATACAATGATTTCTTACTGTACCTATTTTACAGTGAAAGTGCAAATGAGTACACAGATGATGAAGATGTCAGCTGGAAAGTTCGAAGAGCAGCAGCTAAATGCTTAGCAGCCTTAATTGTTTCTCGACCTGAGATGCTCTCAAAGTTGTATGAGGAGGTAACTTGGCATTTATTTATGTATTTGTTTAGTATATATGTTACAGAATCCTACTCTTCTCTTTCTAGTTAGTTATTTTCAAGGCATGTTGGCTGCAACCTCCATGTAGTTTGTTTTTCTTTTGTGGTTGACTGAGAAATGAATTTGCACTTGGGAATGTTCGCCCTGTTTTTGGTTTAAACTCCACACACACACACTTTCGTAGGTCTTCATTTAATCATACGGCTCGGTAATTGTGTACTTGTCTATTGTTCAGGCTTGTCCCAAGTTGATTGACAGGTTTAAAGAAAGGGAAGAAAATGTCAAGGTGACTCCAAATTGTTACTTTTTTCAATGTATATATTATTGTGTTACTTGCTTGTTCAATTAATATTTTTGTGCCGCAGATGGATGTATTTAACACTTTCATTGAGTTACTACGACAAACAGGGAACAGTACGAAAGGGCAGAATGATGTAGATGAATTGAGGCAAGTTGATTAATTTTTTGTGTAATCACTTCAGTGATTATGCATGCATGTGTATATTTTATTCAGCTAACTGTTTCTGTATATAGGAGTTAGTCCGTGTATGTGTGTGCATATATAAAAATGAGGTATCAGACTTAATAGTGTTTTAATTAATAATAGAAATTTAGAATAATATTCCATATGCCAGGTCATTAGTAAAGATGTATTTTCATGTTTAGCTTGTACTTTATGATTATCTTTCACAAATTTTGTAATACTTATGGCATAACAATCCCTTGTCCCTGCTGCATGCTGACAGTGATCACCCATTCAAAAGATGTTGGTTGTGGAGATTGGAGATCCATAAAACACGATGTCCTTAATGTTTTATATTCCAGTAACCAATGACTTTTATTGATACTCACCTCCAAATATTTTTGGCCAAAAAAGAATTGATTACCTGGATAAAATCTACATTGTTTTCTGATTCAAAAGGACATATAGTCCTCATTCTAGCCTTATAAAGGAGATACAGCCTCAAGAAATGTCTGAAGGATTATTATATGTCCTTTGACTTGTGAGTTTCCTTATGGGAGCTGCAATTGTAATAATATGCTTCATTACTGTGGAAAAACTGCAAACTAACCCATTAGCATATTACATATCCTTCTCCATTGAGGGGAACAGTGGGTATGAATTGTAATTCCCTCCACAGTGGTGGCAATTTTCTCTCTCTCCCCCTCATGCTATTTCAGCTTTCTTTTATTTAACACCAAAAGAAGCTAAAGCAATTCTCTCGCATTTTTTCCTTTAATAACAACTAATGGACAAAAGCAATGGTTGGTTCGAAGGTCTTGTACTTTTACTATTAAAGTTGTTGAGCGTATAGACAATGCTGATTTTGTTTTTCATTCTTTGCAGTCCAAGATGGCTATTGAAGCAGGAAGTCTCAAAGGTTGTTAAGTCTCTTAACAGGCAGTTACGTGAGAAATCTATTAAAACAAAGGTAGGAATACCTTTTACCTTCTGGTGGATCATGGATTTGGAATCAACTCTATTTTTAGCATGTATCTGTTTGCATTTTGCAGGTTGGTGCATTTTCTGTTTTGAAGGAACTTGTTGTTGTCTTGCCTGACTGCTTGGCAGACCACATAGGATCACTTATTCCAGGAATTGAAAAGGCACTGAGTGTAAGTAAATCTTCTATAGGTCAAAGTGTTTGGTTTAAATATATTGAAGATGATTTATATGTTTATTAATTTTTTATTTGTTACTTCTATGTTCCAGGATAAATCTTCTACATCAAATTTAAAAATTGAAGCTCTTGTATTTGCTAGATTGGTGTTGTCTTCACATTCACCTTCTGTATTCCATCCTTATATCAAGGTATCATTTAGGGATACCTATACCATTGAAAAACTCATGCAATACTCTATGAGCTAAACTATTTACTGCCGTCAGTTTGGTATTCAGTGGTGATTGTGTATTGTGGACTTGTGTAGTTGGGTGTTCTCCGTTAGTTTAGTTTTCCCCACCATGTGTATCGATCTTCCCAGACTGAATTTGGAATTGAGCTTGTTTTTTGTTTGTATTTTTCACGTTCCCAGACAGATTACATTTGAAGATTATTCCTTTAATGTGTGTGGACTTTGAAGATGGAAATTTGAAAAATAAATTAGGTGGTGGGAGGTTACCGTGTGAAAATAATAGTTTTGTTAGAAGGTTGCTTATTTTTTAAGGATGAGAAACAGTTAGATACACGTGTTCATTGTATATTAAAGAGTTCATTGCCATTTTATTTTCTGTTCTGATTAAGTGTCTGGGAATGTTTAATAGTTTTGTGAGGTGCCTTGTGGGCGTATATGTTGATTTTTATCCTGGAGTATTGTGCCAACTAGTATTATAGTTTCATTTAATACTAGGATCACAAATTTGCTACTTTTGTTGGAAGCATATTGTCCTTGTAGTATGAAATCAAGACCTTTTCTCTCAGGCTCTCTCTAGTCCTGTTTTATCTGCTGTTGGTGAGCGTTATTACAAAGTCACTGCTGAGGCATTAAGAGTCTGCGGAGAACTTGTTCATGTTGTGCGCCCAGAAATTGATGTGAGACTGCACTTACCTCTTTCTGTCTGAAAGATATTGTAAGATCATTTTCTAATTAATCAAATGAAATTTTGGTGCAGGGCTTTGGTTTTGACTTTAAACCCTATGTCCGTCCAATATATAATGCCATAATATCTCGCTTGACAAATCAGGATCAAGATCAGGTTTGTAGAATCTACCATAACAGTTCTCTTGTTATATCATTTTATGTCTCAGCTTTCTTTTTCCGCAGGAGGTTAAGGAGTGTGCCATTTCATGCATGGGTCTTGTTATTTCTACATTTGGAGATAACCTTGTGGCCGAGTTACCTTCTTGCCTACCTGTGCTTGTTGACAGGATGGGAAATGAGATAACACGCCTTACAGCTGTGAAGGTAATTCTATAGTATGAAACCATACATAAGATTTTTGTCACCATGCACATTGACTGTAAGGTGTTTAAAACAGAAGGTATATTGCTAGTGTTGGTACAAAATCTCTGACATTGAAACCTCAAATATAGCTTCCATCTCCAGATAGAAGTCTGGCAATATGTTGAAATGTACTTGTTATGTGTAGTTGTGCATGCTTCATGTAATGAATACTTGTTTCCTCACTATAAAATGTTTCGATTTTCTTTGATTTTGACAGTAATTATTAGGGTGTAGGGAATTGTCCACCCAATCTTGATGGCAACTGTTATAGTCCCAGGTCAACAACAACGTTAAGGAGTCCTATTAGTAATTTTAATTAATAATTAGTTAGTTATCTATTAGTAAGTGCATTTCCCACATTCCATGTTCGTAGAGGTTGTATCCCCACTTTCATTCTATTTCTAGCAGTAACTCTTAGGTATAAATAGGCTCCTTGAGCTATTGAATAGACATGAGTGAAGAAGTAAATTAAGTAATGAATTAATGTAGTAAAGATATTCAAAAGGTATCACGAGATCCGAGAGTTCTCTCGTAAATTGAGCTCTCAAACCATCCACGTCCGAGACCCATAACTCGATCCTAATCCGGGACCGCAACATCAATTCCTTGCGGTCTACTTGCGAGTTCACGTTGAATCTGGAAAACTAAGTACATTTTTTATGACATAAACACTTAGTTGATGGTCATATATAATCATTTTAAGGGTTATATTTTAATCTGTAAGTATTTGAAGAATGATTTCATTTGTAGAAGTCACTGGTGTTCCCTTTTATCCCGATCAAGTGCTAGTTAACTTCAGGAGTGTATTTTCATGTGGTTATGACTGAAATATGATAGCTCAACTAGATAGTTCATAACAACTTGTGTATATATTTTTAGTTGAACAGACAGTTTTTCTGAAGACTAATTTTTACAAACTGATATTCGCAATTCGCGGAGGTTGATCATTCCCTTGGGCAGGGTTTTGCTTGAATTTTATGCCAATAGTTGTATATACTAGGTTAAATTTGTGGCATGTATCCATATGTGTGTGTGGCAAATTGAACTTTAGAGTTCTGTATCCAGGCATTTGCAGTCATTGCTGCCTCTCCTCTCCGGATAGATCTTTCTTGTGTGTTGGAGCATGTAATCACAGAGTTAACTGCATTCCTGCGAAAGGTATAATTTCTTGACGTAATTGTATAATTTATACTCATTGTTGCATCAACATTTCAACTGGACAACTCAAAACTTATTCTGAGGGTCCTTCCTGAATTTTGCATCTGGGATGCTGGAACTAATGGTTTTCTTGTGGGTTTATAGGCGAATCGAGCTTTAAGGCAGGCAACATTAGGAACACTAAACTCCCTGATTGTTGCTTATGGTGATAAGATTGGCTCATCTGCTTATGAGGTTATTATTGTGGAACTTTCTGCCTTGATAAGGTGCTCAATCTATTTTTGTATTGCCCTTTAGAGTTTGTTTATGCTATGCATACGTATTTATTCAAATTATTTATCTTAACAATAATGCTTATTTACTTCCTATGCAGCGATTCAGACTTGCATATGACATCTCTTGCCCTAGAACTCTGTTGCACCTTGATGGCTGACAGGTCTAGTCCGAATGTTGGTTTGGCTGTTAGAAATAAAGTTCTTCCTCAAGCATTAAATTTAGTAAAGAGTTCATTGCTACAAGGCCAAGCCCTTCTGGTACTTATTCTGCACACTGCTTGAATTACTTATCCTGATGTGGCTGGCTAGTTCATTCCTTCTCTTTTTATTATTGCAGGGCCTACAGAACTTTTTTGCTGCCTTGGTCTATACTTCAAACACTAGTTTTGATGCTCTGCTAGATTCTCTTCTTTCATGTGCTAAATCAACACCACAGTCAGGCGGAATTGCAAAGCAGGCTTTGCATTCAATAGCTCAATGTGTTGCTGTTCTTTGCCTTGCTGCTGGAAATTCGAAGTGTTCTTCCACAGTGAGAATGCTTACTGACATCCTTAGAGATAACAGCAGTACCAACTCGGTAAGCTCTTCTGTCATTTGCTATTCTTCTATTGCTGTAGTTGATGTGTAGCAACAGCGGAACAGTTCTTTGAAACTATCTCATGCATTTTAGCATTCTTTGGTGAGATATCTCAAAAATTGTTAAGTACACATGATGAAGTCTTAAAGTTGTTTCAAATTTGTATATTTCTTTATCTCTACGTGCCTTGAAGTATGCTTTTTATGTCCTAAGATTACATGAGTTTTAGGTTAGAGACACACAACCTGTACCACTTTGCTTGTTATCGGTGACTGGGTTTGCTTAACTTCACCATTATTGGCTTCAGGGTCCAATCTACCTCTATTAAGTTGTACCATATCCATATTTGTTAGCATATCAATTTCTGCATTGTGCATCATTTATCTTCTTTCCTGACTATATTTTAGGCTAAGCAGCACCTTGCCTTGCTATGTCTCGGGGAGATTGGAAGAAGGAAAGATCTAAGCTCTCATCAGCATATTGAGAATATTGTTATCGAGTCCTTTCAGTCTCCTTTTGAAGAGATAAAGTCTGCTGCTTCCTATGCTCTTGGCAATATCGCTGTTGGCAATTTGTCAAAGTATTTACCTTTTATCTTGGACCAGATTGATAATCAGCAGAAGAAACAGTATCTGTTGCTTCATTCATTGAAGGAGGTGGGTTTATTCTTTCTATTTTGAACTGAGAGTCCTGACTTAGCCGAGAATGACTATTAAAATGTATTTACCAGTGTTAAATTTGACTGTCATGTGAATTTTGCAGGTCATAGTTAGGCAATCTGTAGATAAAGCAGAGTTTAAGGATTCTAGTGTTGAGAAAATACTTAAGCTGCTCTTCAACCACTGTGAAAGTGAGGAAGAGGGTGTTCGCAATGTAGTGGCTGAATGTCTGGGTAAAATTGCACTCATTGAACCTGTAAAACTTGTACCTGCACTTAAGGTATCTTCCTCATATAAGCACGTGACTTTTGCATATTCATTATTCTTAGAGATGCATTATTGATGAGCTTTGCTTCATTTCATTGTTTTTCTCTAGGTGCGAACGACCAGTTCAGCTGCATTCACTAGAGCAACTGTTGTTATTGCTGTAAAATATTCTTTAATAGAACGGCCTGAAAAGATAGATGAGATTGTATACCCTGAGATATCATCGTTTCTGATGCTTATTAAAGATCAAGAC
This sequence comes from Geranium rotundifolium, assembly GCA_963920655.1. Classification (NCBI taxonomy): domain Eukaryota; kingdom Viridiplantae; phylum Streptophyta; class Magnoliopsida; order Geraniales; family Geraniaceae; genus Geranium; species Geranium rotundifolium. The sequence continues at coordinate 27,587,742 of OY987314.1, read as the reverse complement.
AGAGTAAGTCTTGTTACATTCAGGCAATGTTTTTCTAGCAGTGTTTTGGTATCAGTGATAGTGTGTCCTAATCATTATTGTGTAATGGGTATGATGCAGCATGTTAGGCGTGCAGCTGTATTGGCGTTGAGTACTGCAGCTCATAATAAGCCTAACCTCATAAAGGGTCTCCTTCCTCAATTATTGCCATTTTTGTATGATCAGACAGTTGTTAAGGTATTTTGGCATTCTCTTTTATTGCTGTATTGGATATTATATATATATAGGATTTAAATCACATACAAACTTTTGCTTATTTACAAACTCGTGCACTGGGAGAGCGTGCGCGCAAATTTCCATGTATGCCATGGGTTTGTACGGTTTGTAAATAAGCCAGAGTTTGTATGTGATTTAAACTCTCTCTATATATAAATGCTTTGTGCTAATGGTATGATACGTGGTTCTGTAACAATTCTTGTGATATGGTGGCAATGAGCTAAGCAGTCACTGGGCTTTTACATCTCTATTTTACAGCATCCTAATTTTTGACATTTCCCTTTCCATAGTGGATTAGATTATATATCTAAAATTTGGTTTGTTCCTTTTCCTTGTAATGTTCTTAGAGTTTCCGTTTCCCGGTAATTATCAATAATAATTATATTTTATAAATTCTACAAATGGTCTCTAAGTAGACTCATCTAGCTTCAATTACTGATGCAGAAAGAATTGATAAGAACAGTGGATCTGGGCCCTTTCAAGCATGTCGTGGATGATGGACTTGAGCTGAGGAAAGCAGCTTTTGAATGTGTGGATACTCTTCTTGACAGTTGCCTTGATCAATTGAATCCTTCATCCTTCATCATTCCTTACCTTAAATCTGGTCTAGAAGGTGAGTCTGACTCTAAATTCAGTTGAATATTAATTTTCTCAAAACCAGTGACCTACTTGTTTGTCTCTGGACGCTTAGAGAAACCCTCCTCTCTTTGCCTTAATGGGTTATTTATTATCAATTCAAGGGATAATTTGCAAAAGGTGTTTGTATACTATCCCACTTTTGCAACTATTGACCGTATACACCCTTTATTGCAAAATTTACCATGAACCATCCAAAATTTTGCACAGTTTGTCAAATTCCGTCAAAATAAACGAAATATGGGTCACATGCATGTCATGTCCAAAATTTTCAAAATGACATAATTGCCATGGAATAAAAATTAATTAAAAGAAAATAATTTTTACATATAATTCTTTAATGACAAAATATATTTTAATTTAATTATAAAATTTTATATTTTACATGTAGTTTTTAGTTTAAAAGATATTTTGATCTTTTCAATATATTTTTAACAGTGACATTAATGGTGCAAAAAACGATGACAAGTTCACGGTAAGTTTTTGCACTAAATGTGGTACATGGTCACTCCTTGCAAAAGTGGACTAACATAGCCGCCTTCTGTAATTATCCCTACCCTATTATCACTTACTATGTATTTTTTACCAATATCATGGGACAAATTCCTTTGCGTGGCTGTACTTCTAATGGTTAGAACCCTACATCAGAACTCATGGAAAATTTCACTCTTATGACGTAACTGTCAGGAGGACGTATTGAGTTATGGATGTGATGGAAGAGTGAAATTTAAACATGATGGTGATTATTAATTATGCTTGATTCTGACTTGTTCTTCCAGATCATTATGATGTGAAAATGCCTTGCCATCTTATTCTCTCAAAACTTGCGGACAAGTGCCCATCTGCTGTACTAGCAGGTTAGTGTAACATTTGATTTAGTTTTACTCATGATGCCAATCAGATGCTATGAACTGTTTATCCCAACTTTTCACTTTTTCAGTCTTGGACTCTCTGGTGGATGCTCTCCAAAAAACTATCAGTTTTAAGCCAAAGCAAGATGCTGTGAAGCAGGAGGTGGATCGGAATGAAGACATGATTCGAAGTGCGCTTCGGGCAATTGCATCCTTGAGTCGCCTAAGGTAGGAACCTTATTCTCAGTTATGTTAAAAACTGGCTGTGCATTTGAACTTCAATGTGATTCTTCTCACATGAAATTTAATATCACTGTAGATTACCGACGATCAAGAGAACCATCTATTATGTTATATCACTGGATTAATTCTTATTGTTTTTATTTTGCAGTGGAGTAGATTGCAGCCATAGATTCAAGAACCTGATTGGTGAACTATCAAAATCCCCTACACTTAAGGATAAATATCAGTCAATCCGGAACGAGTGAACATGTTTGTCAAGCTAATCTTCAAGACTTGTCGCAATGCAATGAGTGGTAGAGAAAAAAGGCTCTTATTATGGATGCAGAATGGTGAAGATGGAAAGAAAGTAAAATTGATGCTCAGAAAATGGGTGCTTGAAGACCTAGTTGTTTCTGTCGTGGGGATCTTGTGCATTCTTGTATAGTATTGAATCCTTTGTGTTTTCTGACTGTCTCCCAAAATTCCATGACCATTATTTCATATGATGAGGGATAAGCATGGATTATTTAGCCCCAAAAAAACTATAGACTTATGCCTGCTTTTCTTAGTTTAATGTTACTAGTACTTGTATACAACTAAGGATTGTTGGGTACTATTGGAGTTTTGCAACGAGTGTCAACGTAGTGTGTTAATTCTAGGGGAAATTGAATAAACTCACAGTAAACTCACTTTTTTTTTTTGTATAAAATCACAGTTAATTATTTTTTTATCTAAAATCACGGTTAATTTTATTTTTAGAGCATAGTATTAGATCTTTGTCAGTTTTATTTTGGGGAAATTGGACAATGGCACGATAATCTTTACATTTTTTTTTTTTGCATAAAACCACAATTAACTTTATTTTCAGAGCACACGATTAATTAACTTATGAGTTCTGAATTTTGAATACCACGAAATTTAGGCATCTTGGTATGTGTTAATATTAAAAGAAATTAGTATATTTTTGTTTCCCGTATTTTCTCAACTCTATTATTTTATCCTCACATTCTCTCTCATATTATTTTTTATTATACTTTATCTTAGTTTACTCTCTCTCATACCAACTTTTTAGTATTAAAAAGTTAGAAATATCATTAAATCAGAATATGTAGCTTAAATGTAAACATGAAAAATGGTTTTCAACCCTAATTCCAATGCAAATTACTCCCTATATTATTTTAAAGAGAAAATCCACTTAGTTACATGAAATTTACCGGTTTTTCACTTAACTACTACAAAAGATAAAATTGGCTTGTGAACCCCCTGAACTTGCCAAATGTGGCACTTAGACCTGACGGTATTAATTTTTAGTCCTGTGACCATCACATGGGTGTTCTTTTTATTTATTTATATTATAATGACATAAATTACCCTCGTATTTGTCGGCTTGTTTCCCAACCCCAAATCCAACAGGTTCTGCATGACAATTCTTCGCGAGTTTAGGAACTTGACAAAGATGTTCGAGCTGGATCTGAGCAACAACAGGTTTGTCGGGAGGTTTTCGACGGTGGTGCTCGAGCTTCTAGGCGCTCAAGTTCTTAGATATGAGGTTCAACGAGTTCGAAGGTACGGTTTCTAATGAATTATTCAATAAGGATTTGGACGTGATCTTTATTAATCACAATGAGTTTCATTTCGAGATGCTGAAGAATTATGTGAACTCGCCGGTGTCAATGATTGTGATGGAGAATAACAAGTTTCTTATATGTGTTTCAGCGAGTTCAGGAAACATAACGAACCTGAACGAGATTATTATGATGAACAATGGGCTCAACTCGCGCTTGCCGGCAGAGATTGGGATGTTGAAGAATGTGAAGGTGTTTGATGTGAGCTTTAACGAGGTTTGGACAATTTTACGTTCGATTACAATTTCTTCACCAAAGAGCCACCGGCGTGCTTGGGTTTGCCGAACTTTGGTGACCAGGGGAACTGCTTGTCGGCGAGGCCGGCGCAGAGGTCGGTGAAGTAGTGTAAGTTGTTCTTGTTGAGGCATGTCGATTGTGGTTCGTTTAAATGAGGTGCTTTTAAGCAGTCGTCGCCGATGCTTGTGCAGGATCCAGCAGTTACGGTGTTGTCTTTGCCAGTTGTTGTGCTGCCAGTACATGTTTTTTTACCACCACCGCCATCAAACCAACACAAGTTGGGCTAAATGATAAGAAGCTCACTTAACATATGTGAAATCCTGAGTTCGAATCTTGGTACATGCTAGTTTAGGACGTCTTCAATATTGCTGATAAAAAAAAATATCACCGCCATCACCATCGCCTCCACCGCCAATTTACTCCTCACCACCACCGTTACTTCCGCCGCCTCCGACACCTCCACCACTACACCACCACCACCTTCTCCACCTCCACCATCACCTTCACCACCACCACATCACCACCCCATTTCCACCACTACCATCTCCTTCACCGCCACTCCCATTTCAATCTCCACCACCAACCCAATTGATATGAGTCGTTTTAATAGTTGTTGTTTTAATTTGTAAGGAGTTAATTTTTATTGGGATTTTGTTTTATGGCCAGCCCAGCCCATTCTATTTCCTAAGTAGCAAGTTATGTATATGACCTTTGTGATTGACAGAACGAGACTCATTCTAATAAATCACCAAATATCAATCTCTCTCTCTCCTCCTCCCCCTCATTCTCCTCTAACCCTAATTTCTCTTCTACCTATTTTAATTCTCTTCTCAATCTCTCTATTCTGTGTCTATTTCATTTCAGCACGTATCACTAGTATCAGAGCCCCTTTCCGGGCACAATTTTCCCCCCAACCAATGTCTTACTCCGATTGTTGCTGTTAAGTATGGAGATGGGAAATGGAGAGGTACAACATTTGTTATCCTTATTCCACACCAAAGAGAATGAGTATTATAACTCATCTCTTGCTTTTTGGAGAAAGCTTGAAGTCAAGCAGGAATTGCTTGCACTTGAGGACCAGATTGATGTCTGGCAACGTTACCAGTATGAAGCTTGAGTGAGGGTCGAAATTCTGAATCAGCTACAGAAGATGGAAGAGCCTATGCAGCAACGAGATGCTGAGGCTGAGAAGCGACGCTAACAGAAGTTGGTAATGGAGGCAGAACATCAAGCTGTGATTGCGAGAAAGAAACAACATCAGGAAGTAATGGACTATTTTGTTGGATATCATAATATTATTCATTGGTGGTGCTTCTAACAACGGCCATCTCAGATTCTTAGAAGGTCTCAATGCCTTGTTTGAAGAATTCAATGATATGGAAATTCAATTGGTTGAGAATGATTTGGGGTATTTGAATGAGACACCGATAGAGGCATCCCTTGACATGTTTGATTTTTTTTCCAGAAATAGTCACAGTAGATTGCTGAAAATTGACCCTTATTGTTGATTATGGGAGTGCACACAGTGTATTCGACGAAATGCTAAGCCAAAAATTGATAGGAGAATTCAAGGTATGTTAGCCACTATTCAATTTGTATTCTGACAAATTTGCTACACGGTATCTTGGAGTGGACCTTGGGCCAACATGTATAGGTACATTACATGTATCTTTTCAAGTGATAGAATTCAAGAAATGTGACCAAAATGTTCTAGATAAGGTTTTCTGGCTTTGAAAAATAATGATATGGGAAAAATCTAGTGTTGGGAATGATAAATCAGATGGTTTTGAAAAGAACACTTTAAGTTTTTGCAATATGAATGAGTTGGCTGTGCGATTCCAAATACAGTTGGAGACTCAAAAGGTAGACAATGAAAGAGATTACACTTGCGGGGAAGTGTTGGCACTTTGACGAGTATATCTTTACACGTGGGGAAAATGTTTAGTCAAATTCCTAGTGAAGAAAATATTTTCAATCTTTATGAGGCTTTGATTGATAGAAGGCCTACAATATTTTGGCTTTGTGAATTTTATATGGACATTTGGAACATTCTACATCCATTACTGTTGATCATAACTTGTGCACAAATTGTTATTCTTGGATGTGAAAGAAAGGAAGCAAATATAAAATTATGAATATATAATTTTCATGGCCAGTTTACTATGGAGGCTCTTGGACATAGTTCTTATACACAGACTATGAATGGTGGCTTGATCCTAATTACCAACAGTACTAAGCTAATCTTGGTTGTTGTTGGGGAGGTGAAGTCCACTACAATATGGCTAGTGGACTTGCTTGTTGTTGGCTATTTTTGCACAAGTCTAATGCAACCCGTGTCAGATTTTTAGTCCAAAAGTGTTGCGCGTAGAAGTCACCTGAGTTTTGCAATAGAGCTGGGGATTGATGTAAGTAAAATGGTAGAAGATTATATTGAAAGTGTTTATATTGATAAATAATTGATTATTACAATACGGTACAAATGCCTCTATATATAGGCTTGATGATCTAGGGTTTAGATGATACAATACACGTAGTGGTACTCGGCCCATATACTAATACACGATATAATATTATAATAATATATATTTAATATATCTAACACGTCCCCGCAATCAGAGCGGGAGGAACGATGAATGCTCAGGCTGGAGCAAAAGTTTTCAAAGAAATTAGTCGGGAAGCATTTGGTGAATATATCTGCAAACTTGAGAGATGGTGAAAGGGAATTAGAAAAGAGTGAGAGATTGAATAAAAGATAAGATGGAGAAGAAGAATGATTGAAAGAGAGATTAGGAGAAGGTGCCTCAACTATGTCTCATGAGGACGGTGCAAAAGTGGTTTTAAGATATGCCACTAAACTGTGAGTTAACTACGTCGGTGCGAAATAGTTCAAGCAACTACGACGGTGCAAAATACGCAGCTACATTATATAATAACGATGCAATATTATATTGAAAAAAAAATATTTTGTTTTTAATGATTCAAGAAAGAAAGGAGAATTGAAGAGGAGGATATTAAGAAGATTTGATTTAATAAGGGAATAGATTAAAAAGAAATAGAATAAAGGTTTGAGAAAAAAGGGTGAAATAGAGATTAAAGGAGAGGAAGAAAGGAAAATAAAAAGGGTTTTTTTTAAGCTGCAAGTAAAAGGGAGTTTGACAGAGAAGAAATAAGGGATAATCTCAGCTTATGCACAGCTAGTTGACGCCATTCTCACGTAACTACAACTAGTTTATTTTTTCACTTAGGAACCCAGCTAGTTTTGGTAAATATCACCTAACTATATTTTCCGTCAGTTTTAACTTAACACCGTCAGTTTTCGTTGCAAAATGACCAAAATGCCCCTGAGAGTTATTCAAAGGGATAATCTCAGCTAGCTACAGTTAGTTTGACGCCATTCTCACATAACTACAACTAGTTTATTTTTGGGTCAATTACAGTTTGCCTATACTAGTTTGGCGCGATTTGCAGTTTGCCATACTATGATAAAAAGTTCAAAATAAGATACGCTAATAACATTTTTTTTGCAAAATTAACGATTCCGTCCAAATTTGGATGGAAACCTAAATTTTTTTCCAAAAAGACGAAAATACCCTTTCAGCTAGTTCTACTTGGATCAGAATTGATTTCTGGTTTATTTAATTGGACCGGTTATATATTAAATTATATAATAATAATGATAAAATGATTAATTATAATAATAATAATAATATATTGAAACTTTCGAATATCATAACTCTTTCATACGAGCTCTTTTTCAGGCTCGTAGTATATCAAATCGAAGAGAATCGGAAGATCAACAACTTTGAAAAAAATAAATTTTTGTTGATATATTATTAATAATTAGACCCAGATGACATTAATAATTATACATTCGAAATAAAAAATAAAATAAATAATTTTATTTCGAATAAAATAAAATAATTGTTGATATTTTAATTATTTTATATTTATTCGATTATCTTCATTTTTTTTATTATTATATAATTTAATATAGAACCGGTCCAATTAAATATTTCTGGTCCAAGTAGAACCAGCTGAAAGGGTATTTTCGTCTTTTTGAAAAAAAAATTTAGGTTTCTGTCCAAATTTGGACGGGACCGTTAATTTTGCAAAAAAAAAAAATGAAATTAGCGTATCTTATTTTGAACTTTTTATCATAGCGTGGGCAAACTGTAAATCGCGCAAATTGTAGTTAACTCAAAAATAAACTAACTGTAGTTATGTGAGAATGACGTCAAACTAGATGTAGCTATCTGAGATGATCCTTTTGAATAACTCTTAGGGGCATTTTGGTCATTTTGCAACAAACTGACGGTGTTAAGTTAAAACTGACGGAAAATGTAGCTAAGTGATATTTACCAAAACTAGCTGGGTTCCCAAGTGAAAAAATAAACTAGTTGTAGTTACGTGAGAATGACGTCATACTAGTTGTAGCTAGCTGAGATTATCCCAAGAAATAATAATTAATTTTAGAACGAGAACATGCAAGAAATATAAATAAAGAGACGTAGTGTTGTACGTTGAAGAGGAAGTGAGAGCCAAATAATAGGCAAGGATAATAGAAATAAAATAAGTAGGAGATGTAAAATAATTAAAGGAAATAGGAGAGGGTTGATGAGGAGCAGTTAGGAAGAAATGCAGACACACACATAAAAGGCAAAGCAAGAAACATGATTCGAACTAAAATAGAGCAAGAGTAACAGCAGTGATAAAGGAGACCGTATGCACTAAGAAATAGAGAGTTGATGAAGAACAAGACAAATAAGAAGACTTGTTGAGCTGTGCGTGTTAGGGTATACGGCCAAGAAAGAAGAAGGTTTTTTTAGATAGAACTTTTTATTTTAGAAAGGAATCGAAATAATATACTGGGCAAAACCACATTCGACAAAAAGGTTTGATCAAGATCTAAACTAAACCTCTGATAACATGAAAGTGTTTATATTAATGAATAATTGATGATTACCAATATGGTACAAATGTCTCTATATATAAACACGATAATTACATGAGATATGACGATTATGGACGTAAAGATACAATGCCTCGGCCATATACTAATAAACAATATAATTATAATATAATAATAATATATATAATTATGATGGTGGAGGTTCAATTGGTATTTATGATTTTGTTGTATGGAATTGCTCAGATGAACTGACCTCTACTAGTATGTATACCGATTTAAATGATCTGGTTTCTGGAGTGTCTGGTATTCATACTTGCCTATTGATGACATTTCTTTTGTATATTTTACGGCAACTCTCAAGAGAATTACTGAGAAAATTGTCAATTCTGCGAAGTACAAGGTTGGGTCAGTTGGTGGTGAACAGAGATCTCAAGTTCACCAATTTCTTAGAGTTTCGAAAACACATGGTCATTGACAAGCGCTGTCTTGAGTTCTTTTTCTCATTATGCTTGAACATAACTGAATGTGAATCGGCACACATCGATATTGGATAATTTATTTAACAATATGTGCGAGCTGGATTTAGTACTCAATTTTCCTGAGGTATATCTGATTTTTGACAACTTTATTCTTATTGGGAAGTTTCAAAAAACCAGCAAGAGGGTATCGGAGTTCTTGCATATGTTCATGATGTATCATCCAACATCTTACGACATTATTTATTTGACAAATGCTTCCAAAATTTCAGATGTAATGTCCAAATGTATCTGTTGTTGAAGCTTTTGCAATTGAAGGAACCTATTGGATACCAAATGATAAAAGGGAGTGCAGTGCAAATAAAAGATGCAAACCTATTGCAACTAACTTTTGGAGGGGATTATCTCAACTTTTATTTCCATAAAGATTTTCCTGATACAACTGACTTAAGGTCTGTGAGTTTCAAGCAGTTGTTTTTAACAAAGTTTATAAAGTTGGTTGGAAGGTCTATTTTAAAAGAGGACCTGGTATATCTGAAATTCAAAGCTTTTATTGTTGATGAAGAGGATAAAACAACTTGTGTTTTGAGGTTGCATTTTACTGTGCAACGGGCCTTACATATTGTCGAAGTGTTTTAAAAGCTGGATAAGGTCTGAATTGTGAGCCGTAGTCCCGTGAATGTATTATCAAGTCTCTGCATGAGTTGGTGTTAAATGATATGACTTTTAAGAGGTCAAATTATGTTTTTGTGCATATCTTTCAATTGAGGCAGGTTACAAGTCATTTATATACTTCATGTTTGATGATGGAAATTGAAGAAGGAAGATCAGTTGAGCCTGACAGGATTTTTTAGGACAAGAATTGTTGAGTTGTTTTAATAGTTGTCGTTTAAATTTGTAAGGAGTTAGTTTTTATTGGTCCTTTGTTTAATGGTCATCCCAGCCCATTCTATTTCCCAAGTAGCAAGTTTTGTACATGACCGTTGTGATTGACATAAAGAGACTCATTCTAATGAATCACCAAATATCAATTTCTCTCTTCTTCTTCTTCTTCTTCTTCTTCTCCTTCTCCTCTCAATTCCGTATCTATTTCATTTCAGCACGTATCACCAATCCTTTCCCTCGCAAGTTTGTAATTTTCTGTTTATGGCTGATTAATACGTTTCAAGCATCACTCATGGACATAGTTTATTTTTTAAAACTTAGACCCTCTCTTTATTTCACAAGAACTTGTTAACCGAGATTTCCAAAAAAAATAAAAATTGAAAGAGTGCGTGTGACAAATTTTTAAATTTAATGGTTAATTGAGGGTATTTAAGACTTTACGCCAGTAATTTAACACTGTCAAGCTTAAGTGACACGTTAGGCAAGTTCATGTGATTCACAAGCCAATTTTATCTTCTAGGGTAGTTAAATAAAAATCTAGTATTGTACATAATAGTTAACTCGAATTTTCCCTATTTTAAATATAGAGAGCATCATTGGAGTGGAAATGCTCTAACAAGTCAAACACCATAATATTAAGGGGTAATGACATATGGATGCACCCAACTATGTCGCTTTTCAAAATCAGTACCCCAATTTCAAAATTTTCATTTGGGCTACCTCAAGTTCAAATAAGCAACACATAACACAACTTCTGCTAAATCTAACTGAACTTGTTTGTTAGAAAGTCTAAAATGCCCTTAATAGTTTTGATTTGAAATTAAACTGGTCTGATCGATTCAAAACTGATTTGAACGGTTCAAATTAAAATTCTTATACTTTTATTTGATAAATTACCATTATAATTTTTAATAATTAAAATAATAATTAGATAACATAATTTAAAATTTTATTATTTAAAAAATATTTTTAAAATTACTATTATTATTAATAAATTACGAGAGATCGTGATTTCTCGAGGGTGACGAGATCGCCCAAGATCCAGTTTTTGGCGATGTATTGCTTGATCAACGGGTAATCAGGGTACTAAGGAAAATCGAGATTTTCGGGGTTGTGGGTCGCTCGAATCTGGTCGCCGGCGTTGATGTTGAGTCCAGAATCAGAGTCGATGGACCAGTAGCGGTCAATGAGGGCGTAGATGAGGGATTTGGGGAGGTCGTCGACGAAGACGTTGTTAGAGGAGGCGGGAAGTGGAGAGGTCAAGGCTGTGTGTGGTGACAAAGTTGGAGATGAGGAAGAGGAGGAGGGAGAGAGTTGTGAGGATGGGGACGCACGGCTCCGGCCCGTCCTTCGTGATTCCCGTCGGTGAGAGGAACGACGTCACCGTCGATTCGGAGAACCATAGCGCACTGCGAGAAAATCGTGGAGTAGGTGGGGTTACCTTCCTTGTTCTAGATCTGAGTGAGGGTTAGAAAAATTAACAAGAAACTCGATCTGATATGAGTGATTCTCTACAATGAACAAATTTAAACAAGTTATTTTTAGATTTGAACATGGTTGAGAAAAAATGACATGTTCTTGAAAATTTGAAGTGAATATAAGGGTATTTAGATAATATTCTATCAAATTTAATTTGAATCGATTTTGAACCGGTCAAATCGATTTAACCCGGTCAGACTCGTTTAATTTCAAATCAAAATTTTAAAGAGTATTTAAAACTTTATAACAAATAAATTCAGTTACATTTATCAGAAGTTGACTTATTAGTCGCTTATTTGAATTTAAGGTAGCTCAAATACAATAATTAAAATTAAAATACTAATTTTGAAAGGCGATATAGTTTAGTGTAGCCTTCTGTCATTACCGGTAATATTAAATCCGTACTCGTAAATAAAGAGATTTGGGGGACCGAACTTGCCTGATTTTAAGTTTATATTGAAAAAAAAGAGGAGGATTTGCGAATCGCAGAAGGAGAAAGCCCTACTCGTACTCGTTAGCTTAGCTTTGCCTTGTCTTTCGATTCTATTCCTCTGTAGAAGCATATCACCAATCACATCACTCATCTTCTTCTTCGTATACTGTATTAGTTCAAGCGAATAAGCAAACACAAATGCAAGGAGGAGATGGAGGTGGCGGAGAAGAGCTCAGCATTGAAGAGCTCGCCTCCAATCTCTCCACCTACAAAATCAATCTTGCGCAGGTAATCTTTTACTTTTTTCTGGAATTTTCCTTTCGATTCTTAATTTTTCTACTCAATTAGGGTTTTTGATTTGCTGAAAAGGAGAGAAAATTGAGGTTCTTCATTCTTAATCAAGTTTGTAAGTGTGAGGCCGAGTATGTCTACCTTGTCTAGGTATGTCAATTCTATAGGGTTTATGCTGCTAAAATAGGGGAAGAACTTTGGGGGTAATTTACTTGTTTAATTGAATTTTACTTTCTGGGTGTTCCTGGGATGGTTAGGTTTTGTTGTGTGTTAGAGATTGTTATTGTGTATTGGTTTGTCACCTATCAATTCCTTGTTGTTGATGTTACACTACAAACACTGATATGGCCCAAAGTTAGGTTCATCCCTCAATAGTAAGGTATCACAGTGTGCACCTGTCATTCTTACCATGATAATATATTTGTTGATGTAAAATTTGATGGCGAGTCTAGATATGGAGTATAATGGACTATAATATTTTATCTTTGTAATGAGTTGCTAGCTGTTTATTTTACACATGCAATATTTGTTGATTTTTTTATTCTCAAAGATAACTTATGGATGTATATTTTTGTGTGGACTCCTCTCTCAGGTCAGACAACTTTTGGTTGATGATCCCGGGAATTCTGAATATGTGGACATGGAAAAGGAGCTTGAAGAGGTGATAATTTATTTTGTCCTTATTTTTCATTATCTTATACTTTTGATGTATTCATTCAATAGCTCTTCTTCTGTATGTTTCTTTCTTTCTTTCTTTCACTGTTCAATGTTATCTACTGTTTCATATATATGTTTGAACTTTTATTTCAAACCAACAGAATCAACACATCCTCTGGTCGTTTGGGATCACAAGGCCCACTATAGATTTTATTTAGATTATAGGTTTATGCTTGTTCGTTTGAAGCAATCGTGTTCCTCAAGCAGGAAAAAGCAGTTAAATGCCAATGGTTCTGTAAAGGCAGGTTTTGGTTCTGCTTATGGAGTGAAGGTGGTTTTTTTATGTTAAATGGGAATTCTATAAACTTTCAAAAGAGATGTTTGCATAAGATTTTGAAATGATGTCAAAATTCCCATCACTTTTATCTTGATTCTTGTGCAGGTGCTATTTGTCCTGATGCCCAGTCTGCTTCTCCCTGATTTCAGATGTTCACAATGAGTTTCTAAGTTCGAATTTTGACAATGAATTAGTCTTGTTATGTTTATGATTGTAGTTGTGTATTTATATTTAGACTGAAGCAGTTGTGATGCAGGTGATATCTTTGACGGAAGAACTCCTGACAACTGCAAAGCAAAATGAGATCTCTGGATCAGATATTGGGACAAGTGCCAATGGACCACCCAGTTTCCCCCATGCCAGGGCCTCGTATCATGAAATGGTAATTCATACTTTTAAAATTGGTTCTTCGTTTGCTGGCATTTTGTGGATCACCTGAGTTGCAGGACTTTTATTCTGTAGAGTTTATGCAGGATATTGAGTTCACAGAATATGTATGTGTGGTTTCCTTGCATGACTTTCCTTTTTTCTCGTCTGTTTGTTTGGTTTACCTTCATTTTATTTCTATTTTCTTCTTGCTTTTTAGGGTTTTTCTTCTATGATGGCAAAAACTAGTATATGGATGTATACTTGAATGCATGGTGATGCCCAAAACATGATTTGCATACCATTCCCCTTTTGTTAGACATGTAACATGGTAAATTTCTGGCTGGTTATTGAAAGTGCGGATCAAGGTTGTGGAATGTATTGATAAGCAAATTGTATGTATAGTGGTTGGCATTGGGCTAGGATAGCAATAACATAGCGATGACATGTGAAAGTCATCACTAAGTGTATATGATGCTTTCATTCACTCTATTCTCCTATATTCACCCTCCCTTTTGTGATTTTGTTGTTTTCTGACACTCCCTCTCAACCTAAAAATAAAACTGTGCTGAAGTTGTAAATAAACTGATGATGTCATCTTATCTACCTATCTGTGTTTCTCAACTCAGTGTTTCACTCATGTTATGTGTTATTCATTAGGAAATGGGAGATGGCTCTGATCATCATGGAAAATTTCCTATTGGCACTAAAGTTCAGGCTGTTTGGAGTGAAGATGGAGAGTGGTATGTACTAGTAGAGTTTTTTTATTTATTTCAGTCAGTATGCAGTTTCTTCTCATTTATTTTACACTTTCCTCTGTGCATGTGTTTGATTAGTTAATTGTTCAGGTACGAAGCAACAATTGAGGCTCATACTCTAAATGGATATTATATAACTTACAATGAATGGGGGAATAAAGAAGAGGTATGCTGTTAATTAATGCATCTTTCTATTTCCTTGGTGTATTTTATCAGTCACTGACATTTTATGCTCCCAGGTTGATCCTGATAATGTGAGGCCAATCCAAGAAGGAGCTGTGAATGCCTTGGTTGAAGCTGAAAAGGTAGCAGAAGCTACAAAGCAAGCAATCAAACGGAAGATTGCACAAGCTGCGTCTGTTGACTTTCAGTCACGAACTTTACCGGCAAAGCTCCGTATAGAGCCTGATGATCCTGAGGATGTGGTAATGTCCATAGCACTTCAAATATTTTCTTGGGTGTGTGTGTAGAAATTCTTTATTCATTTTAAGTATTTAGATCCTTCTTCTGGGTGTTTGGTTTTATTTTGTCCATAATCCTGAATAGCTAGCCTGGTTTGTACTGTTGGACAACGAGTTGTTGGTTCTGGGGTAAAATGTTATTTGCTTCTCTTCCATTCCTTGAAAATGCACTGCATTGATTCTCTCCTTTATAGTACACTGGGTTTGTATTATTTGTAAGTTGATGAGATGTTTTGTTGCTTTAAAATTACAGAAAGCCACCAAACGCAAAAAGATACATGCTTTTAAATCGAAGATGCGGATGGAACAACTAGAAGTGACACAAAATAAGAGACAGAATGCTTGGCAGCAGTTCCAAACTACCAAAGGCAGGGCTAAAAAGGTTTGCTAATGGACACCTGCTTTGCTTAAATATTACTATCATTTGATTTGACCAGATAGTGTGGGGATCGCAACTAAATTGCTAGTTTTTGTCTTTTGTTTTGATAGGTTGGTTTCTTTTCGGGGCGCAAGCGAGAGAGCATCTTCAAGTCTCCTGAAGACCCACAAGGTAAGGTTGGGGTGACGGGTAGTGGGAAAGGATTAACAGACTTCCAAAAGAGGGAAAAACATTTACATCTCAAGGAAGGCACTGCCAGGGAGACTGATGAGTAGATGCTTGCCTTGGTATGCATCTCTGCTGCTTATTTAGTTGGATGAATCACTTTGGGGTTCTGTCTTTAGTTTCGAATTATCCCAATGATTGCTGTGAGGATTATTGCTAATTGAGCGGAGAAGGTGCTTGTTGAATAGAATTACAACTTACTACTGTACTGTACTTGATAGCAGATGCTTTTATGTTCTTTATTTTCAGAACTTCACTCCCTTTATTTGTTTCTTCTTGGGTAGTAGTGGAAGTATGATGTAGTAATACTTCTGGTGGTATATTTTTCATGTGTCATGCATGGTGTAAGCCTGTGCGTTTCATTGAAGATGGCATATGTTGGCAAGGTTTGATTTTGGATAACAATGTCCATTTCGTTTTCATTGATGATATTAGTTGGGGGAGTGGAGTGTTAAATGTGATAAAATGTGGGTATTGCAGTTTGTAGGTAGGTTTAGGTGAGGAATGTGAAATTTATTTATAGTATGGGTAAGGTGTTAGTTATCATCCCAAAGCCAAAGCCAAAGCCAAACCCAATAGTTTGTCTTTATTGTGTTGAAGAGAGAAACGCAAAGGTCAGCTGGTGATTGGTATAGGTAGGTAGGAGTTGGGCAAACGTTGAGGCAAATGTAGGTATTGGCGGCTCTTAAATGAGTTGCAGTTTTGGTTTGGCAACGTCAAGTGGCGCTAAATCTGAATCTCATCCTTTAATTCCACATTTATTTATTTATTTGTATGGCAAAGGATAGTGATAGAAAGAAACCAAAAGTTGTTTTCTTTTTGTTCTTGTTATGTTACCCATACCTTGTGGTCTATGAAGAGTCATGCCGATATTATCTGTAACCGAGGGGATCCGGTCGGGCGGGTGGGAGAAATTTATTACTTTCAAATGTATTCCATGTCAACTTGTGGACATTGGATATTTCTTAGGACACTTGTTTGGAGCAAGTTTATCCGGACACGTGTATTGTCATTTCTAAATTGAGACTGACTATTCTAATCACTTAAAAGAATATTAAAGGACATATTTAATTTAAAATGATTTTAGTTTAAACATATTAATTTTAAAAAATACTTTCAAATATATTTTGAGTTGGTCTAGGTCTGATATTTCCATAAGGAAAATTGAGTTTATATTTTTAAAGATATGAAATTGAAAATTTGTTTCAAGTCCCTAAAAATGGAAGGGAAATTAAGTTTGTATATCTTATATAACTCAAAATTAGAAAACATCTCACAAGTACCGAAAATTAGAACAATACGTTTATCTTTACATTTTATCTTGTCTTGTCATACGTTTATGACATATATGAAATTCAAAACTCTCTTCTCCCTCATATTTATATTCGTTGTTTCTCTCTTGAACCTTACCTGATATCTCTCTCTTTTTGAATCTTAATCAATACTCTTTCTTTAACACATACACACATCTCCTACCAACACTGAAGTAGCTCTTACTCGAAAAGTAAAGATAAACATGGCGTTTTTCTATGCATTATCAGTATCAAGTGATTTTCTATGAAGAGTTAAATGTAGATGGCAAAACACCATATAGTTCAATTAAGATCGAAATTCGACTACAATGAATGTCGTTTGTAGTAGGGTTTGCATTTGATGATGTTAGATGATTTTAGATGTAATTCTGATGCCAACCTAATCTATGTGACAGACTCTCATAACTAATTTTTCTTAAGGCCAAAGAATGACAAGTAAAATTGGAAACAGAGCATACATCGGTATCCACATTTTAATTAATATAAATCAATATTTTGAATGCTTGTCTGATATTAACTTGGTGATTTATTTACTTAAAACTCGATGGATTTTCTTGTTTAAAATCGAAGGGTATCTTATTGTGTATGTGGCTTTTAACTGTTTTTGAAATACATTATATCATCATCTCCTACCATTATCACATATTGTCATCATATTATAATCTGGTATCATCACATTATAATCGATTGTCATCTAATTATAGTCGTGTCACATTGGATATCATTGTGAGCCATCTGAATATCATCACGTAAAAGTGGATAACATCTGTAACTTTGATGTTCACAAAATCGTATGACATGCGATGAATTCCAATGGTTAATTTGATAATACTTGTATGGAATTGTTTTTTAGTTGTCGATGTATGATGCATTGTCAATGCATTTCGATAATATTATTATTTTAGTGTTCCTTTGGTCAAAAGCTATAAATAGAATAGGAAAATAAACACTACATCGAAAGTCAATAAAAATAAAGGAACACAATAGCATCACTACATATTAAACATGATGGGGAAAAAATTAGTCTAAGCTTTCCTCTTGCCCTTCCTCCTCGCTGCTGGTGATGCGGGCCATTTGTGCCCCTTTCCGGACCCAAATAACCCCCATCGTAGCACGCTTTTCCCTTCGTTTCGGTCACATTAGGGTCATTATTTTGATATTTTTGATCCTCGGTGGAATTTTGACGTTTGTAGATATTGGAGTCTAACTGAAGCGAATTTGGAGCGAGTTTGGAGCAATAGACGAGATGACCTGCATCCCAAGCAACTGGAGGAAGCAAAGACAGGAGAGTGTCACGATCGTGACATCTAAGAACCCAAACCAGGAGCTTTGTCACGATAGGCCACACGATCGCGACGAATCGGCGTTACAACAGAAAAAGGCGATGCCACGATGCTGTCACATTCGTGGCATGTTCGTGACAAGAAGACGGTCACGATCACGACACGGTGGCAACATGATCGTGACAACCCATGTCCCGATCGTGGCACATGCGCCATTCTGACGACAATTCAAAAAGGGCTGTCACATCGTGACAAGAGGAGTCGCGATCGGTCACGATGGTGACAAAATTGCGAACCTGCTATTTAAAGAGAAAAGACCCTAATTTTTAAGAAACACACTTACACACAATCAGATTTTGAGAGGGTTTCGGATTCCTAGAGGTTTCTAGAGAGAAAGAGCTCCAAAGCCCTCTATTGGAGACCATTTTTGGTGCTTCAATGGAGGGTTTCCACCACCACCACCACCACCATTTGAAGAAGAAGTGGAGGCAAGAGGCTACTCGAAGGAGTTAGATTGGAGAGTTTTGAGCTTCCCAACACCTATGTATTTGGGTCTGGGTTTGTAATTTTCTTTACTTATCTTGAATCTAGTTGTCTCTTGTAGATGAATGCTTGAGCACCATGATTTGGGGCTAAAACCCCTAGGTCATGGAAGCTAAACCTTGATTTAGACTTAAGCTTTGAAATTCACGATTAATTAATTAATTAACTGTTGCATGATTAAATTGTGTTATACTTTTATATACATGCTTGAATATGAATCTTGTGAGTGCTTGCATGATTATTCTTGTCTTAGCCCACACGAGAGATGTAAGTGTAAGCGGATATAGGTAGAATCGAGGTATCGGCGCCTGGCGCCCACACCTTGGACCAAAAATTGTTGGGCATTCAAGCCGTCAAGGAGTTAGTCGTAACATCCCGAAAGGGCCGTGATAAATTGTTTGATTGATTTTAAGTTGATGAGTGAATGTCTTGTAATTGAATGAGTATTGATATTCATGCATGTTCATTTGAAATCTACCTTGTGCTTCATGTTGTATGCTAAGCCTTGATCGCTTAGCATATGATATTTTATCACAAGTTAGACTCCATGAGAAGATTGCTATGGTTTACATAGGTAGATACGAGGGGTCAGCTCGTACAATATTTTCCCTTCAACCAAAGATTATTGGGCATTCAAGCCATCAAGTAGTTAGTAGTAACATCCTGAAAGGATCGCTAACTCCGACACGTTGCCTTCACCAATGTCGAGAAACAGTGACGGTATCTAAACATATGCCAAATGAAATGCATGCTATTGTCGATGTCTTTTGATTGCTTGATAGTCTTGATCATGTTCTTCAGTTCCTTAGGTTCTCGAATTCTTGAATTTTGACCAACCTTATACCAATCGCCCACATTTATTTTCTTGCTTTAGTTGTAGTGGATTTAATCTTAGGATAATTGTAGTTTAAATCTCCTCTCCTTGTGTAATTACTTTTTCGAGTCGTGTCGGGAAAGAAGGCGCAAAATGCCCAATTATGAAATCCACATTTGGTCCCCGAGAGTTCGACCCGATAAAGCCAGAAACTTACAAATTTACTTGATTGATCGACGACATCGTTCTGATGCACGTTAGTCAAGGAAGTAAGTGACAAGTGAGAGGTAGTGCGCCTTAAATCACGCGTCCACTTCCTGGACATCAGCTGGTAGCGTCTTCCTCGCTGGTTTTATCGGATTCTTTCGAAGCATAATGAATGGGATGTGATGACATGTCTTCTTGATTGGGGTCATCTACGTCTTCATGTTCTTCCTCATCGCTACGATAAACATTGTATTAAGAGGTAATGACATTTGGTTACACCCAACTATGTCACGTTTCAAAATGAATACCCCAACTTTCAAAATTTCATTTTGGGTACCCCGAGTTTCAATAAGCGACACTTAACCCAACGTCTGTTAAATCTAACTGAATTGGTCTATTAAAAGTCTAAAATTCCCTCAATAGTTTTGGTTTGTTAAACCGGTCTGATTGGTTCAATTGATATGATTATGAAATGACTATTTTACCCCTAATTGAACAACTAATTTAACTAATGGTTTGAGGGAAAATATAACTTTTTATTACACAAATAGTAATTAATTAAAAAAATAAAGTTTTAATTGAAAAGACAAATATGCCCTCAAGTGTCATTCTAATTTTCAAAAAGAGACATTAGTCATGTCTTCGTCTTCTTCGCTCCACTGGCCGCCACCATCGCGCATCCGTCTTCGGCCACCAGCTCCCCGTGTCGCTCTGCTTCACGTCCGCCGCAGGAAAATATGAGGTCGACCTGGCAAGCCCAATCAGCTCGAAGAAGCTCAGAAACCCAAAAATATAAGGCAGACTTCCATGGTCCACTTCCTCTTCAGGGACTTCCATTCCTACCCCCACAATCCCGCCCTCATCGACGCCGACTCTTCTCAGACCCTCTCCTTCTCCGATTTCAAATCCACCGTCGTCAAGGTCGCTCACGCCCTGTTCCATCTGGGTATCTCCAAAAAAGACGTCATCCTCATCTTCGCCCCCCAATTCCATCATCTTCCCCATCTGCTTCCTCGCCGTCGGCGCCGTCGTCACCACCATCAACCCCGTCTACACCGTCCACGAGATCTCGAAAGCTTGTCATCACCGTTGCCGAGCTCTGGGACAAGGTCAAGCAGTTCAATCTCCCCGCCGTGTTTCTGGGTTCTTTCCTGATCGTTCCTAATTCGACGACTCTAAGCTTCTCCGAGCTGATTGGGCTTACCGGGTCGGCCTCAGATTTTCCCGCGGAGGACATGAAGCAGAGCAACACGGGGAGCTGGTGGCCGGAGACGAATGCGTGACGGCCGCTGAGCAGGCGGCCGGAGACGGATGCACGATGTTGGTGGCCAGTGTTGCAAAGAAGACGAAAAGCTGCTGGACATGACCAATGGCTCTTTTTAAAAGTTAGAATGACACTTAAGGGCATATTTTTCTTTTCAGTTAAAACTTTATTTTTTAATTAATAATTATTTGTGTAATGAAAGTCATATTTGCCCTCAAACCATTAGTTAAATTAGTTGTTCAATTATGGGTAAAATAGTCATTTCATAATCACGTCAATTGAACCAATTAGACCGGTTTAACATACCAAAATTATTAAGGGCATTTTAGACTTTTTAACATGCCAATTCAGTTAGATTTAACAGACGTTGTGTTAAGTGTCGCTTATTGAAACTTGGGGTACCCGAAATAAAATTTTAGAAGTTGAGTATTCATTTTGAAACGTGACATAATTGGGTATAACCAACTGTCATTACCCCTTGTATTAATTATTAATGAACTTTTCCTCCTCTAAGAGTTGCGAAAAAGTTCTCAAAATTCTCAAATGGGAGTTAACAGATAGAAGACCCTACCCATTCTTTCCATGAATTTGCAAGTGTTGACTCTATAGGCCTTTCCATCTTATGCTTATCGCTTAGATCATCCTTAAGAAGGGTTGATGTGGGC
The DNA here is from genome assembly GCA_963920655.1 of Geranium rotundifolium. NCBI lineage: Eukaryota > Viridiplantae > Streptophyta > Magnoliopsida > Geraniales > Geraniaceae > Geranium > Geranium rotundifolium. The sequence goes on along the minus strand of OY987314.1, from coordinate 27,566,171 downwards.
TCTTCGAAATCCATTTCGACACCTTATTTCTCACATTTAGTGCCTAATTGTCCCTCATATCATGCTTAAAGAGACCCAATTATGTCACTTTTACACCTTCGGGTATGTTTGGTGTAGTTGTGTAGGATAAAGGTGATTCAGGCAAAAAATCGGGCAAAACGGAAGGTTTCGGAACAAGAAGCAAAAGGACAAGGTGATAGGAAAAGAAGGGGTTTCGATCGACACCTCTATGTGTCGATCAACACACTAGTGTCGATGGGTGTTTCGATCGACACACCACATTGATCAACTTATGGTGACTTTCGTTGACGAGATGGCAGTGAGGTGGCGATGAGATGTCGATCGACACCACCATGGTGCCAATCGACACCCCCTCGATTATGCATAACATATATAAGCCACTTGACCTAAAATGAAGAGGACATTCGTCAATAGAACAGTTATTGCCTCATTTCCAGCTCCCAAAACCCCATTTCAAGCCCAAGCTTCACCTCCATCACTTAGAATCATCAAGACTAGCAAGGAGCATCAAGTTTGGAAGAGAGATTGAAGATTCTTGCATCCGATCCGGGACTTAGTGCCTAGAGTTTGCTTATTTCTTCTCATTTTATCTCTTTATTTTCAAATTTGTGCTCTTGTACTTTGCACCATGATGAGGGGCTAAAAACCTTAATTCATGGGTGCTAGACATTATGACTCTCATTGTTGAATCTTGTGATGACTTTCTATTGAAGATTTATATGTTGAGATTTTGACTTTGCTTTGTGCTTAATTGCCTTATTGTGGTTATGGAAATAGCTAATTCATAGTCATAATTTAGGTTTGGATGCTAGAACCGAGAGGTCTAGTGACAAATTGACTTAAGTAGAATCTAGGGATCGATCTCTTGGAGTTGATCGCTTGACTCGAAATATTGATGTGGAAATTGCGGTTAGCTTATGAGTCTCGCATTTGTTAGGAAAACACATTTGCATCGACTGACATTGTGTGAATGTGGTCGCCCTTGCAAGATAGTAAGACTAGAGGTTGACTAGGCCGATCCTTTTGTCGCGAGACGATGACGAAATTTAAAACATAGTTCATATCTCACATATTTGATATAAATTGATTGTTTGAAACTTGAATTGGCATTGAGCTGTCGGTCTAGCACCCGTGGTTGCTAGTTAACTGATTTCACAAACACAAACACCAACTAATTACTGTTAAATTCTTGTTATTCATACTTTGATTGCTTTGTGTTACTTAATCGAATACAATTTCTTAAATTTGGACTTAGTTCCTTCATTTACATTTCCGTAATCTCAAATATAATTTGTTTAAGTAGGAACCCTCGTTTAATCCCTGTGGATTCGACCCGAATTTTAGCCGGTTTACAAAATTACTTGACGAACAACGATCACGCCATCCCTAACAAGGCTCGGTCGTGAAAACACACCGAGTCGCGGGTGTCAGGGGGATTCCTCCCTTTTTACTTTTGGTTGTTAGATTCGCGTATGCTCCGAGATAAGTCAATTGTCAGTTCAAAATACTATACATGAATACTTGACAAAGACATATGAGGAACCTTCACCCTCAGAACTTCATTTTATACGAACCAAAATTTTGTTCTTACTTCTTTAATTTGCTTCGATAACCAAAACATTTTCATCTCAGAGGTTGGATATAAACCGTTCGAATTCTTTGGCGTATTCTTGAAGTAATCCACATAGATTCTCCAAACAAAGTATCCTGACTATCATAAAGGTTTTTTTGATTAACTTTGATAATATTGACATATCCAATCAAAATCTGAAGGTTGTTTATCATCAAATACATCTGACGTATTTGAGTACATCTAGTTAAATTTAGATGTAACTCTAATAAAAATTGGACATGTCACTTATCATCGATTTGATATCGTACAAAATTATGTTATCATCGGAAAGTTACTTCATTCAAGCAACATACTTAATTTTTATTGGAACGTCGTCACATTTATTCAAAATATATTCAGAATCTTTCAAATTACATTAAGAGTGTTTCCTTTATATAAGTGTGAAAATATAAATTATAACAATAAGCTTCATACCAACATCACAAAAAATCAAATATAACGAGGAATTAAAAATGAATAATATTAATGAAAATGTGTTTACAATCTCTAATCAAGAAATATAAAAACAACCTAATTCGTGTGTGAAATGTGGGGGTGATTATTGTCAGTTAACCACAATTACCTATTATTTAGAAATCAAACCATGGTGTATTACGTCAAACATTTCATTATTGTCCATCTTACGCTTCGTGCTTGGCTTTTCGGGACAAGTTAATTGTTAGTTCGAATCAATATGGAAGAATATTTGAGAGACACGGATGAGGAACCTTGACCCTTATTACTCCATTTTATGAGAACCAACAAATTTCTCTTCTTTGATTTGATTGAATAATTGAAGCAATTTCATCTTAGAGGACAAAAACCATGTGAATTTTTTAGGTGTAATCTTGAAATAATCCATATATATCCTCCAAAAAACATCATTTTTCATGAACATTTTTATAATTAAACATGATACTATTAGAGATATCCAATCAAAATTTGATCATCGTTTATCATCGAATATATCCGACGTATCTAAGTACATTTGATTACATTTTGATGTAACTCTAATAAAAAATGTAACATGACACTTATTATTAGTTTGTTATAGTACACTCATTGACAAATGGGTGCTTAGATACAAATTTAAGAACAAATTATATTCATTGGATTTAATTCATTAATGGTGTCGATTAATACAAATTTTTACACACCAAAAATCGTTGAGAAAATCGAAAAGGGAAAGAGGTATATCTGTGAGATAATGATAATCAATTCGGTGCGTTAAAATAGGAATTTGTGTTATAAATGAGTACGATTTCTTACTATTAGCGATATCATTTGGTCCATTTTCCTAGTTTCTAAACTCTGCATTTCTGGTCAACTGACAATGGTAGCAGCTCCTTCTTAATTGCTGAGGTTGATCATGAACGACAACGGTAAAGCGTTTTCAGAATACTATTTTGATTTTATCAGTGTGTTTTTATTTGGGTTGATGGTCAATGACTTATTTGATTGGGTTCAGATGCAGTAATCGAAGACTCTCCTGAATCAAATCATGAAGGTGTAGAAACGAATGATGTTCCAATCGATTTATCAGAAGCCGATATTGAATGTTTGTGTTATTTTTTCATTGTTACATTGGTTGTGTCATTTGTTTCCATTGTTTCATGAACAATATATTTATTCTATTGGTCCATAGACAATGTCATATGCTTTCATTATTTCATGTAGTTTATTTGTATTCACATTTTTTTCATGGACAATGTCATCTTCTTCATTATTTCATGCACATGCTTATTATTTCCATTGTTCCGTGAGAAGTGGAATATTGTTGCATCGTTCCAAATGCGTAGTTTTTATTTCCATTGTTCCAGGTGAACAGTAATGATTCAATAATGACATTTCATTCGGTTTCATTGTATCATTTGTACATAATGTGTTGTTCCAGTGGTTTGTGGATTTGATCGAGATGATTTTGGTGGTTACACGCCCCACTGTCCTGAAATCGCCTTCTTCACCAATCTGGACAATGAAATCATGAAATTATAGATAGAATTGAAGTATGGAATATTACATTTCAGAAACTAAATCATGGCATAATGAGACTCAATGTCGAGGGAAGTATTGTTAGATTCACATGTGCGTTCAAAGTCTCACATCGGAAGAGTATTAGGTATAAGGAAGACTTATATGCACATTAGATTTTAAATCTAATAGCCTAGTCTTTTTTTTAAATGAGAGCTCTAATGTGTATATATGAGCTTTTTTGGGTGCTACTCCTAAATAAGCCTTGCATCTACCCAACAAATCTAGGACATCCGAATAATTGTTTCTAAGAGGTTTGTTGATATAATTTTGATTGAGAGAAACATGCGCAAGAGAGTTTAGTAAATACAGTAAACCATAAAGAGTAAGAAAAACAAAAAATTACAAGTGTAGAACTTTAATCATGACTGAGGGTTTTAGACATGTTTAAAAACAACTTTTCAATTTCGTACATCATTTAGCCGAAAAAAAATTAATTTGATAAAGAAAGTAAAGAATTTGCTCTTATCTAGGTGAAGGTGAGGAGAGAGTGTGGTTCGAACCGTAGTTGAAAACGACTCGTACATTGATTACGTTCATAGAATAGAAGTGCAGTTCGAAGGTGCAAGTTGTAACTGTGGGCTATGTGGAGGTGAGTTCTGAGAAAGAGCATGTGACATGTGGCGTCCCTCTCAAGTAGAGTAGTAAATGCCTTTGGCTAGAAAAAACAGTTGTAAATGACAATACAATACAAGTGCGTGTATTATTATATTTATAAAATGAAAACAAAATAGGGAATGAAATGAGGTGTGTGTTGTGGCATCATTCTCTCTTGACAACAAGAGCAAGAGCAAGAGCAAGAGACTCCTCTCCTCTATAGCTCCGCCTCCGCCCACTTTATTTACATTACACTTTGGCACGCAAATCTCAGCCTCAGCCTCAGCCTTAGCTCAGCTACCCAACACCAACAACTACTACTTGACGGATCCATCTCTTTCTCTTTCACTTTATTCCTTCTTCTTCTTCTTCAATGGCTCCTCCTCCGATGAATCTCAACAAATCTTCCAAATCCGCCACCCAAACCCTGACCAATTCCTCCCAGGACGCTCGGCTTCTGGTCCGCGAGACCCTCCGCATCAGCGCCAATTTGGCCTCCCCAGATCCGCCGGCTCTCCCCCCTGCTACCGCCTCCTTCGTCGCCTCTCCTTCCTCCAGATTGGAACTGGCCCAGCCTCTCCTCCACGACCAATTCCTCGATTCCACCTACAGGTTGATCTGCTGCGAAGAAATCGATGGCCGCCGCTGGAACTACGTCGCCCAGACCCATCCCGATTCCTCCCTCTCCTTCAAGAAAGGATCCATCCGCGCCCTCAGCTTACACTCTCCCAGATCCCCTGCTGATGTCAGCCTCTCTCTATTTCTTCTGCATTTTTCTGATTCTTGTTTGTTTCCTTCTGCCTTCAAATTCAACTTCATGTTTTCTTAAAATATACTATTTGCTGAATAAAAACAAGGGAATTGGGGTTGATTTGAGGTGGGTTTGGTGGCAGGAGCTGATGTCGTTTGTGAGATCCTATGTGGTGCCAGAAGGTTTCCCAGATAGTGTTATCCCTTCGTATGTGCCTTACATGACCTGGAGGGCTCTCAAGGTCTTCACTTTTACTATTTCTATTTCTGTGCATATGTCACACGCCCAGCTTTTCCTTCGGTGATGATTGACTTTATTACCTTTTTCCCCAGCTGTATTGATATTATGTATTGGTTATCGTGCAGCATTTCTTTGGTGGAGCCATGGGAGTTTTCACCACCCGCACCCTCTTGAGTTCCGTGGGAGTCTCCAGAAACTCGGCTACTTCCGGTGCTGTTGCTATCAACTGGATTCTCAAGGTGAAGCATTCGGCACATCCCTCCTAAACAACCGCTAAAAATATCATTTTTATGTAGTTGACCTTAGTTTTTTATTGACTGCATATGTTTGTGACTCTGATGTAATGACATTTTACCTTCCATTTTGGGTTTCATGTGTTTCCAATTTCGATTCCTAATTGGTTTACATTTTAATATGTGCTGTGGGGGCAATACATTGCATCTCCTACTTTGCTCTTGATGGTGATTACTAGCTATGTGTTCTTAATCATCGAGTCATATTCAATGAAACTCATATCACGCCATGCCTGTAATAGGATGGTGCTGGCCGTGTTGGAAAAATGCTCTTCTCCCGCCAAGGAAGGAAATTTGATTATGATCTAAAACAGGTAAATTTTAATTCATGTGATCATATCTTTCCTGTCTATTTATTTGCGCAACTTTCCATTGGATGACTTCTTAACTGACTAAATTGCCCATTTCCTGCAAATTGTGACGTGTTAAAAAAGCTACGATTTGTGGGTGATCTTCTTATGGAATTGGGTGCCGGAGTTGAGTTGGCTACCTCAGTTGTGCCACACCTTTTCCTGCCTTTGGCTTGTGCTGCAAATGTTGCAAAGGTTCAGACTTATCTTACTGTTTCATTGATTATTTGACGAGTTACATCTGTATCTTCATATTCATCTCTGTTTATTTATAGAATGTTGGTGCTGTAACTTCAACATCAACTCGGACACCAATTTACAAAGCCTTTGCTAAAGGAGAAAATATCGGGGATGTTACTGCCAAGGGTGAATGTGTTGGCAATATTGCGGATCTGGTATGCTTTTTAGACTTGCTGATTAACAAAATAATCACCATCACCATAGGACTACCAAGCTATAATTTGAAGCATGTATCAATGAATCATTTATGCTTTCTCTTAGGGATCAGCATATCTCTGTTTTTGCTTTTTTTCTCAAACTAATGTTTACTTATTTTCAGTTTTCTTACTGATACGTTGTTCTTTCTTAGCATGATGATCATTCCTTATCAGTATAGCCTTGATAAATTAGGTGTTGCTTTATGGACTTTCCAAATATTTTTGTTTAATATGAAGATTCAAAAGATACAATTTTCACATGCTCAAGGTTGTTAACCGGTTGTAATGGTAGCACCTTTTAGTAGAATAGTGTCAAATGTATCATGGCTGTATCTGACTTTCTGAATGGAAGGCAGTGGTGTTCTGTTTTATGGGTGGTAGTGCAACATGTTATGTAATGTGCGCATTCATTGAACACATTTTTGGAATATATAATTAAACAAATGGTCATATTTTTTAAGTTTATTACTTGGCACTGAGTTTTGCCAAGTTGCACTGCTACTTTATATGGAGCTTAAGCGACAGATTTCTTATATGGTTGAAAGACCTCTATTTAATTCAACGTGTTACTGTTACATGACACTATGATGGGGTCAATCTGTTGATGAAAGTGTATGATATTGTTCATAATCTGCTTGGTTACTATATGTTGTGCCAGTCACTTGCAAATATTTAAGCATGTAAAATATTATATTGAGTAATTGTTATTTTATTTTTAAATTGGGTAATCTATGCGTGAATTTTCTTCTTAACTCAAAGCTGATGCAAGTGAATTTATTATCTTGTGAAGCTGGGAACCAGCATGAGCATCATGTTAGCAAAAAGAAATCCATCCTTGATTGCTACATTTGCCTTCCTTTCGTGCGGATATGTCTTCAGTTCTTACCAAGAGGTTCGTTTTGTGCGACTGCTAATAGTAATAGTTATTTCAGCTGTTCTCTCAAGTAAAATAATTTTGCTGATTTTCTTCCTCTTTTTGCAGGTCAGGTCTGTGGTGTTGCATACATTGAACCGGGCTAGATTCAAAGTTGCAGTAGACACCTTCCTGAACACAGGTTAGGACATGGCCTTCCCAGTTCCTGATCGGTTTGCACTACTTTAGTTCAACTCCTCCGTGAGAAGACTAGTATTCTCTGATGTGTAGTGGTTGAACATTCTGTTTCTCCTGCTTGCAGGGCGTATTCCCTCACTGGAGGAAGGGAACAAGAAAGAAAGCATACTCAGCGTGCCATGGTTTAAAGAAGTGCCTATTGTCTTAGGTTACTCTTTTTACTATTTCGAGTCTTGTACATATAAAGTACCAGTCTCTGTAGGCTTCCTGTTTGTGACTTTATTCTGAAGGCTATATATGTTTAAATGTTGGTCAGGACCCAGATTTAAGGATGCCTTCCAAGACCCAGGTGAATATCTTGCTGTTCAGCCTATATTTGAGGTACTCTCTTTCTCTTTCTCGCACACAGAATATATTATATAAATATTGATCCATTGCTTGAATGAAATCCTTTCTCACGTGAAATAATGTGCTCGGTTCATCAATAACAGAAGGAAAGATACATAGTGACATATAATCCTTCAAAAGGTAAAGTATACACGCTGTTCAAGGATCAAGCAAAATCTGATGATATTCTAAAAGCAGCTTTCCATGTAAGATACTTTTCTTCTATGTTGTGAGCTTTCCATGGGTAACCAGAGGAGCCATTCAGCTTGATCAAAATTTTCCTTGTATATCAGGCTCATGTGCTCCTGCATTTCATTCGTGCATCAAGTGAGAATCAGCCTTCGTCTAGGAAGCAGCAAGAACATGGTTATTCAAATTTTACACCCACAAATGCTGACATTGACGCTCATATTGCCGAGTCATGTAAGATGGTCTCAGCATCATATGGGGTTTTCAAGACTAAAGTAGCAGAACAAGTAAGTGAAGATTTAGGAGTGTTCAGCCATGTTTTTCCTTTACAAGTATTTGAGTCAGTGTTTGAGCTTTTAGTTCTGTACTTCTGTCTATACGCTTAAACAATTTATGCTGCTTGAGAGACTTTTCAGGTGGCAGAAACAGCTATTCATTTACTTGGTGATCCTGACCTATAACTTTTGCTAAATTCTTGTCGGTTGTTCCACCTTTCAGTATTTTGAGATCAAAAGCTTAGCTATTAAGAAATGTTTTTTTTGCATCAGCACTAGATTTTGTGTAGCTATTTATCAGCTTTAACCATCTGAGAGTACTCCTTCCCTAGCTAGAATATAAGTTTTATCCTTTGCAATTAATCCCTACTATAATCCCCAAGCAATCAAGGATTCCTTTTAGAAAAAAAAAGATTGTATTATCAGTGAACTTGGAACACAATGTGATGTCTGCATGCTTGTGCCAGTAAGGGGTATTAATTAGCATATATTTTTAAGCATCCATATTATCTGGAAAGGTTTACTTGGAGTTCTTGAGAGCACACTATATTGAAGGTGCTTAAACATTCCTATACTTGCTGGGGAAAAGTTGAGCTCTACTGTTACTTGCCTCTTGTTTGCGGATTCATTTTGTTTCTTTTTTTCCTTTATAAAGAGATTGTATTGTGCCTTTTAACACGTGTTGTTGATTTCTGGTAGGGTTGGAGGATGGCGGAGTCGCATCTTAATCCTGGCCGAGCAAGGCTATGTTAGAGGTATAGGACCAAGTCCACCAAATCAGTCATCAGAATGGTGGCATATATTTGAAGACAGCTGCATGTGCTTTGTCACGAGAATGGAACCAAAGTTTATTGCACGGAGTATTCACTCTAGACAAAACTAAACCGAACCGCTCATAAAATCAGATAATGATGACAATTACATGCTGCAGATTGTGTAACTACATAAGTACAAAGTGTTATATTCTTCTGGTTTCTCTTTTTAAGGTAGGGTCAGGGCGTGCCCCTTTCATGGGGTTTTTGGGTTGCTGAAACTGTTTGTTAGAATAAAACTCTAATACTTACCTTTATTTATATATAGAATTAGAGTTTGTTTGTTAAATCATTGTACTTCTTCTTAACTTTTTTACTTTTGGGAGGCAAACTATATATTTATGATTCATAATGGAAAGGAGATTTCTTCATAATTCAGCACACTAAATAGACTTGTTTCATAAAAATTGAACAGAATTAATATCCTCGTTTGGGCGTATGAGAAGGGAAAGGGAGCAATAATCTATGATATGGCATGAACTAATGTATCAGCAGACCTTTTCTACAGCTCCATAGAGCAAATTATCATTCTGGAACAATCCTTTTTAAGTGCAGGTAATTGCATCAAAATGTGTAATAAACTCCAAACACATCTTTCTATAAGAAACATTCCAAAATAGTCAAACTAGGCTATGCATTTAACCATATTCTAATTGCCAACATCCTCACAATACACAAACAAAATTGATAATGTTACAACACATGAAGCACCTCTCTCCTACAAGTAAAGTGATGCAGCAAAGACAATATCCCTCTTGATCTTGGAAACAGCTTCCTCCAATTTAGCTTCAAGCTCAGTTTCTCCCACAGACTTTGCTGCTTGTATAAGCTGCTGAAGTACCTCTTCCAGCCTCCTAATCGCCCTAATCAAGCTCCCCTCAAACACCTGTGTAATTTCCATGATCTCGTAGAATTTTGATCCTCTTGCCCAGGCGTACACAGCCTCCATTATATCTGGTCGAAATGAACTCACAAATCTTTCCACGTCTATCTGGACCTGAAACACAGAAATTGTCCTTGACTTCTAACAAAAATATGCAAATCCACTCTATCGTCATAACAAACTTATATGGAGGGATATTATTGGTTTAATTAACTTGCGGGAGTATTTACCTTGCACTCAAGCTGAACTTTCGCAACCCTCCGGGCTGTATCTTGCAACTGTGCAAATAGCAAGTCAAGTTCCTCCCGGGGCTTTGTAGCGTCTTGTAGCTTCTCTTGCCATACAAAACAAGAGAGAAGAGACACCATCTCTTCCACCTTTATGTCCTTCAAAACCCCATTGAACATTAGCTCGGTCAAGGTCAGTTCATCTGCGCTACTGATTTCACAAGCAACTTTCCCCTTCAACTCCACGACATCATCCCTTGTGGCATATCTGCACGTCAACCAACTCAAATCATTATAACTTCAAATTATCTATACAATGCACAAACAGTAATAGATAATCAGACACTTTCGAGTAGTAACAGTGAATCATTACAGTAGCAGGTGATTAAAAAGGAAGGGGAATGAATTGGAATGGTTACCCTAGCCGTCTGAGAACCCGCTTTCGTGCCTTGAGTTCATCTTTAAAAGCTAGTGCAGTGGAAGATCGCATAGTTTTCCTGATAGCTTTGATCTTGGAGGTCAATTCTTGTTTCTTGTGTAAGACTTTCAGCTTCTGCTCAATGTCTGGAAATTTACTCACTTCATGCTTGTCAAATAGGCTCTCTAAGGCCTCTATTCTGCGGGCTGCCTTCTTATATGAGCTACTTTGAACCTGAAGAATGATAAACATTTTCAAGAATGATAAACGTATGGGCTGCCTTCTTATAGCAATTTTAGAAAGTGAGATAAGATGCAAAAATGCAGTGGTAAACAAAACTAAAGCTGTGTACCTTCATATCATCCTCGGGATCAAGGAGAGGTACCCCTTTAGCAAATCTAGATAGAACTTCTGAAACCTTCTTCAATGTATTTTCTCGAGCTTCCAAAGGCAAAAGATCCTTTGCTATGATCAAACGGACACTACTTAAGCTGTGAACCTGCACATTATGAAATTAGTAGGGCATCAAGGTTTGTTTATTCTCTTTATCTGCTAATGCATGTCATTAAGGTCAATCAAAATAAGTTCAAATTCATCAAACAAATTCATCCTTAACCAAGTAAACAGAATTTTGTAAATGCTTCATGACAAACAATATTAATAATAATATGATAACTGACTCAGAAACTTCCGTGACATTTCCCATTGAGTCACTAAATTAGAAATTTCCAAGAACAATAGGTAGTCACACCAACAACCAAATAATACAGATCAGCTCCAATTCTATTTGTCAGGAACTTCCAATTTTAAATAATAATAAAAAACATGAATTATTCATGGCAGACATCAAGGCAAAAAAGATATTGTAGCTCCCAATAAAAAGAATGAATAAGACAGATAATAGTATGTATGAGTATCAGAAACTTTGCCTGAGAAATAGGAACAGAAACAACAACTGGCTCCCCGGGGTCTTTCAATGGGACAATTTTAATTGTTTTTTTCACAACTCCCTCTCTGATCTTTACACATCTTGTAAGAACATCCACCGTGTAGTTTGCTTCTTCTGGTCTTGCACTTGTGTCATCTGGAAAATTCATCATTATTTGGCAGATCGAAACTTGTATTAAAAAACTACATAGGCTGCCTAAAATGATCATAAGAAATCACCTTCTGAAACACTTTTGACCCTCTCGAAATTGATTATGACGCCCCATGTAAGCTGGTCCTCGATGGAGACAATAGGGGAATTTTCACCACTCTTAGTGCACTCGATGCACACAAGTCTGCCTGGTTGCAAGAAGGGTAAGCAGTATTTTGGAGAAAGGACGATATCACGAACATCCTTCTTCAGACTTCGGTGTTGCTGTATCAAATTGTAGTAATTCTTTAAGCTATCTTCTCCTTCAATTGTAATTGAATCCCTCTCATCTTCAAGGCTCTTAGCTTGCTTCTGCAATCAGAGTATTATTAAACAAAGGCAGCAATAAAGATTTTCTTTGAGTAATAAAAGGTTTCATATAAAATTTGGAACATCTCCAATCCATACTATCTTCAAACTTATTATTGATAAGTTCATCAGCATTTTTGGTTATTAAATCTACAGAGGCAACAGACATTTTAGCTACTAGTCCTATCCTGCATTTGGCAGGGTCCTCATTCACAATAAAATCCATGTGAAACCTTCTGATATCACTTGAACAATTACTTAAATGATCAGGAAAATCTCAACCAAAATCAAACCAAAACTAACACAACCCGAATTCCGATTCTTGACTCTGAAAATATCGACAAACCTCAAGATCAGGAATGGCACGATCAGCTTGGAACTGGTAGAATGAGTTTCGAAGTAAATTTTCAGCATCTCCATCCTCAGAACGCATTTGATTCAAAAGCATGTTATAGCTTAAATGAAATGCACTGAAATGCAAAGGGAAAAGGTCAATCAACAATTCATAAAATAATAAAATATGAAATCCTAAACTTGCAAAGTGTTTCAGTGAAACTGAAAATGTTCCCTTTTGAGGGCGGTCTTTGGCGAAGCAATAATGTTAATACCCAGTGACCTTGAGGTCAAAGGGTTTGAACTAGGAAACACCCTTCCAGCAAAAGTAAGGGTAAGAAGCAAACATAAATAACTCTCTCCATACCACAAACAATAATGGAAGTCTCATGCGCGAGCCGCCCTTTTCTAAGATTATCTTCTCCTATAGTGTTGTAGCTCAATGGTACACTCACTCAGAATTACATTTTCTTCCTGCTAAGCCCCTCGATTGTAACCATTGAATATAATATCTTGAATCTATGTACTTTCTGGTTGTGAAATACTATTGGATTAGCCATGTTTGAAAAGATAGGGTGCATAGGAAAACATGCATACCTATTCAAAGAGTCTGCACTTCCTTTAAGCATCGTTTTAGCAGTAGAAGGCTCAATTTTCTCATCTACCATGAGGATGCATATCCCACGTTCATCGATACCTCGACGCCCAGCACGGCCACTCATCTGAATATACTCACCACTGGATATCCATCTAAACTTGTCTCCATCAAATTTACGGACATTTGTAAATACAACAGTTTTTGCAGGCATATTCAAACCAATACTGAAGGTCTCTGTGGCAAACAAACACTGAAAAGAAAATGTTTCAGTCTTCCTAGTTCCTAGTGAATCACAGAGTAAAATGTTACAAGACAGATATAAAAGTAAACTATGTCTTCCTAGTCTCCAGTGAATCACAGAGTAAAATATTACAAGACAAAAATAAAACTAAAACCAAGTATGACTGAAAAGTGAAAACTACTACCCTTCAAAATGCAAATTATTTCAATGTGACTCCACAAGTGAACGATAAAAAATAAAACAAGCAACAAAAACAGTTAACTCACCACAATAAATATGCAAAAATACCTATCACTTTTAAATTAATAAACATAGAAGAGACAGGTTTAACTAGAGAAGCAATATGTGAGATACGAATGCACATGGACTAAAATGTCAAAGTTGATTCAGATACTATGACTGCCTCTTAATAATAGTTTCTGACTATGAAGATTTCATGTGTGAGGTACTTCAAAACAATATTCATAAGAAAAAACAGAATATTTATCAGGGGCTTCTCAAGTAATATATACAACAAAGCCAAGATTTCCTCATTGAGCTTAGGAGCATATTATGCATAAAAGCAATAACAGAAACCAAATTCACAATTTTGCACTTACCTTGATTAGTCCTTCCTGAAACAATATCTCAATTACTTCCTTAAGGATTGGGAGCAGACCAGAATGATGCACGCCAATTCCACGTTTCAAGAGCGGCAACATATTCGAAACCTGTGCACAAAGTGCAAACACATATTACTGATATAGCAACACAACATAAGTTAGAACATCAACTTTTTCCATGCAAACAAAATATGTAACTACAGCAAGTCAATATGCAAGTGAACGTGAACATAGACTAGGAAAGAGAGGGGTAATAAGTTGCCTGCGGTAGCTTCTTATCATCATCTGAAAGCATATCCATAGCACTCCAGAAGATGGTTTCTGTATTCACTTTCTCATCATCCTCATTTAAATCCATTTTAGCCATCTGGAATGCCAAACATAAATTGAAACATTAGGAAACATATTCAAAAACTAAGAATAGTCAATAGTTTCATGATTTAAAAACCAATAAATACTGCAAAAGGAGGGAAATAAATGTTTGGAAGTTAAATGTAACTGATCAAGGCAGATAAACATGAATACCATAACATATATACTATCACTTTGAAAGGAATAACCATAATTTAGAACAAAAAAATGACCTAAAGATAAATGTTCTGACCTCTAAGGTATACTAAGCAGTTCAAGCATACTGTTTATATATTCCTCTATGGCCAATGCCTTAAACCACACAAACACAAGCTAAGGGTAGACTGAATATCATAATTAAGGGCACATTCTATAGAAGCAAAGAAACTTTACCTGCATTGCTAGAAATTCACATTCCCTTTTGCTAAAGCTAAAAAGTATGACAGGATCATACTGCCGTGAAATGATCATTTTAACCATCTTGAAGATATCACTTTCTTCACCAACTTTACCCACCACCAAACCCTTTTGCCCTCTATCTTTTTTCCTATCACCCTCATTTGCAGGAACAAGTGCATTAAGAGCTTTCTGAAAACTGTCTTCACGAAACTTTCCCTTCTCATCTACCGCCAAGAACAGACCATCACCACCAGAAGGAAAAATATAATGTTGAAGAGGTGTTGGCCGATAATCAGTATAAACTATGTGACATGGTTGTTGATGAACCTGTATCAATCCAACAATACAGAGAGTTCAAATTTTCCCAGCTGATTATATCATCAGCAAGCTATATGAACTCCAGAGCATAGCAATGCTACTAATAAGTACTTTTATTCTTTTATAGCATCCTGAAGTTCAATTGTTGACTTGCTGTAATTCAACACGAACATACCTTTGCAACCCAATCTGAAAATTCCTTTGCATTCGGCACAGTAGCAGAGAGGAAAACAAATCGTGAATTCTTTGGGGCCATGACAATACTTTCTTCCCATACCACACCTCTCTCCCGATCACGCATATAATGTACTTCATCAAAAACGATCCAAGCCACCTCCCGCACAATCTCTGATCCTCTATATAGCATGCTACGCCAGATCTCTGTGGTCATCACCTATAATCAGACTGCATCAATTAATCACAAAGTAAAGGCTGGCACTAAAAATGGAGAGATGAAAAACGGAGTCTAACAACCCACCAAGCAAGATGCATTGGGATCTATCGTCACATCTCCCGTCATCAAACCAACGTCTGAGAACTCTTCTTTGAACTCCCTGTACTTTTGGTTGCTCAGTGCTTTGATTGGCGAAGTGTATATTACCCGTTGCTTATTTTGCAATGACATAGCTATGGCATACAAAGCTACGACAGTTTTCCCAGCTGATGTATGAGCAGAGACCTGTGTACAAATACTGGTTATAAAAACCGACAAAAGGGAAAGCCTTGGTCTCTGATTTGAAGACAAATATTGTTTGTGATTGTAATTTAACATCACATGAATACCGAGATGAATTGTTAACTCCAAAATCGTACTTAAACAGCAAAAACAATTCAATGTACTGAAGTAACTACTTGTAAACGAGTTGAGCAACAAAAACATAAAACAGCATCAATACTAGACTCTACACATCTTACTGAAGTACATTAAGGAGATGAAAATGGGTCATGGGAAATACCCAAATATCCAAACACAGTCTAACTAAAGTAAATTAAGGGGATGCAAATATGCCCGGGCAATACCCAATTACCGAAACACAGCCAAGTTTCATGACAATGCCTCCAAAGATGAAAGCTTTACATATTGAAAACACGAGCCATAGTGTTCAAAGTGAAGTTGGTAGTGGGAAGTTACCATGACAGACTGGCCATGGTCGAGGCACTTGATGGCTTCGGACTGAAAAGGGTCGAGAGTAAAGGGGAACTTCTTGGCAGGCTCCTTCTTGTCAGAGGAAGAGGGAGGTGGAGGAGCCACATAGCCCTCCGGGTAAGACACGTCGTGTATGCAAGCTACAGCTTCCTCGGCACCATTTTGTGGCTGGTGCTGCTTCTGCGGTGGCTCGCCAGATGCATCCCCTTCAATGGACTTCCTCTTCAAAGACGACCCCATTGTCATTCAACCAACTGAGTAAACCCTAACACAAGTGGCTGCCCGTATACCTTCAAGGCGGCGGCGGCGGCAGGTCTCTCTTGCGCGGAAGTGAGGGGAGGAGGAACCTATTTTTCCCTTTCTGTTTTCGCTAATAATAATCACACACCGTGACGTGTTGTTTTGAGTTTGATGTTTAATGTTTAATATTTGTTTAAGGGGAAATGACATTTAGACCCCTCGTGGTTTTACGCGTTTTTCACTTACCTCTCTCGCCCGACAAATACGTTCTGAGAGACCCCCGAACTTTTCAAAATTCTCACATAAGCCCAAATGATATTAGTTTTGTTGTGAAAAGTCCAAAATACCCCCAGCTCACCATTCAATTTTCAAACTAATGTCATTGCTTCACTGTTCATCGCACTCCAGTCGGCCTCGTCTCCGACCCTCCGTTCGGCCACCCCTTCTCGTCTCTGACCCTTCGGCCGGCCACCCCTTCTCGTCTCCGACCCTCCGACCCTCCGTCCTCTCCCTCTCTCTCTCTCTCTCCAAAATCCCAAAGCCAAAGCCTCAAGCTCTCACTCTAATTTACAGAGAACAAGAACCAGAGAAAGATAGAGCAGATCGCGGAGGTAGGTGGAGGTCGCGACGGCCCTGGGTCGAGCAGATCGGAGGTCGACCTCCGGCGACTGAACTGCTCGAGCTCCGGCCCTCCTCGACCTCCGCTCACCTCCACCCAGAGCCGACCGCCCCTCCGACCGAGCTCCAACCCTCTGCCTCCCTCCTCCGGCCACTGGTTCTCGAGCAGATCATAGCTTGATATGGGTCGATATGGGTTTGTCGTTGGGACTCGATGCGAGCTTCGAGGCGGTGGCCGGATGAAGGGTCGGAGATGAGGCCGGCCCGGAGTGGGTGGGCGGAGTGCGGTGGTTGGAGTGGCTCCATGAACAGTGTGGTGGGGAGATGAGGGTATTTTGGACTTTTCACAAAAAAAATAACTGGATTAGGACTCTGTGAGAATTTTGGAAAGTTTGGGGGTCTCTCATAACGTATTTGTCGGGCGAAGGAGGTAAATGAAAAATGTGTAAACCATAAGGGAACTAAGTGACATCTTCCCTTGTTTAAATTAATAAACATTTCTTGAGCAATTAATGAAAAATCACGTTACACTAAACACCTGGGAACTAATATCATCATAAGATGATATTTATACTAAGGATTCTAAAATTTATGTTATTTCATTAATTAAATAAATAAAATGGTCTTAAAGTATTTATTAATAATGACATGATTGAATCTCATAATACTGTAACCCTCTATTCTCTTAAATTTTTGGTAAAATAATCACACACTACAACGAAACAGCCGCCTACTCCAATAATCATCATTACCCATATCGTTGTCGATCTAACTGTCTCCGTGTCACTGACTGCATTGTCCTCTAGTTCTTTCCGTCAGCGTCACCTTCAACTTACACTCTTAATATGACTCTTAACGTCTAGGGGTGTTCACGGTTTCATAACCGAACCGAACCGACCATAACCGAACCGAACCGACCGGTTCAGTTATGGAACTAACAGAACCGACAACCGAACCGTAGGTTAATCGGTCGGTTCAGTTATAACCGCTCAATTGAGCGGTTCGGTTCGGTCAGTTATGGGTGTAACCGACCCCAAAACCAAAAACCCAAAATTTTGTGGATCCGGCGACGCTCTTGACGAGGAAGTCGAACGCGCCCTCAGAGGCGGCGAGGGACGGTGGGGAGGCGATGGCGAGGAAGGAGGGCTTGGGGTTGTCGGGGAGGCGGAGCTGGAGGTACTGGTCGTCGGGGACGGCGGGGACGGCGATGGCGAGGAAGGAGGGCTTGGAGCTGGGGCTGTCGGGGCGGGTGTAGGAGGCGGCCAGGCGGAGACGTCGGAGCGAGTCGGAGACGTGGACAGAGATGTGGAAGAGGGACTCGGCGGCGGGGAGGACGCGGGAGAGAGGGGCGGAGACGGAGGAGAGGCGGCGGCGGCGGCGGGAGACGGAGGTGCGGCGCATATGTTGCAGACGGAGGTGCCTCTACGCTGCGCCTCCAAAGTCCAATCCATTGAATCTGATGAAGAAGACAAAACCCTAAAAGAGTAAAAGCATATGTTGAGTGGTGATGGGCTGACATTTAGTGATGGGCCTCTCCAACATCTCATTGGGCCCAAATAACTAAAGTGATGGGCATGGGCTGACCTCTCTACTGTTGGGCTCAACTCAAAAAAAATAATATATAAATATAGATTCGGTTATCGGTTCGGTTCGGTTACGGCCGGTTCCCGAAATCTCGTAACCGACAACCGAACCGAGAGACCATCGGTTATGGTACATAACCGAACCGACCATAACCGAATCGAACGGTTCGGCTACCGATTAGCTCGGTTTCGGCTCGATTTGGTCGGTTTCCGGTTTTCTGCACACCCCTATTAACGTCATTGCCCTACATAGATCGTCGGATTTGACACTGCGGTGTTGGTTGCCTCCGACGTTGTCTCCTCTAAACCCTCTTGTCGCCCCTTCCAATGCCCCCTCCCACCTTCTCTTTTGCTAAGTTTCTCAGTGTCGCTGCCTTGACCATGGTATTCTTCACCAGACTCAGTGGTGCGATGGTGGCCGCCTCAAACATCATCTCCTCTAGAACCTCCTGCCACCCCCGTCGGGGCCCCTCTTACCTCTTCTTTCGTCGCATCTCTCATCATTGCCACCTTGAACAGAGGTTTCATCGTCAGATCTAACGTTGTAGTGTTGTCCGCCTCCGAAACCGTTTCCTTTGGCTTCTTTTGTTATGTCCACACGTGAGTTCAAAGTCTCACATCGGAAGATTACGATGTATAAAGAGAGCTTATATACACATTGGACCGCACACCCACCAAACTAGTCTTTTGGGTCAAAGGTGGGCTCTAATGTGTATGTGACATTTCCTTGGGTCCTACTACTATGTAAGGTCAGATCTCCCCAACAGTGGTATCAGAGGCTTGGTTCGGTATACTCATACAATTAAGTGGGTTGTTGCTCTTCTATGTCTGGTAAGACTGAGACCATGATCGTGTCTCTCATGGTGAGGCCTAAATAGGATGAAAATGGTTCTTGCGAGGTTGAGTAAACCAAGTAAAAGTATGAGATTATGGGGAGTCAACCCGATGTGATGAGACTAAATGTGGAGGGGGAGATCGTTATGTTCACACGTGAGTTCGAAGTCTCACATCGGAAGATTATGAGGTATAAGTAGAGTTTATATACACATTGGACCCTATACCCACCAGGCTAGTCTTTTGGGTCAAATGTGTGATCTGATGTGGAATTTCCTTTGGTGCTCCTCTTGAATAAAGCACATATCTCCCCAACACTTTTTGCCACCCCTGTCAAACTCCGACCATTTCTCTCGGTGTCGTCGCCTTGGACATAAAATAGGTTGTCTAGTTTGATGCCACGATAATTATGTTTTGAGGTTTCTTGGTTTCGTATGTTTGTAACTCAATTATTAATTAGAGATGAGAAGCCATTTTTTAGTTTAATTAGGTAAACCTTTAATATTTAAGGTTTCTTTTTTTTTTATGCAAAATTGAGCTCATATATAGTGTTTAGGGAAGATTTCTAATACAAACCATGTATCCAATGCAAATTTTAAAACGATTGTAAGTCGTTGATTTATATATAGACATGGCTCGGATGAAACAAAATTAATTATGGATATTTGTAGCATAATCAGGGGAAAATCTAGAAGCATGAAAGTAATTAAATATGCACGGTCCATAAATCACGGAAATGATTGACGTTACTCATCTTTAAATGGTATTTGAATACCCATTTCATTTCAGAATTTGAATTGACTGTCGACAGCCATGGCAGGACAGAGCTCAGAAGCAGGATCTGAAGGTGAAACAATTACATAATATTATTACTGGAATTACGTACTATATTCTACTAATCATATCAACTAATATTGTAGATGATTGAACGAATATGATGATTGATTTGAACGTTTTCCCATATGACGACGACGGGAGGTAATCTCTGGTAAATGAGTGCTTTGAAATTCTGATATGCTTATGATATGAGCACTTTCAAATATGTTGACGGCCGTGTTGTCACCGACGTCTGATGACGGAGGATGGACTGACCAACCAATATCATAAGGTAATTATTGGAAAAAATTAGTGCACCAGTTCCAGAAAACTCGATTATATGTATATTCTATAGAAAAAGCTCATACCGTTTTAACATCGAGAACAATAGTGACGAATTTATGTGGCTTCTGACCGGGTCCAGTAGATAATAGTGAGCATGAAAGCATTGAGTACGACGTCAATCCAGATTCGATGCATACCGGTATTGTCGAACTCTTCCCTTCAATATCAATGTCATATAGTCACAACTCAATATGCATTTGAACTAACTAAAGCAATTATTAACACAACACCTGCCAATGGTTGGGTAGTAGATGAAAATGGGGATTGTATACCAAATTGCCCAGATGAGTTGAAACCAGCACTAGGAATGACATTTCTCGATCTTAAAACAAGAGTGAGTTTCTACAAGAAATATGGTCTATATTATGGGTTCATGACACGACGCGGCACAAAAAAGAGCAGATTGGGAATTACATTAAAATATGTCATATGTTAAAGGGAGTGGGGAATACACACCAAAACATGATGAGGAGGACGAGGAATTTGAGCAGTATGGTAAGAAGTGCTGCGTGACAACGAGAACGTGTTATCGAGTTATGGTTTCTTTTAAAATGACTCCAACGGGTGGGTACAACATCGCGAAGTTCAACGAGGTGCACAACCACCCATTTTACAGTCGAGAACACTTTCAGGACATGCGAGACAATAGGGAATTGAATGACACACAATGTCAATTCATTATGCACTGTCAGAAGGCAAACATAGGAGCGACAGCTGCGTGCAATCTTTGCAGCGTGAGCGTGGGTGGTACAGATTATGTTAGAGCAACGATGACTAATTTTTTGAATTGCCAACATGATCTGAAAGTCTACATAGCAGACACTTATGTGCATATAGTGATTAACGAGTTCATTAAGGAACAACAAAAAGATCCTGACTTCTTTTACGCGTACGATGAAGACAACCAAAATAAATTTACACGTGTTTTCTGGGCAGACGGAATATCACAAATGAATTACGCAAGGTTTGGGGACTGTATCACCTTCGACTCAACATACGGGACGAACATGTATACATGCATACTATTTTAATTTCATGTTTCATGTGTTATAAGTGTTATGTCAACAAGTAACAATTGTAAATTCTAATGTTCTAAGTACTCAATGATCTTTTGCCCAATAACGGGAGTAGACAACCATGACAGATGTGTTACTTTCGGAGTAACATTAATTTCTAAAGTAGACATCCCATCATTCATTTGGGTGTTTAGGCCGTTCTTACATGCAGTGGTACAGAAGCAACCAAAATGCATAATTGCATATCAGGATTATGCAATGAGGAATGCAATTAGCCAGGTGTTCACAGAAACAAATCACTGATTCTGCATGTGGCAGATAATGAAGAAGGTGCCTGAAAAGGTAATGATTCACTATTAAAATTCGTCACATTTTATGTATTTAATCTATCAGTACACACACTAATGAAATGAAATAAATGACCTCAGCTCCGAGACATAGTACCCCACAACAACCCATTCCATGCTCGTCTAAATTCAATAATGTGGTCGGAGACAATAAGCACTACCGAATTTGAGATCTAGTGGATATCACTTATGGAGGAGTATGGTTTAGAAGGCAATGACCCCATGACAACTTTGTTTGATATACGTCAATCTTGGATTCCGGCATATTTCAGAGACTTGCTAATGTGTGTGCTCCTCCAGACCATATCCTGTTCTGAAAGCCAGAACAGTACATTTGGTTTCAACACAAGAAAGATACTAACCCTACAGGAGTTCATGTGGGTATTCAATGGTGTAGTGAAGGCTCAGCGTAGGCAACACATGAAACTAGTAACACAGTACGTTGCAGCGACTCGGCCGGCTAGGAAGTCAATTTCTAAACTAGAACTGGATGTATGGAATTTATTCCCGCGACCGTTGTACAACAAAATACGGCGAGACATAATGGATGAAATATTTTCATGCGGAGTTGGTGATGTGGATAAGATTGGCGGGTTTACAATGTACAAGGTTTCAGGCGATGATGGAAAATAATAGGGGTAATTCCATGTCAATACCCAAACTTTGCCTCATTTCGAAATCAGTACCCTAAGTTTAAAACCTTTTTTTTCCGATACCCCAAGTTTATTTACGTTGCAGTTAAGATAACAGTTGTTAAATTTAACATAATTGTTGTGCGAAAATTCTAAAATACCCTCAATAATTTTGGTCTGTTAAACTGGTCTGATTGGTTCAATTGATATGATTATAAAATGACTATTTTACCCCTAATTGAATACCATTTTAACTAATAAATTGAGAACAAATCTGACTTTTCACTTACACAAATAATAATTATAATTTTTTAATTTTTTAATATATATATAATATAATATTATTATTAATTATATATTATTATTAATCATTAATTAAACCTAATCAAACCCTAATTAACTCTAATTAACCTTAATTAACCCTAACCCTTTACTTCAGCCGCCACTCTCTCGTCTCCCTTCCGCCGCGACTCCGGCCGGCGACTCTGACGCCGACCTCGGCTCCTCATCTTCCTCTCCGTCGTCCGCTCCCCCTGCGTCCTTCTCCGCGGCGACTGAAATTCCCGAGTCTCGAGGCTACGATCCAGAGGAGGACGACAGAGGTTCGCTCCACGGCCACACCAAGAAGACCCACCGCCACGGAGGTTCGGGACGGAGGCGTCGTAGGCGGCGAGCCGTAGCTGGAGAGAAGGGTCGTAGCCGTCGCAAGGAGGCCGTCGCGAATCGGAGGTGATGGAGGGTCGTAGCCGTCGCGAGGAGGACCGTCGGCGAGGAGGGCCGTAGCCGGAGACGGGAGTGGCCCTCCTCGCCGACAATCCGATTCGACCTTCGTCGAATCCGTCGCGAGGCATCTGATTCGACGGCCACGGAGGAGGCGGTCGGAGCAGACGGCCGAAGTGGGAGTGGTGGGGAGGGGAGGGTTTAATTAGAGTTAATTAGGTTAATTGATGATTAATAATAATAATATATAATTAATAATAAAACTATATATATTTAAATATTAAAGAAGTATATTTATTATTTATGTAAGTGAAAAGTCAGATTTACCCTCAATTTATCAGTTAAATTGGTATTCTATTAAGGTTAAAATAGTAATTTAATAATCATATCAATTGAACCAATTGGTTCAATTCTTGGGTATTTTGGTTCAATTCATTTGTATTTTGGGAAAATGGTCCAGACGTTCCCTGAATTTTGGTTCAATTCATGAGTATTTTGGAATTATTGCCCCAAAATGAAATTCGGGTATGGAAAAAAGAAAAAAAAAAGTTAGGGTATGAAAGTGTCAAAAGTGTATATTTAGGTGCACAAAAGTGTCATTTTCCCTTTTTTTAATAGTTTACTTTTTTAATGATGTTTGGGTTTTAACTTTATTTATGGTTGTGAGGGCTGTTCAACTCACTTCAATGAAACATTTTTCATTCTTTTTTATTTATTTGTTCATAATTATAATTATTTTTTACTAATTATTGTATTATTTAAATATTTTTTTTTCATTAATTTTTTGTTAATTATTGAATTCTAAACAAAGTTATGTTGAGATTGAGCTCTAAAGTGGGTCGTTTGATAAACAAATCAAAATCGAGCTTTGCCTATTAGAGTTTGTAAGGCTCGCGAACCAACTCGCTTCGTATTTATATATACATGAAAGTTAAATTTGAACTCAATTAAAAATAAATAATCAAGCTCAAATTAAATTTTGTTATATGCATTTAGTAAATATTTTATTATTAAAATTAATATTTTTAGTTGATAAAATTAAATTTTAGTATGAAATTTTGCCCCCCTTGAAATTGTATGGATTCGCCACGTAAAAATGTTTTTTCGTTGTTGTGATGATTGTATACTTTCATTATGCTCACTTTTCTATGTGAACAATTGCTAGGTCGAAATATATTTAAGCTCGTGCATGACATGTGGTGCTTAGACTAATTTAATTATATTTTCAAATCTCATTAATAAACAATCTCACTCAAATGATAATAGAGATTGACTTATCGTGAATTTGATCCAGTTGTCTTCTAGTCTGATTTCAAAATAGAATGAGTGCAACTAGCAGTGCTCATATCTTACTGATTCTCGTTTCTGAATTTACTTTATTTGCTGAAATTTAATTCATTATTTATTGGTTAAAAACTATACAGTTGACTTCTTCTAAATCAATTTAATCTTCATCAAAACCCTAATTAAAAATGGAGGTTTGTCAAATAATATGGATAACTCTAAGAATATATTGTGATCTCGGTGTCACTTCAAGAAGACAGAGATTGATGACGTATGTATTCGAGTGAGTTTTCATATTGATAAAGTACCCTTTGAGATTAATGTTATTGATATTGGGTTTCTCACTGCATTATCATTTTGAACATTTTGAGAGGTAATTTTACATTACCATGGTTAACTTTACACTAAAATCACGTTATTACGGTTATCTTTTAAACTCATCAAATTACCTCGGCGAACAATTTTTTATGTTGATTTAACGTTAAAATGGATGGAATTTCTTTATAACCAAGTCATGTGCAGAACATATGGCTTCAAAGTTGTATAAAATGACATAATTACCCTTTGAATAAAAAATTTGAAAATTAAATTATGAGAAAGTGCTGGAATGAACTGTCGTCCTCTATCGCTGCTTCTAGTTCTTGTCTTCTTCGGTATTGTTTTTCATAGAGAAATATATTGTAAATCGGTCGAAAAGGAATGGAGGAGCTGCGTCTATTCATGGACCGGATCTTGATCTGAGTCAACATGTGATCCAAGCTCCATCAGAGATTTGTAGAGGGAGAGAAGAGCCACATATTGACTCGAAAAGCATGGAATTTGGAGGTCCTTGTCATCGTCTATCCTCATTATCTTCCACCCTATCAAACAATCTCCATCATTTCCTTTTCACACAAATTTGATGGATTTACACCATAATCACAATAGTATGTGTATGCTCAATAGGTGTTTGATTTTGTTGTCATTTTTATGCTATTGAATTCTTCTTCTTGGCTATATTCTTCACTCATGTTAGTGTCATTTATCCTCAAATTGCAGCTAATATTGTATTAATATTAGGGGTAATTCCAGAAAACACCCCTAAAATTACCAAAATCTCAGATAATACCCCCTAAAACCAATTGTCTAACCCACCTCCTTAATTTATGCATTTATCTCACTTCTGTTATGTCCGTTCAGTTCCGTTCAATTCGTCGTTAGGTGTATACAAATTGTCTGTTTTACCCTAGGTTTGTTTGGTTAAGTGAGGAGTTGAGTCGATTGACTCAAACTCTTCACCAAAAATTGAGTCTCGGAGAAGATGAGGCATCGGTGGAGTAGGGTGTGGATCCGGCGACGTTTTGGAGTTTGGGAATATGGGGTCATAGAGGAGATGAATTACGTTTAACCAATTCCTCTATAATTTCTAACTCTATGTGAAATGGCAGTTTAGATATTATTTAAGTTTAGACACCACATGTGACCTGCACATGGTCTAAAATAGACGAAACTAAACAAACAAAAAAGAAATGAGATGAATGAACAAATTAGGGGGTGGCAATGATACAATTGGTTTTATGGGGTATTATGTGAGATTTTAGTAATTTTAGGGGGCGTTTTCTGGAATTACCCCTTAATACTACAATCATCCTTCCTTTAGTTGATATCATAATTGGAGAAAAGTTTTTTATCTACATGGAACATTGGGAGAATTTATTTGGAGGACTAAATACCAAATATAAATTTCATTATGTTCAATTAAGTGTGTCACAATAATGAATTGATATCACTTTTCATACATAAGCAAGGAGTTAAGTAAAGATATTTTATGATAGTGAATAAGTGATTCATTTTTCTTACCTTAAAATTCATGTAGCTTTTTTTGCTCAACAAAAAAATTCATGTAGCTAATGATAGTCTGCAAAGACTATTTTAAGAAACCTAAGAGTGAGTTTTTGTGAACATGAGAGACACAGAAAAAGAGAGTAAGAAGTTTGGAAGTTAATCAGTTTGCCTACATTTCTCTTTTACGTTTGGGTAGGAGAAAATCATGCTCCTTTTGTTTTGTCTAATTATGAATGGATTGGAGTACAAACCTCTTCCTGAACAATTGTGGGGCTTCTAGATGGAGTTGCATAAGAGGTTGAAACTGAGGACAATGCCAAGAACTACAAGTTGGACAACGATAATGAAGATCTTTGTTGCTTTACGTATAATACATTTTGAAAACTTGTAGTTTTTGAAATATAGAAAGTGGGATGTAGGTCGAAATTAGTAAAATTGTAGTGGGTTGATTGGTTTCGGGTTAGAAAAGAGCCTCATGGGGCCCAATTTCCATAAAGTGAATAGAAGCAATTTTGCTTGAGAGGTAAATGTGTCAATTCACATGCTTTTTAACGGAGGTTATGACCATGAAACTAATAATTGTTTACCGTAGTAATTTAATTAAAGAAAAAAGTTGACAGTGAGAACTTGATTTGAGTGTAAAGTTGACCGTGGTAATATGAAATTACCCCATATTTTGAAGGGTAATGTTTTGAGATACACTAAGTGACATGAGTTTTAATGTATTTTACTTTTGGGGGGGGGGGGGGGGGGGGGCAATGTGATTATTATTGAGATGTTTGAGGCGGTTGATGGAGCAATCACTATTCAGTGGGGCGAAAGATATGGTAATAGCCATTAAAATACAATTATTATTCTTATAGTTTTTTGGATGCAATAAATAATAAAATTGCATTTTTTGTTGGCCCTTACAAATCCAAAAAAAGTTTTCTGTTCAGAGATTAATGATGATAATCCCATTGATTGCTTGGTAAAAAAATTATGTATTTTAAAGATTCTTTAAATGTAAGTTTCAACTATCCTTGTATTGGGTTGTTATGGTGTTTTGTATGATATTTATAGGGATGGAACAATTTCTACTCAATAGTTTTATAGAGCAAAATATATGGTAATAATCATCAAAATATAATTATTATTCATATAGTTGTAAAACTGGGTTGTACATATCGGGCCGAGCTCTACAACTAAAAGTTCAAGCTTATTAGTTGAGTTTGTTCCAATCATTTATATACACCTGTTCTATTATGAGACTTCATATTCTCAACACTTCTCCTCACGTGTATTTTACACGTGGACCTTTTATCAACTCGCTCCACTCATGTGGAGAATAGTATGACGTGTCTTTGCACGCGGGCTTATTTCCCCTTTATATAGACCACAATATTGGGCTTACATGGGAGCAGGACCCCATGGAGGCGAGGCCCACCAACACAAGTCCAAATTGGCCCACTCTGATATCATGTAAAACTGGGTTGTACAACTAAAAGCTCAAGCTTTTAGTTGAGTTTGACCCTATATCCTTTATATACAACTCATTGATTTTATATTCTTTTAATGTGGGACTTTACTTCTCCCTCTCATGCTTGTACACGTGGGGTTTATTTTCCTTCACGCCTCGTACGCATGGGCCTATACTTCAACAATAGTTTTTATGGATGCAATAAACAATAAGGTTAAGTTTTTCGTTACCCCAAATTATAAGGAATTATGATACTCTTATAAATCAAAAGAAAATTTTATGTTTAGAGATCAAGGATGATAATTCCATTGATTACCCGATAGAATAAAAATTGTGCATTGTCAGGATTCCTTCAACTGCCCTTTTATTAGATAATTATAGTGTTTTGCATACTTATTGTGATGGTGTTTTACATGCTATCTATTGTTAGAGGAAGTCTATTTTTTCTTCATTTATTTTATTTTAACAAGAAAATAATAAATAATTCTATATATCTCTAAACCAACTTTTATCCTTAACATGCCAAGATTTATTCAAATTAATTTTTTGAGAGTTCTATATTTATCTCTGAAGGAATTATTTGAGGGTTCCAGACAATTAATTTCATGCCCATACAAGAAATTAACCTCAAAGTTCCATGTTTTAAATACGGATCTTGCATGATCATGAATTGATCATGAGATCTAGACTAGATTAAAATTAAGTATTACCTTGAATCAAAATCTCCTTGTTACTAAATAGTATTTAGTAACCTCGAAAGATCGTCCACACAGGAAGAGCAATCCAAAGGATACTTGCAACGAACCTTGCTAGAAGATCGGAGCAAGCAAAACGGACGGAGGACGGGGAGGAGAGGGGGCCGGCCGAAACTTGGCAGGGAGAGAGAGAGAAGACGGCTAGGGTTTGTAAAATAATTGCTTAATTTTCAGATCTGAAAATTTCCCTCTTATAGACCTTATTTGTGCTTTTAATTAATTAAAGGTCTTAATGGGCTTAAAGCCCAAAGCTTTTAATTAATTGTGTAGATAAGCCCATTCTGGCCTAGCCCATTCTGGCTAGGCCCAGTTTAGCTAATTTAATTAAATCTATTTAATTAGATTATAATTAATTAGTCTTGCTAAACCGTTCTTGATTCCGGTTTAATCCTAAACCGAAATCGGTCTAAACCGGTTTAATCCAAAACCGGATTTTGTCTCTCTCATGATTCCTCCATATGTATCCATCCGTTTTACTCAACCTAAAGTGTGTGACCCTCTAGGCTCACGACACGTCGGCGGACTGGTAAAATTACCATTTTACCCTTTCCATCATGAGTGGCCTCTAGCAAGACATCATGATTACCCAACGCTTGTGATTATCGAGATTTCGACTTAACCTTGTCGTACATGAATCTATCCTTTTATCCTCTTGATATCTTTGACAACCACGCGGCATAGACAAGTCATCCTCGTTCTATTGTCCTGTTTCTTGATTCTGAGTTAACTGAATTATAACTGATACTGAGTATCGTCTGCATGGCCATGCTATTGTATTTCAGTTGTACTCATCAAGTGGCCTAAACTGATATCTGCTCACACGTCCGTATGAGGGATAAATCCTTCAGAGATCCATCTAGTCAACTTATGTAACTCGTGATCGAGCCAATCACAGCCGTTATTGTCACCCTTTTACAGGAGACGTTAGACTGAGTCAAACTCGTCACTCATTACATATTGACCTCGATGGTCCTTCGGTCTGAGGATGTGATTTCATGATCTGACATATGAGTATGTTCATGACTTGTGTCTATGTAACATACTCATGATTCGGGTCGTCCTATATCACCCCTGACTGGTGATACTATGACCTAACTCTGGCCCCCTACTGGCCATGATCAGTAGAGCGTGATCATTTAGAGTTAGCCTCATACCGATCGCTTCTTATGAAGCTGTTATGATCGGGGACTGCTTAAGTAAGATTTTATCTGATCTGTAGATCTACTATTATGTGTTGACACATCAATGATACAGGTCGAATCATACTTAAGATATTACTACAACACTTAGTAATATAAATGCCGATTTTATTCAACTAATAATCTTTATTACATGATTAGATTGAAAATACATTGTGCTAGGGCACAAAAACCCAACAATCTCATATTTCAATATTTATTTAATTTTGTTTCTTTATATTCCATAAAATTTTGTCAACTTGGACAATCTCGTTCCAAATTAATTGATTTGGTTTAAATATAATTGTATTTGTACGTTTTATTGGGTTGGTTAAAAAACTGAATGTATGTTTTATGATGTATATAATCGAATACAAATCTCCTTTACGATACAAATGTAAAAACCAATTTTGAAATGTTAGATAAAAAGTTGAATGGATAAGATTTTAATAACTCGTCCAATGACACATGAATGCAATGAATTGATTGTATGTTTATTTTAGTCAATTAACATCAACATAAGGGTACATTGATAATTTTATACAATTATTTAATTTCCTTATTTACAAATCAATTAATTATTTATGATTAATTACATGCCATTAGTTTGAGGGGATGCTCTCCATTACAAATACCCTCTTAGATGCAAATATCGGAATATGTTACATCCGTAGGACGTAGCTAATAGATGATTGAGATTATACTAGTTTGGTAAACATTTAAACATAAAAAAGATATGGAAAAGGGTAATTCGGTCATGACTGAAGATTGAGGCAATCAATTTTGTGCGATGAAAAAGGAAATATGGGTTATAAAGGTTTACGATTCAGTGAGATTTTCAAATGTCACTGACATTCAAACTACTCTCAATTGGATCTGCAGAAATCTCGGATCGTGGTCAACGAAAAATGGTGGCTTCTCCCATTGAACTGTTGAACCCAAACGTGGACGACGCCGGTAAGTATAGTTCTATAATCAGTTGAAAATTATCTACTTGAAGTGTATGTCACAGATTTGATATTGTTGTTGAAATAACATTGTCTGGGAACACAAGCGTGGAAGAGAGAAGAATAGAACCAGGAGATTGAAGAAGACGGTAATGGTGTTCCCGTTGGGCTATCGGAAGAAGATATCGAAGGTATGTAATATTCCATTTTTCCATTCAATGTTATTCTTATTTCGTAAACTTATGGGGAGTAATTCCATTATTCCACTACTGACTGAGCGGCATGGTTCTATTGGAATTAATGATTTATTCCATTGTTCTATTTGCATGAAAAGGAAAATTTCCAATAAGATGATACAATTAACAGTTGGTAGTTCTATTGTTCTAATGTTTTGCTTGTGTCTCTATGAATTGTGTGGGCATTATGTTATTGGCTAATGGACATTTGCATGAAATTGTTTGAACGATGTGTAATGTTGGAATTAACTAATTATTCCATTTGCTTGAAAAGGAAATTAATATTAGTTACAAAATAGGTTGAGTCTTCGGTTCTATATAATTTTGATTTTTGGAAAAGGTCATGTGCAGTCGTTTGGTCTGGGTCCCTTGAGATTGAAGAATTTGATAGCAGATGGAAGTCAATTGTACGGGAGTATGAGTTAGGGGGAATAAGTTTCTGACGACGATCGTCTTAGGTCCATGCATACTTCAGGGGTCAGCCCATGACAATAATGTTGAGGACAACCTCTCGTTCAGAAAGTGCAAACAACATATTCAGCTTCAATACAACAAAAATATTGACCCTTGTGAAATTCATGTTTCGTTTCAATGCGGTGGTAAAGAACCAGATGAGGCAACAGATGAAGCTTCGTGCACAATAAACTGCGGATGCAAGTCAAACTACAGATTTTGCAATGGATCGGGAGATGCATGCATACAGTTGAAGACTATTCGATATACATTTATAGTTGTTTGAATTTGAGAACATCCACATTTAATAAATTGTTTACCTTTCGAATAAATATTTGTGATTAGTTTAGTCAGTATGAGTTTGATTTCCATTTCTCATTAGTATTGCAAGTTGTGTTTGATTGTTGAGACTATAACGAAAATGTGATTACTGTTCACAATAACGAAAATGTGATTATTGTTCACCATATGTAAAGTTGGGCTTGAACAATGTGTTTGGTCGTTTTGATTGGTTAAGATACTGCGTTTGATATTCTGAATGTCTGTATCGTTTCCATTTAGTGTAAAAATGACTTGACAATACATGTCGTATTGATGTTGGGCTTGAACAATGTTTGGTCGTTTTGATTGTTAAGATATTGCGTTTAATAAGTCTGCACATGTATTGATTTAAATCCATTCACCGTCAAATTTGGGATGTGCTTGATAGCTAACCATGGTCTGGTATGATAGTTCAACACTATTAATAAAATGCATTGAATGAGACAATCATAACATAATAAAGTCGAATATTTAAAAATGAGCCTAAAAAGATGTGGAAATATAAATGTAAACAAAGACAATGTGTATGTCCAAATATATATAAACTGCTTCTAGTAATTGTCAGCATACAAACCATCCAGAACTAGGTCTGAAAGTAAATTAAAATGGTTCAACAATTCAACTGCAAGAGAAAGTAGCGTCTGTAAGCAGACTCACAATATAACTAGAAATTAGGAAAATAAAACCTAAATATGATGTCTAGGTCCTCTGGTCATTCCGCACTTTCAAGGTGAAACTAATGTCATCATAATAACTAATAGCCTCTGAGTAAAGTGTTGGCCACACTGCATTCATTTTCCATGTGAGCAGCTTGAACAACATACAAACGCGTAATTTATACAGCTGTATGGACTGTTAAAAAGGGAGACAATAAGATCAACTAATATAAACAAAGATCATTGGAAACATTTGAATAGAGTTAGTGGACCTACATCATTCCGTCGTAATTCTGCTTTCTAGTACCGGTTGCCCATAGAGTTCTCAAAATGCCACATCGCAACGAGTCCTCGATTCTCGCCATTGTTGGAACTCGACCATGGCACCTTGACAGATTAGATCTCAGCCGCACTAAACTTGCTTGTCAAATCCTGATTAGTCTTAATGGAATGATGTGAAAATTGAACAGTGTGAGGAAATGCATATAAATAATGGAATAATGGAAGAGAGTCTATTGATTATGGAACTATAGAGTTTATGAAACTATTGAATACTGGAATCATGGAGCATGCATTAATTGTGGAATCATAAGCATTTCAGTTAAGTAAAATGGAACGTTGGAAGTAATCACAACTTAAACATAGTTAGTAAATTAAACAATGTCTGGACTGATAGGAAGATGAAATCATGATTAAATGAGGTTAATGTGGAACAATGGACTATGCAGGAACTATTAACACGTATTGAGGAGATTTTGGAGAGACGGGTCGATAAGAACTGACATCTCCTATGTAATGTATTATCATGTCGACACTTGTAAAGAAAAAATTTAGGTAATCACACTTAATTGTAATGCCAAGAACAATGGATGTGAATCAATTGCACATAAAACTATGAATACACCAAAACAGAAAAATACACACAATATATAACACAACAATTGAAAACAAAGTATTGATCTAAGGTTATGATCAAATGTAATGTTGCAATAGACATATGGTTGAAGAAAGACAATAACGTAACTCAATAATCAAATTATCAGACATCGAGATGAACATGCAACAAACTGTTGACAGAGTTTCATGTGGTAGAACTGATCGGAGTTTTAAACAAAAATAAATTAACCACAAACTGATCTGGCAATACAAAGACGACCATTCAATCCAGCTACACAACCCATCATATGATCAATAATACATCCACACTCACATGCAAATTACCCAAAACGAAATAGAATCACTGACCTTTCTTCTTCTTTTTCTTAGGACAGTTAAGAATCCTCTAGGATTTTTGCTTTTCTAAACCCATTGACGAAGCTGCAAAGAGAAATTGCGGCAGCGTGATTATGTTGGATAATGGTTGACGATTATGAGCGCAATGAAATATTAGGATTTGAAAAATTGAAAAAAAAGAAAAGAAAGAGGATTTTCTGTCGCGATCCACCAAGATTCAAGCAATTAAGAGACGATTTGATTTCCTCATTTTACAAAGTACAATGCTGCCCTCAACTCTACTAATTTAACACGTTTTTGGACCACTGGATGTTAATATTTACAACGTGTGCCATTAGTAATGGCATTCAATAAGAACCGCAGATTTATAGATCGAATGGTCAAGCTTTATTCGTATATTTGTACACGAATCAAGCATTTGTACTGATTAAACTCCTAGTTTGAGTCTTACAAATAATTAATTACACTTTTCTCAGTTTTACTTTAACATGCTCAAGATTTATTCAAATTATTTATGATTAATTATTTTCCATTAGTTTGAGTCTTACAAATAATTAAATACACTTTTATTGTTTACGATTATTATTTCCTTACATATCATTTTCATCAATTTATTATAAAATCAAGTTTAATAAAATTCATTTTATCAATTTATTATGAAATCAAGTTTCATGAAATTGGTCTCATCAATTAACTATGAAATCGATTTCGTCAGTTTGCTTACAGCGATTTCATTGAATTTTGCAATGATTTCATGAATTTTAAAATGGTTTAATTAATTTTAGGGAAAATTGTAAAAACAAGCTTCATACTATCACACTTTTGCAAGAACATGACATGTACTTTGGTAGTATCAAAAAAGTGCCGTAAATTTTGACTCTTTTTTTTCAAAATGTGTATAAATGACAAAATTACCCTTTAACATTAAGAATATTATTTAAATAACTATTTTTAAAAAATTTTTGAAAATATCTTTTAACTAAAATTTGAATAATGAAAACTTGTAATTTATTTTTTTTGTAAAATTATTTAAGTTAAAAATTGCTTTCTAAAAAGTATAATTTATAACATCAGGGGAAATTTCGTAATTTTTGTACAAATACACAAATTTTGCAAAAATAATCAAAGTTCACGGAACTTTTTTGCCATTAAAAAAATACATGACATGTTCTTGCAAAAGTATGATAGTACAAAGCATGTTTTTGCAATTATATCGGTGAAGATGATGATGAGGAGAAGGAGGACGAAGTGAGAAAGTGGGCCAAGGACGCTGCTCAGCTCAATCCGTCTCTGCCGTCAGATGTGGAAGATGAAGAAGACAAAATGACACTTCTAACCAGAACTAAGATTAAATTTTAGTTTAAAGTTAAGAGTAATATTGTTCTTTTAGTTTAAAAATAAAAGGGAAACATATCTTTTATCCTCTCGCCAATGATTTCTCTGGTTTCAGAATTTTTAGTCGGCGAGCCTAACGTAGACGATTATTTATATGTGGTATTTAAATTGTTCAAATATTCGAGTAATGCACTAAAGCTCTGAAACATGTCTCAGCTTTACCTTATTGCTCTTTGTCAAATTTATATTGAATATGGCTAGACTAAAGGAAGCACACACAAATCACATAGAATTAAAAAAGGTGCCAATGTATTGATGTTGGAAGTTGAACGGGTTGGGCTTCAAAGGAATTTTTATGCATGAATACGTCTGAAAATCCTCACAATGGCACTAAGGACATTTTTGTCTTTTAACTTAAAATATTAACAGATTACATTCAAAATTTGTAATTTTCCCTATTAAATATGGTTGGATTTGAAGCTTGGTGTAAAATCTCTCCTCTCCGTGTTCTCTGAATCCGGCGCTTGAAGAATTTCCGAGAGCGACCGCACATCAGGAGATGTGAATATCATTCTCCTACTCCTTATTGTGGCATCAATTATTTTTCTCATATTAAAGTCTTTTACTTGTTCATCTCCAAAATGTTTGGATCATAAACTACCTTTACCACCAGGTCCTAGGCCATAACATCATCCACTGATCATTGCAATCAGCCCACATGTTACGGTTCCAACTTTGGATCTCGTTATGGGTCCGTTGTAGTTTATCATGAGTGGGAAATGGCTGAGCTACTGAAGAACAAGAAAGTAATGGCAAAAGTTGTCAAAGAGCTCACGATAGAAATCAGTCAAAATCCTATCTAGGAATCAAATCTCTCTCAACTTTCATATTTGCTTGGTTGTGTCTTAGATTACACCCACCAAGACCAATCCTTCTTCCGAGCTCCCAAAGGCACATAAGTCTTTGTGAACTTTTGGGCTATTGGGCGTGATCCCGTGGCTTGGGACGATCCACTTTCCTTCAAACCATAACGGTTTCTTTACCATTTGAATCTGGAAGAAAGAATATGCCAGATTTCTCTGTTCACAATTCTTCATTTCAAATCTAGACTTGTCATACAATTCTGACTAGATTATTTACCTTCCTTATCACGTTGCAGAGTTATTTTCTTTCTTCTGAAATTAATGTTATAAATGAGATGCCCTGGACATCTCATGGCCACTAAGCAAGTTCTCATGTTGTTGGCTCATTTGGTCTATGTTCGGCATAACATTGTGTAAGGAAGAACCTCTGTGTGCAATTCCTCGAAGGAAACTATGTTGTAGGGATTGACTGCATGCTCCTCTTCTTTGACCATTTCTAACCATTGTTTCTACTTTCAACTGTATGATGCATTTTCTAATTCACCAGTGATGTAGTAATAGACACATACACTTTCGGCTTTCTACCCTGCCTTCTATTGTATGATCCATTTTCCTCCTTATCAGCATAATTTTCGGACACTACACAACTATTTTTTTTAATGTCTATTTGATGTCATGAAAATTGAGATATAATGTTTGTGTTGTGAAATTTAGCATACATGGAATTATCGACAGACTCATTGGTCAAAAAAGGATTTGTTAATTATTTCTCTGCATATATGGTCACATAGTAGGTGCCTCTTTTATTTTTGAAAGCACACCCTTCATTGAACTTTAAAATTGAGAGGGACAAAACCTCACACGACAATTCGAATATCGGTCGCGTACAGTTTTCAAAGAAACAGTTAATAGACAAGCCTTAAGACACCCAAGCTCACTCACTGGACAAAACCAACAAATCATGTCGAAAACAACCCGATCACCAAACTACTATTATAACTAAATAGAACAAACATCACTAAAATTTACAACTCTAGAAGTACTAACAACAACAAAAAAAACCCTGAACACCAAAACGAGACTCGAAAGCCAACAGAGACTTCGCCCCAAACCGCACTTTCTAATCGCCATGACCACCCGAAGGAGGGAGGTGTGAGATCCCTTCATGTAGCCTGAGACCGATATTGGGCATGCTCGTGCATATAATAAAAATCAAGGACAAAATGCAGATGATTACTTTTAACTACGAGTCACAAATTGATGACTATTAAATGTTAAAATTTGACACATGATCATCCAAATGAATTATTTTATTCCACTATTATACCTTACATACAATTTTAGATGAAATAATCATTCTACCCTCATTTTAAGTTCGAATGTCCTAACTCGTGTCATCTCTCACTCTCCTAACAACACTCCAAAAAATATTGCACGAGAAAGTTTTGGGTCGTCGGTGGTATTCACGTATGCAAAATTTTTATACGTGCCACAAACAATTTGATATTGAAGATTCATCGGTATCATTTTATTTCCACAACAAATGCTCTTTCCCATAAGGCCCGCACCAACTCCAAACACTGGCTACTCTGTAATCTTTGATGACAAATTTTCCCTCCCTCCCATTCGACCATATTTATAGCGTCCAAAATTTTCCCTCCCTCCCGAAACCGACTGTGAAATTTGATTTCGTCTTACCAACGATCACATTCACGAGACCGTAGAGTCTTGAGAACCAAAAATCACTCGTAGTCGAATATATAACCATAACCAAAATAGAAAGAAAAGAGAATCTAGAAAATGTGAAGAGAGAAATGGCATAGAGAGAGTGTGTCACTCTCTGATAGGATTTATCGTTTTGTTTTACAAAATTGAAATTCACGATACATTACTACCACCCAAACACCTCCCAAACCCAACCCCCTATAAATTCAGCATCGAAAACTGGTTTGAGGTCAAATATTGTACACACATATCACCAAGTCAACAAACACGTTCTTCTGTAATTGTCTTTTATTTATGATGAACGGTTAGGGATGTTCATAAATAAACGAATCGGCCAAACCGAACTGAAACCCGAAAAATCAAATAATAAATCAAAAGATATAGAATGTGAGAATTTCATAAAATTCGGTTAATAGCAAACTAAACTAAACCGAACTGAAACCGACATGCTCAATACGGAACGCGAACAGGGACATGAAACAAAACATACAAAGGAGAAAGTGCCCAGTAGGCCCATGTTGAAACAGAGTTTGACGATGGGCCCGACAGAGGTAATTGGGCCCAAATGCCAATAGCGATCCGTTAAAGAAGGGGTGCGGAGGTGGGTCCTACAAAGTCACGTGCGATTTTCGTCTCCATCCATTGTTTTGCATTTGCTGAGGTTGGATCGGCCATGAAATGAAGCCTCGAGTCAAAAGGGCGGGGAAGGTTTAGATGGCGGGAAAATAAATACTTTTCTTAATAGTTACAGACAGGGAAAATCCGATAAATCGATTGAATTTTTCGCCCCATTTCACCGCTTCTGCGCAAACCCTAAAACCTCCCAAAAATGGGCGAAATCGAAACCCTCGGCATTATTGAAGAGATACGAGCTCTAGTCTCCGATCAACTCCAAGTGGTAACTATAATTTTTCTCGATTTTTGCCGTGTCATCGATCTGTTACTTCATTAATTTTTCTCACTGTATCGAGGATTTATAGCGTGCTACAATCTTGTTAAGTTGTCTTTCGATTTGGGTATTGTTAAGTTCTCCAGCTTCTTGCCGTACGTGATTCATAATTGGTACATAAGTTTCTCTGTATTGTTGAGAAAATAGTTTGACCAATCTTTCTTTTTTCTGGACAAAAACCATGTCTTGTGAAAGGGTGTTGGGTGAAATGAAACTAATTAAAGTGAGGAGGTTTCAATTTACTTTACACGATGATTAGTGTAATGGGTATACATGTATTCTGTCTATTTGTTTGTATTCCAGTTAGATGTTGGACATTTGTTTGCTAAGGTTAGTTTTTAGTTTCCGCTTGACATTGAAGGTATTATTTGCATTTGAAGTTCGTCACTTGAAAACATTAAGAAACGTGTATTTCTTGAAATGGATCATTTGAGAAGTGGACGTTGCTTTTTCTTTATCCGGTGTCTTGCTACCTCAATATCCAGTAGGTTGTCAGCTATAGATTTTTATCAAGCTTGCGGGTGAATGAATTATTGACATATGCTTTTCAGGTTTCGTACAAGTGGCTGAGCCGCAATTTTCTGTTGTCGTCAAATGCTGCAAAGAGGTGAAAATTCCCTAATGAAATATATACTTGCTGTTTATGTTTTAAGTTTTTTTTCTTCATGTTTTACTGAGGGACATTCTCATATTCAGGTTGCTTCAAGAGTTTGTTGGAAAAGATGGAAGTGGATTGGAAGTGGTATATACTTTGTCTGGTTGGTTGAAGAATGATCTTCGAAGTTATCACATAAGGCTTGTCACTGCTCCTAAGCTTCAAGGTTAGATTTTCTCTCAGAATGTCAGTTAATCAACCTTCACTCGTTTTTATATCTCTATTTGAGTTCATTTGTATCTGTATCTGTGTTTCAATTTCTTATGTAGTTAAATCCAAATAGAATTACAGTTACAAAAAGCAGTTTAACACTTCCTTCTGATTGAGATATTGTGAACCTACTTATTCACTGCATGGTACTGGAAATTTGGCAGAAGCTAACGTGGATCCTCATTGTTTGACTTTAATACAGAAGCAAAGAAAGAATTTGATGATAATTGCTCAGTTCAGGTCTACAGTGTGCAAGCTTCCATCCCAAAGGATCCAGCAGCACTGTGGAATGCTGAATATGTACAAGCAGAAGAGCTCTTCAAGCAGCCTGCCACAGTGGATAATTGTTTGAGAGATAACAGGTAGAATGCCATCATTAAATGGTTTCTCGTCTAAAGTGAACTGGTCCTTTCCCCATAATGTAAAAAGTCAGCAATTGATTAATGGTTAGCCCTGTATTTCCACGCGGGCTTGCGGAATGGCTAGTATACCTCGAACAAAATGGATTTCTTTTATTTAGAATTGTTTTAAATTTGTGATCTTCTCTCAACACAACCTCTAAGTTTAATACTGGTCTAGCTGCCTCCTTTTAGACGCCAACTGATATATTTTTTCATGCCCAAGGTGCAATATCCTTTATTGAAGCATTTGTTGTACATGTCATATATTTTTCTAGATTAGTTTGGTTGCTGTAAATCTCCAACTTATAGGCAAGATTCTTTTTTGTCTTCTTGATGTATAGGTTGCATCTGTACAAATTAGTTGGTCAGGGTAAATATTTAGCTTATAAGCTTCTGCCAAATTTTCTCTTGCTCTCACTAAATTAATAGGTTATATGTTGGAGTCTTTCTCTTTCAAGTCTTAAAACAAAAGAAATGTACAAGCCTGGCTTCTCATTTTTAGGCTCATAATTTATTTTCTTCAGGTTTTGTGGGATCTCTAACTCATTTGTCAAGCGTAATGTTAACGGTGTGTCTGTGAGCACTTCAGTGGCACAGTCTAAGAATACCGGGGCATCAGAGCAACACAAGAGTAATTCTGCAAAGCAAAACATTATAGTGCCACCACCCCAACAAGTAAAAGTTCAGGAATCAAGACCTAAGGTTAGCCTTCCGTCTCCTATTGTGGTAAAAGATGTCAAAAATGAAAGTAATGGTATGGGAGTTTGTGGAGACAAAGAAAAGGTTCCTCTCTTACCTGTTAATAAAAAGAAAGGCCCAGGTGATAAGAGCTCTTCTGGGACAGGAAGTTCATTAGCGAATATGTGGGGCCGTGCCTCTGCAAAGTGCAAGCCTAGTACTGCACAATCTCCGTCGGATGACAATCATGCCATACCCAACCCTAATGGTTAGTTTCTATTTCGGTTTGTCTAATGTGATAACAATAAAAGTAAAAATGTTATGCATGTAGGATACTTCTTTGAAGATTAGAGATGTCACTTTCCTTGTTGACTATGACTTTTAAATACCTGCTTGAACCTTTATATGACCATCAATTTAAACTTATCAGAAAAGGATAAAACATTATTTTATCAGTGAACTTACTGCTGATATTCCATTATTATTTATGTTGGGTTTAACGTGGCAACTAATGCTAAAACATTGATAAAGATACAAGTGTCACTTGAACATATAAACACTCAGTATGAAAAGAGGTGCTTTTGCCTGGATTTTATCACAGCTTGCATAGCATCTAGTGTTTAATTTATACCATGAAGTAATTTCCATGTAACAAGCCCTAATCTGTGATCCTAAATATGCTTTCAATTTACTGTTGTTCTTAATCTTTGTGATTTCATTCATGATTTCAGTTAGTGCAGAAGCTCAAATCTGTCGCCTTGAGGTAGCAGAAGCTGGTCTCAGTGATGATGAGGGTGAAGGTGTCAATTTTCAGCGGACTTCCAAAGAAGGCAGCAGAAAAAGAAGGGTAGTTTTTGATTTCTCAGATGATGATGAATTTGAAGATGCAGTCAATTTAGCAGCGCCAGATCCTCCAAAAGTGCAATTATACACAGACTTCAAAGACAATGCTAAAAATTTGATGTCAGAAAATCTCAGTCTGAACTTTGACGAACAGAAAGATGAAAAAACAAAGGTCAAGGAAGAGAAATCAACTGATGAAGAATTTAATAAATCCTTGAAAATTTCTTCAGTTAGCAAAAGCTCAACTATTAAAACAGAGAACCAAAGCCACGTTCCTGTAAATGATGCAAAGAAGATGGACAAAGTAATTGATGCTGCTCCAGCTTCACCTAAAAAGCGGAAAATAGTGAAAACTCGAATTGATGAGCGTGGAAGAGAAGGTACGTGCATAGTCAGTTACCTTTAGAATAACTGGTTCATGCTATATGGCTCAAGTCAGAACTAATAATTTCTGTGGTGGAAGCTCTTTTTTCCCCAGCCTTTGCTCACATAGATTAACGACATTAGTGCTCTTATCTAGTTATTTTTCTTCTTTTCCTCGACAGTACATCTTGAAGTTTATTATCATCCTAGTTTATGTCCATTACTTGGACTATCTCATTATACATGGACAACTTAATTAGAATCTTGTCTGCACCTACCCTGAATCTTGAGATGAGCTGTGCTCATATTGTAACTTAATACTTTTTCTTGGATAAACACAAATGGTGATGCCTTTTAGTTCATTTTCCTTGCTTGTGCCATTATTAAAGTGGTGTACAATAACAGCATAAACTTTGACTAACACTGATTTCTCTTATATTTTCATTCCTTAATATAATTAAACATTTTCTTTTGTCCACCCTCCAGTTAATGAAGTAGTTTGGGAGGGTGAGGAATCAGACACGAAGAAAGTTGATTGCAATATCACAAAGAATTCTGACAACAATGCAGCTAGTGATACTGTTAACAGGTTAAATTTTTTGTTTGCTACTGAACTTATTTACTTCTATTCCTAGCATATCTCAGCGGACGTGATTGTATTTGATGTATTATATATTGCTGCTTGCCTTTTCAATTTTCTTTCACAGCTCTTATTGATATAATGCTAATCACTGATTATAGAACTAATTTAGAACAATCATTCTGTGTTACTGCATTCTTTTCTAGCTACATTATGTTGGAAAACTCAAAGTAAGGACTACCCCGAATTTCATATGATTTTTTCTTGGTTAGGCTATATAAATAGTTGGTGAAGTGCCCCAGGTGGCAAAATATGAAGTTTTTAGTCAAAATATACTAGCAAGCACTAGCAACAAAAATTGAAAACATTTGTCACCTTGGAAAAAAACTCTAATGCTCATATGTTCCCTCAAGCTAATATAACAGTTGCCCTCGTAAAAGAGTTCATGTATCATGTTTTATGATATGACAGAGATCCAGTATATTTCTTGTAGCTTCATAACCAGTTTAAACTCCTTGTCTAGCACTGTATTTAAGTTTCATAATGTTGTGCTTCTGTTTATTACCTTGCATCTAATTAAAGCATGGAGTACTGTTTGCATGCTATACTGCATTATTCTTCAAGAAGGAATTTGTAGGAATGGATATGAGAAAATAATATGACATGAGAGGCTTGTGAAGTTATCACTCTTGATTCTGTTGATTCTATCTAGTACACATCCGTGGTGTGGATCACCTTGTCTTATGTATAAAGGCCTACCTTACCCTACCTTTACGAATGTTCCATAATGCACTTAGTAGTTAGTGAAACGTCAACTAAAATTATGGGTTGATTTCAGGCCTCCAGCTAAGAAGTCACCTGCTGTAGCAAACACTGCACCATCTAAAGCAGCTGCCGGCAGAGGGAACAAGAAAGCTGCCCCCAAGGATCCCAAGCAAGGAAACATTATGTCATTCTTCAAGAAAGCAGGATGAAGTCGTTTATTTTTAAGTCTTGTTATTGCCATCATCATAGGAGTTGGTATTTTGATTCCTAGTTTTCTCTACCAGTTTGTAGTTGCACTGGGAAATCAACTTATTTTCTGTCTGCAGTGATTCTACTCTAGTGCTTCAGATGTGTAACAAGGGATCCATTGTAAATAGTCTCTATGGGAAACCTGTAAGTTAACTCCATTTTGGAGTATCGCCTGTGCTGTACTAGAGATTTGTCTCAGGTGTTATGTTATACCTTCCTTTAAAGAATCAGGCACAAAGATTGTTCTTTATATGGATTGTTACATCAAACAATGTCTTTCCTCATCATTCCAATCAAAATAAGGAAGCAAATAAGCCAACATCAACATAACTTGCTTTGTAGACATGAAGTCTAGAGATATTTTTAGAGACTAGGGTTGGAGTTGGATGATGATGAAGACTTAAATTAAGTAATGATGT
This sequence comes from Geranium rotundifolium, assembly GCA_963920655.1. Taxonomy (NCBI): domain Eukaryota; kingdom Viridiplantae; phylum Streptophyta; class Magnoliopsida; order Geraniales; family Geraniaceae; genus Geranium; species Geranium rotundifolium. Next base: position 27,522,629 of record OY987314.1, on the reverse strand, counting down.
TGGAGTTGTTTGCTCACAGACAGTAATAATTAGGGGTGTTCAAACCAAACCAGTAACTGAGAAATCGACCGGAATCGGGCAGAACCAAACTGAGCCGGTCGATTCTCAGTTTTGTATGTGATAAATCTCGGTTAACCGGGGGAAACCGACTTACTATTGATACATGTTTTAATTAGAGTCGTTGATGAAACTTCATCAACAACTCTCTTCCCTCTACACGGAGATCTATGTCCTCTCAAATTTCATATCACAAAAGATCTTACTCTCGCCACTCTCGCCTCTCACTTCTCTCTCACCTCTCACTTCTATCCCTCAAACGATTTCTATCACAGTTTTCTCTCATGATTTCTTTATAACTAACAACTCTCATTTTTTTTCTCTCCAATCCAAAGTAACTAACAACTTTTAACTCCTAGCCCTCATCTCCAGCATTGCCACCTCATCGATCCGCCGAATCGAAGTTCGACGCTACTTTATCGAAATCCACCACTCTTTTCTTTCTTCCCACCAGAATTCCCAGGTTTTGAATATGTTTTGGTTGGGGCTCTTTTTGTGAGCGTCGTTAGAGTCTTGGCTACAAACACGAACCTATCTATTTTGTATTGTCGTTCGATGATTGGTTGAACCAAACATTCTTGCACACCGAAGTGTAAGTGGTCAAGGCGATGGAAGTTGAGAGAGCGCAGAGCTAGGGTTTCGAGATTGGGGATTTTGCTTCTTTTTTACTTCTTTTCTATTTATAGCACAACCGATTTTGGTTAAACCAAAAAACTGGTTATATTTTCCGGTTAATCGAACGATCGGTTTTTCACCTATTATGGTCCAATTTCTATTTCAAATTTTAGAAGTTGGACTACACTGATTTGATTTTTAATTCAAGATACCAGTTCCGGTTAATCGAGTTTGAGTACCTCCATTAATAGTTCATGCAAATCGAACAGTCTTGTACATTAGTGCCTATTGCCTATAAAACAGATTCTAAAAGATGCTTTCATTGACTATAATAAGCAAAAAAATTGTAAAATGCGCTCGATAGTATGATTTTTTTTTTGCAAAATAGTTGTTTGTATCCACAAAATGATAATGTGAACTTTGTTATTTCGTGCAAAATGTATGTATTTTTATAAAAAGACGAAATAATTCTTAAAAAAATCTGTACAACTAAAATTAAAAATAAATATTTTCTTTAAAAATTTGTATGTCAATTTTTATTTATTATTTTATAAAAATCCAAATTCTTTATTCAATAGGTAATTTTATCATTTTTATAAAAATACATATAGGCTTTCAACACCCTTCCCTAAAAGAGACATCTTTTGTCATTTTTCATATTTTAAATTATCTCAAAGTAAAATTGAATGATAGATGAAGAAGATAAGATATGCCCGTATGCATGATGTATGCAACTTGCCATAATGTACCAATTCATTTCCTTACTTTGATAACTTGAATGAATCAAATTCATGTTTCGTAACATGCCATATATGAAATCAAAGAACACCATAAAGAGAGATTTGTATCTAAAAACCACTTCCTTATATTAATGGAGCAGATTTATCAGGTGAAAACCACCTTCTTAAAAGAGAGTATAAAAAGTAATAGGAGTCTCACTGCACAATACATCACCGGAGACAACTCACAATTTAACGCAACAACAAAAATAAAAAATATAATTAAGTGGAGTAAACGATTATTTTAATATAATTTTTGTTTGACCATTACATCATTGATCCTAAACTACTCTCTGAGGCCAGGGAATCTCATTTCCCATAAATAATTGATGAGAATTATTCTTAAAATCTCATCTAAAGGAGTGATTTTACTAGAGTGCATCTCTAGTAGCCAAAAGAAACCGAGCATGGATATGCCTTTAGCCTGCATGTACTGTCATGAAAATGATGCCCCAAAAATGTCCTCATATCATCACTGTATGAAAAACAGACCCCTATCCATTTTATTACACCTGTTTTACATCCCAAACAGATTATGCTTGCAGCTAACAACAAAATCCTCTCAACTCCATTCAAACCATTAAACATAAAAGGAAACAACAAACACTTGGGGGAAGGACACCATTATTTGATGAGCAAACCAACCTTAATCCCTTTTTCAGTTTTTCTGTCAACAAACAGATGTTGCATTTCTTTCAGTTAACTGGACAAGTTACAGCAAACTAACCAAAGTTTAAATGCAGAGAGATACAATTAACGCCGATTTACATGATTTACATTCAATCTTCGACCTCTTTTGCGCTGAGCATCCCCTCTGCATGCCCGTTAACTCTCTTGGATCAAGTTGGTTGGTTCACTCAAAACATACTTGGGTAGTTCATACTTTGCACCTGTGGGTATTTTCAGCAAGGAAAAAAGCACAAGTATGAAAGATGGAGAGACCAAAAGCTTCAATTTTCCATCAAAAGAAATGGAATCATATGTTTTCAACGTGCAGACTGCCACATGCAACTTATTTCCTTATTTTTTTCGACATGCAGAGGGGAGGGGCATAAGGCATTGGAGCATGGTCATCGAATAGGGATGCTAATATAATTAATTACCTCTTTCGTCGTAGCAAATAGTCAAATCAGCACTTTGAATGATGACTCCTGCACTATCTACAATAGCCTGTGCAAGGCTCAGATCAGCTTCCGCAGCAGCTCGAAGTGCATCCCAAATCTCTGTTTCCAGAAAAATAGCAATTACATTCAACAAAATCCGTCCAAGATTTGATTATGGGTTCTTTCACATATTTCCTAGATCTGATGTACTGGGTTTGTCAAGAGAATACTCCTGATATGTTACTATCAGAATATTTCTGTAGGAAGATCTCATAGTTTCCAAATGATTTAACATGGGATAATTTTTCATATATGTATAGGCCAACTATATTATGTTAAGTCTTTCACTGAGTTAAACTATATAGGCACCAGTCTAATACAGGTGTTTCAGTATACAACGATATAGGTCTTTTCATCCAAAGACGTGAAATAACCAGGATGTTCCGCAAATATACTAAGGCTGTCCTTGGACAGCTTTTGTGTGTGAGTGAGAGCCATCCCCTCTTCTGTATGTAAGGATGTAGGGTTTTGTGATCCCTATAAATAACCATTCCCATTCCCTCACATCACCCTATATAAATTCCCAAACCCCACATACTATATATCAAGCCCGATGATATACATCCTGGTGGGAAATTACCTTCCCGGCCTCCATAGTGAGGTGCTGTGTCCCAGAACTCTTCACGCATCTGCAAGAGCTGAGACTTTGTTATTGGCTGTTGGTGCTTCCAAGGTTTTGGCTTTCGTAATTTTTTCACATTCCCTGTTGAGGTAAGAAGTTTCAATTTAAAAGGAATGGTAAAATTTTGAGCTTGTGAGGCATTATGGAAAGAATTTCGTATTGACATTTCACATGACAGTGAAAACGTTACATACATGATAGCCACAAGTTTAACGAAGCCTTAATGTTACTTAATAACTACATGGGGAAATTAATAAGAAAGGGTAATGCCACCTTCACTGCCTTCTTCTCCTCTACTTCAAGCCAAATTACCAAAATTTCTCCAGAGAAACGTGAAGACTGAAAACCCAATTAATCTACAAAATTTAAGAATTGAAATATGGCATAATAAAATGAACAATAAAGAAAGGTTACCGACTGAGTTCGAGAATACGAAAGGGTAATCATTTTAGAAAAACTATTTAGAAAACATGCAAATGGTTTTGTGCCTACTGTTTCTTACAAAAACAAGAAAAAGTAATTTAGTATGAAATGAAGGTTTCTAGTAGTTTACTGAACTCAGATAGATAGAGAATTTCATAAAATCTGGGATTCATTCATGATGATGACGTAAGACAGTACATGAGGTATACTTGAAAGGTAAACAAACTAAAAGGCACCCATTTAACTTCAATGCCATCCAGATGATGAACAATGCGTGTATTAACTGTATAAATGGAATATTTAATAACAAAATATGACTCAAATCAAGCTGCCAATTCAATAAGATAATAGCCACAGATGACATTAACTGACGTTATCTAGAGGATAATACAATTGAACACAATTAGCATACCACCGACACCCTATTTTTAATCACCTCTTGCAAAATGTTGCAGAAATACTACAGGCTGTAAGAGAAAACCCAACATAGCTGTTATACGTGTTGTTAAATCCCAATAGTGAAGAAATCAAGATGTTTATCAATAAATCCACAAAAGGTAATACATTCTTGATTCATATCGTGAAGTGTGAAGAAAGTTGATATATTCATAATCCTATTAAGAAACACACTATCAACTATCCTAAGGGATTATATATTTATAGATACAGTTGTACAATCCTATTACGAGACAAACTAAAAATGATCCTAATTGATAACATATTTATAGATACAGCGGTATAATCCGAGAGAAAAGAACTTCTAAGCAATCCTAATCGATATATATAAATCTCTAATTGACAGGCACAATCTCTACAAGTAAAAGCAGGCATGTGAACAGATCCTCCTAGTGTTCATCCAATGTTATAATTCAATGAAACATACCCATAAAAATTACAATGATACATATACTCTTTTAAGACGGGATTATAAGACATGAATGTTCTCTCCCACATAAAAATCTAATAAAGATATCTATCAATGACATTAAATTTCCGATTTGCATCACAAATTTTGGCAGAGATAATCAAAATTCAACTCAATCGATCGATACAAAGCAAAATTTTCTGCACCTTCAATCTCCCAAACCCCGATTTTCTAATTAGGAACTCCTAGCTATCCACTGAACTTTTTGAAACAATGATCCATAAAATCACAACAACAAAACCATCCGATCAGGTAAGTCATTTTACTCAAAGCTAATTCAAACCAGCTTCTGAAATCAAGCAATGCACTATGACGGAAAACACTCACAGAGCACATCATCTTGATTTGCAAAAATGCACAAGACATTCAGAACCAAACAAGACTCAAAGGCAGGAACAACAACAACAAAAACACAAAGCACCAATCTCATCCAAATTCAATCCGTGAACTAAGATTTCCAACCTTTTTCCACACAATTCAAAACAAAAACAACACATATCTCAAGAGCTTAAAAGATTTCACTGCAATTTGAGTTCCTATTTTCCCTTCTAATGAAACAAAAACGATTTTTAAAAAATCAATGATATAAGAGCCTCACCGTCTCCTTTGGACTGCGACGATCCAGCACAACCCATCGTCTCTCTTTCTCTTCGATACACGCGCAGGGACAAGCTCTAAAGAGAAAGAGACGGACTCGAGATGAACCTCACAGAAGCTCCATAGAAACGCACGCCGAGGTAGCTGATTCCTGTGCCGTCCCGGCGAGGTTTCACGGTGAGAGCTCCGGCGATTGCTGAATTATATATATATATTATTTATTTATTTATACAATCAAAAATAAATTGGGGAAAAGAAAGAGAGAAATGCAAGTGAGAGTGGTTGTTGTTGCTGCTGGCTGTCATGTTGCTTCTTAGTCTAGAGCTGAATCTGGGTATCATTCTCTGTGGCCAGTCCACTGAAAATTTTATGTGCCTCACACGAATAGCTAATAGTACTTTAACACGTGGACCTACGTGGATTTTATATCACTCGTAATTCACCAATGATTTATTTTTTTTGAAGTGCCACTCAACAATCAATATTAATCCTCTCATAAATCATTAAGTAATGCATATAATCATTAACACGTATGCAACTCGAACTAAGATTGCTTGTTTTTATGATGAAAACAACATATAAAATGTGATAGCAAAAAGAATCTTTTATGTAAAATGCTTATAAATCTTGAGCTTATAAATTCATTTCGTCTCAAATTAAACGAATTAATATGTAATACCAACTCATAAAATGAATATAAAATTTTGATTAACTGGATCTGTCATATACTTTATTTTTTATATTAATGTACTGTCGAAACTGATAAATATGGGCCAAATCTGTTAGGATATTTATAATATTCATGTGACTTTTGTATCTAACGGTAAACTTTAATATAATAGCCGACACCCCAATGGACCGGTCTCGATAAAGGTGATTAATTGGGAAATATCATTTATCTCCTACTTTACTCTAACTTAAAATTAAAGTTGAGTTGTTTATCAAATAAAAGAATAATCAGATACATTCACATAAAGAGATAACCAAGAACACGTGTACTTGTGGATAAAAGATTATCAAATGCATCAGTTATTCCATGTATTGTACACGTGGATAAATTGGTTATTAAAGTGCATGGATGTGAATATCAAGAATCTCCTGTAAACGAAGAATGTGTGAACAACATCAGAAAGTTGAAAAACATTCTCGTTTATTTCTTTCCATCAAATATAAGAACATTAAAGAAGAGAGTTAAGGAGGAGAAAACGTAAAGTTATTAAGGAAACACACACTATTCCGGCATGAATCAAAGTAAGTTCTTCATACTCGCTCATGTATTATTTAGGTTGAATTAATACAAGACTAAGATTCTACATTAATGATATGATGATCACATGACTCTAGATCATATTAAATAAGAAATTATGCTTACAAAATCAAGACACAAGTCTGAAGGAATATGCAGCAAATCTAACTCACCTCCTTATTGGAACATATGTATCATAATTGAATTATGATGACATAAAGCATAGAAAATGGTGCTCAATTGGATGACTTGAAAATGAGATTGAACTTGAGGATAATCAGACTTTTTAAGAAGTGACTTGTTAGTTTTTATTTATTTTATAAGAAAATTTAACATGTTAATTTTTCGTGTAAGTAATTATTACAAAAATTACTTAATAGACCTTTGTAATTGAGCCATTCATAAATGCAGATATTTGCTGAAGTTATAAATTCACAATTAATCAAAATATATAAGGGTTAATTACAATTTACACATATTATATTGGTCGATTTTCTACTTTACAACGTATGTTATAAAAAGTTTAATTTCAGGTCAGTTAGTTTTTTTTTTTACATTTTGCTCTAACCCTATTAAAGTTTGGATGGAAAACTTACTTTTTCAAAAAGACAAAAATACCTTTAAAAAAATGTCGATCATTTTTGTCTGGGCAATTGGACTAGTTCGACCATATCTCAATCTCCTTCTTCTTCGTTGATAGTGATTCTCCGACGTTTCTTTGGCGTCTCGCTTTTCTCTGGAGATTTTCAGATATGAGTTTGGAGGTCAGAAACTCTGACGATGATCGACAAAGTTTCGATTCCCTGTAGAAGACGCCCATGGAGTCGACCGGGTTGAGAAGTGAAGTATCGGTCACCTTCTTTTCCATTTCAATTTCTCGTCATCACCCCCCAAATTTCCGAATTGATTTTCTTTGAGAATTAGAGTTTTATGAGAGAAGGTTTTTCTCCAGATTCGATTCGATGCTCTCAAACTCTCCCGGAAGTTTCTGGCTCAAACACGGTGACCGTCAACATCAACAAGGGGAACAAGGAGGATTCGGGGTTGGATTTTTGGAGCTCGTGCATGCCGGTTTGTAGCGGGACATGGCGGTGGAGGAGGACAAGGAGCTCGCTCCGATGGAGCTCAACACAACTAACAACTTCAGCAAGTTCTTGGTGGTGTCCACTGACAAGCTGTCGATGAAGTACACTAGCATCCACATAGGGCAACCAATTGACGTCGGTGAAGGGACAGTTCGACAAAGAATGAGGAGATTGAGATCTGGTCGATCCAGTCCAATTGCCTAGACCAGATTTCAATTCTGGTTCAGTACCAACCTGAATTGATTTCAAATCAATTCAAGAGTATTTTCGTGTTTTTAAAAAACAGGGGTTTCGTCCAAATTCTAACTGTGTTAGAGTAAGGTGTAAAAAAACTAACTTACATGAAATTAAACTTTTTATAACAAGTGCAATAAAGTGTAAAATCAACTACTATAGTATGAATACATTATAATAAACTCCATATATAATTATGAAAAAAGTTAATGAAATAGAAATGAACAATTCATTAAATCGTGATTTGATTAACATGATAAATACATTTTAGAGACAATTATACGTCATTTTTCTCAACTCTACAAGTTTTACATATCACTATTATCAAATTAAAAGTATTATTTTTCATTCACCCAACTACTCGTTTGTATCACGGAGGTTCACAATGCTAAATTTTATATGACAAAACTAAAGTGCTTCTAAAGTTTCTATTTATATCTTTCATCCCTATTAATTTTCGTGAGATAATAACAGTTCAAATATAAGAATAATAATGTAAAAATCGTGTATAGTTAAATGTAATTATCCAAAAAAATTTAGTTAAAAAATTTAGTTTTCTCTTTTATCTACTGAAGTTATTTTCTTGTAGAACCATATGAACTCACATTTTTATTTATTCAAATTCAAAGTTATAGGCATAAGATATATGCCGTACCAGTTTTCAAAGAAGGAAAAATAAAAGATACACGCCCTACCACAATCTGCATAATCTTATTAATTCTCGAGGAGCCTACCATAGATTATAATGGTTCCAAAAGTATGAATTTTTAAATTTATTTTGGAAGTATTATCTACAAGGGATATGATTCTTTGTAGACTTCTTTGTTTAGATTATGAGTACACCACTTCCACGTATAATACACTTGCCAATTATGTGGTATTGGATTTTGGTGGAAACAATATTATATAAACAAGAGTAGATATTAGCATAACGTTGGAATAAATGTTAAAAATATTAAACAAACTTTACTATTTTATCATTAATAACACTATCGATATTCTGAAACTAATTACCTCATATCATATTCGGTACTCGAATTATAACCAAAATTTGGAGAGAATAAGCAATGTTATGCCCCCATAAGGAAGATTTAAATATTGAGAATATGTGATGCACTTGTATATTATCAAATCAATCTATGTAGCGTGGCAAGAAAATATAGATAGCAAGAACGATTAACTCTATTTACATCACTAGAGTTTCAAGATGTTCAACATCCTCATCGATAGACACGGTGAACGAAAAAAAACACTTACTCGAAGGATATGCCAATGAACCAGAAACTAATGATATGATCTAATTGAAACATATAATGTGGCAATAACTTCCAGCTTTACGGCAAAACTTGGGGTACAACAACAAGAGCGACTGTTAGAGAAATGAATACAAAAAGCTTTATATAATACTGGTCCTTTCCTTCTCCCACGCAAGAACCTCTTGGAGAACCGGTGCTTGATTGACAGAGACGGTTCTGTTCTGAAAACTTCACAACAAGCTTGGACAGATTAATGAAAGATCGGATCATATTTCACCGTGTCCACAATAGGAACAGGAGGTTTCAGTTTCTCCTTATTACTGGGTTCAACTTCTAATTCACTCTCTTACAATTGTTGGTGGATCTTTCAAGTATTAGATTCAATTAGCTTTGTAAAGTTGCCAATAAAAAACCAGTGTATTCGTATTTTAGCAATACAAGCTTATAGCTGATAAGCCATAGTCTACTGAGCATGTATGACACATTTTGTTTCTTAGAAGATCGGGGGATTGAAAGTTCTGTAAGGCAAGCATCTAAAATTTTCTACTCACTCAAATTCATCTTGGATTATGAATAAATGTATTGTGATTACCACTATTAAGAATAAAGAAGATCTAAAACCCCGCAGAAGCAGACATGCAGCATATCTCATCAAGACCGCACCAATGACCATAAAGATATCTGCCAAAAGGAAAAGACCCACAAAGTATGTAAGAGGGAATGAATATTGGAGTCAGATATGTAAACATTCTAACATTTATACACAAATTAAGCATGACATTACACCATAATATACAATATAACTCCCCATAGCTAGGTGTATTTTATTGGATCTATATATTAGTCGAGGGAACTTAATATTTTTTATAAGAAATGTACCAAGACTTGAGCTTGAAACATTGCTCAAGGGGAATCAAACTATTTACCATCTCCAACTAAACATCATTTCCACTTAGCTACACCTAACTAGGATTTTGTATTTTTCACATACATTCAAGTTTTATTTTTTCCCACACCGTTAAAATGGGATGGAAAATGTTAAAATGTATAGTGAAAGGACAAAGATGCCCTTAGCAAATTATCTAATTTCCAAATCATGTCATGGCTATCCTCTCTCCACCTCCGTTCTCAATCTCATCTCCGATTAGGAAATTCACCATACCTCCGTCTCCTCTCTTCCCTGTTATTCAAAAGCAATCACTACATCTCCATTTTCTTCTATAAAAGCAAAAAATTGAATTTTTGTTAACAGAGAAACACAATCGGATTATGCAAAATTACAACCTTTTTAGGCCAGAAAGATAAAGGGTTTGAGAGCTATCGAGCTTCTAATTCAATCTTCAACTCATTGAGTCAAAATCGGCTTCACCTTGGTTTCTGGTCCAACATAAGAAAGAGGGTGAGGATCGGACATAGACACAGCGGTGGTCGATGTTTGGCGGTGGGTGGTCAGCGAGCTCTCCACCCGGAACTTCACGCACCGCCTCGGAGCATCCCAGATCAATGGTGAATGACCATTTTCGTATTTACCGCCAAACTTGAAATTTTTTTACTGATTTTTCTGTTTTTGTTTCTGGGTTTCGATTGAGTCCTCGACATTGTGGAAGAACCCTGAGAGTCAGATTTATGTGTTCATGTGTAGAGTGTCTTGCTTAAATTTCACGGTTGTGTTCGACTAAAATTTGTTTGAGCATAAGGTTTAAAGCAGATACTGGCGAGTCCTAAGTAACATTTCAGAAGACTTAATTCTTAATTCTTGGTACCCTTTTGTGATTGATGTGCTAAAAAATGGAGCATGATGAGAAAGTTATAATTACTTCTGAGTAACAGGGAAGGAGACAAAGATGCAGTGAATTGCCTAAATGGAGATGGGGTTGAGAACGGGGTGATTGTTGGAGGCGGAGAGAGGATAGCCATGACATGATTTGAAAATTAGATAATTTGCTAAGGGCATTTTTGTCTTTTCACTATACATTTGAACATTTTCTATCCACATTCTAACGGTCTGGGAAAAATAAAACTTGGGTGTATGTAAAAGACCCAAAACATAGTAAGGTGTAACTAAGTGGAAATGATGTTTAGTTGAGGATAGTTATCTGTCTTTCATAAGAAAATACATCTTTAGCTCCATCTATCCTCAAGTTTTCATTGGTAGAGTTTATTTCTGGTTTTGTAAGCCAACTGTGTGCGATCAAGGCAGCTAGGTACTGTACTGCTATCACAGAGGGAAGGTTTTTCTTTGGCATGAATAACTAACTAATTCACAATTGGTATAAAAAACTATTTCACAATTATGATTTTTCACATCAACAAACAGCAACTGATGTGACGAGTAATCATATTATAATCACAAATAATGACAAGCACAGTAGGCCACAACTGCTTTTAAATTCCCCGGTTATTAAGTAGCCTTTTTGGATCAGAAGCACAAACACCAGATCCATCATTTTCAGTTTTCTTACCAGAGTGAGTATAGTAGCATTGCCTCTACTTGTCGAACTCCCATACTGCGCCCCCATCCTCTACCACATGCCACAGAAAAAATGTAAGCATAAGCTACATTTGTAAGAAAAAGTTAAATATGAAGGTCCGCATATGTTGTTAGAGGAGCTCAACTAACCTCTAGTTTTTTTGGTCATCCAAGCCTCCACCAACATGGCAGCCCCAATCCCACCAGCAATACAAGCCCCACAGAAGGCAATAGTAGAAGGTAGAGAACTACGAGGAAGGAAATAGCACTCTGGAATCTGCCTGATCTTCTTTGGGAATCGCTTCCTGACAACTGTTTTGTTGCTAGGGTCTTTCTGCATTTCAGTGCCCATGGCTTTCCAGTCCACCCATTTCAATGGGTCTCTTTGCTCTTCACTTCCCATCTTTATTGCACTCTTTCTGGACTACACGCTTAAGTCAACTCAAGGCCCGGTTGGATTCTACAAATTGTTATTGATAGCTATAAATTATCTGAGAATGAGAAAATTTATCTCAATCATCTATCTTGTGCAAAATTAATTTGTCCATTAGAGTGCTTTGCAATTTCAATTAAGGAGGAATCAACACAGCATAATAGATTGAAAGCAGGAACATAGTAACACGAATGAACACAGAACATATATACATTTGGAACAATCAAAATCAAGACAGACAATACTCACTGTAGAAATAACACCTACGCAAAATGATTGAAATTTCTTAGTCAGTAGCGGTAGCGTATACTGCCAAATGGGGACGTGTAACAAAAATAAAAGCGACAAACACATAATTGAGTGATAACAATACTCAATTGCGATTTGGTCCAGGCCAGACTATGTTACAAATCTTGATTTTTGAGACTTCTCATGTGAAGTAATAGAACAGAATTGCTACTGCAAATATGAATAAAAAAATTGAAGGTGTGTAATTTTGAGCGTATGGCCACGCTTTAGAAAGTTATCACCATGGTAGTCCGGAAATTTTTAGCTGAAAATTTCTTGGAATGTGTCTAGATCAGTATTGCTAGAATATATTTTTTGAGTAGTGTTTATTATTCTTGAATTTGTTCTATTGATGCAAAAATGCTCTACTTTGAATAACACTCCCATCTGCAACAAGCAAATAACAAATGCAACATGAAGTAAAATTGATCAGTTGTTCTTATACACAAACATGAGAGAATAAATGGAACAAAACGAGCTGTTCCCTTATGCCAACATGTAAAAAGACCCAAAACACAGCAATATTAACCCAGAAGAGAAAATGAGCAAGTATGCAATTTAGCAACAAGAGCAAACCAAGCAGAGCCAGAAACCTAATATTTGATCAATGGTTTTGATACTCAAAATGACAGAATTAATGGAAGAAAATGAGCCGACACATTATCCAAACAGATCACAACAGCATGAAATTGGAATTGAAGAGTAAAAGCAACAAGAAGAGCTGAAAAGGAGGAGTTTTCTCATGCCTTGAGCATGAAGAGAGATCAGCTGAGATAGTTCATGACAAGAGAGGGCTTGGCTTGGTTGAGCAATTGATTTTGCAGTACTAGCTAGGTCAAATATCTTGTAATACGTGGCAACTCGCCGCCACGTCATTTAAATACTACACGTGTCACCCTATTATTCGTCACGCTGTCGTGGATCTCAGGCTCAGTCACGCCTACGTTCCTTTCCCCTAATTTAACACCTTCTCCGTCTCCATATCTCTCTCTCTCCCTCTACAGTGACACCTTCGCAGATCCTCAGATTCGTACGGTTCGTTCTTCTTCGTCAACCTCTCTCTGTATTCGCTTTACTTGATCTCAGATTTGCAATTTTCAGTTATTTTTGCGAATTATAGGCCGTTTGAACTCATCTTTGATCTGACCCCTAATTTGTTCGATTTGCTGTATTGCTCGTTCTTCTCTGTTTTTTGGGATCTGAAAGTTGAGGTATTGATGGAGGATTTAGATGTATTATAGGGATCTGAGGAGGAAATTGTTTGATCAGGTGTGTGTGTGTGAGCGGTATCAGCAAACTCGTAAAAACTATCCTGTTAGTGCCGTCGATAACTGATGAATCTGGTTTACAAATCTTTTGCTCCATACTTTCTTGCAATTGTGTCATTCTATGTCTCAATTGGTGCAGTAGTATCATTTTTCAGCTGATTAGCATAGGTTGATGTATTCATTGTATGTCGAGCAAAATCTGGTTTGCTATGGATTGACATTGGAGTTTGTATACGTGCATGTGTTGATAGTCCATGATTTTTGTTGAATTTGTATGTGTTACCAATCAAATAACAGGGTTGCAACAATCACAGTTGTATGTGTGCATGGGTTGATGTCTATTGAATTTTTGCTAATTTGTGGTAGTCCATGATTTGCATTTTTGTGTTATAGTATTGTAATTTGGCATTGTTCTGCTGCGATTGCAACCTGTGTTCAAATCATGTGGACTCTTAGTTTGGAAAATGTACTTGTTTACCTACAAAGATTAGGTATGCAGTTATGATTGTGTGCTTTGATGGTTAATTTTGAGTTCATTCATAAAATGTTTTTCCCAAAACTGAATTGGAAAATTGACGATAGATTATGTATGGTTATGGTTTGCAAACTGGCTTTGGAATCGAAATATATTTCAGTCTTTTCTGTTTATCTTATGGTTGCTTATAACGTCTACTGAACTATCAAATTATTTTGTTGGTACGGTGGCTCTTTGGAGCTTAGAGTCTTAGTGGCATGCATATTGATTTTAGTTTGTGGCAGTGCCTATTTATTTGATTTAGTTTTTAATCTCTTGTGAATCTCTGCTGCAGGTTTGAGTGGTAGAGTTTAGGATAAACACGATGGGAGGTGGTTTTAGAGTACTGCATCTTGTCAGGCCTTTCCTTTCATTTCTGCCCGAAGTTCAGAGTGCTGACAGGAAAGTTCCATTCAGGGAGAAGGTCATATACACTGTGATATCTCTTTTCATTTTCTTGGTATGCAGTCAGCTCCCACTGTATGGCATACACTCGACAACAGGAGCAGATCCTTTCTATTGGATGCGTGTCATTCTTGCTTCAAACCGAGGAACTGTCATGGAGCTTGGTATCACCCCAATTGTGACATCTGGGCTAGTTATGCAGCTCCTGGCTGGGTCAAAGATCATTGAGGTTGACAACAATGTCCGTGAGGACCGTGCCCTGCTGTAAGTATGCTATTACATGTGATAGTTGACCTAATAATATTATAGGGATGATATCCAGTGGAAACCATGGTCCAACGTGAAAAGTACATCGTATAATGAAAACATGTTTTATTTTATTATCTCAGAATCCCAATCAATCATATGCATAATACACGAAAGCTGCAACATCAAACAATGGAAAGTATACTAATAACAACATCATGAAAACATGTTATAGTTTTCATTACGTGATGTTGTACATCTCATTAGGTGATGCTGCACTTCTCACAGCTTTTAGTTTTCACGTTAAGGAGTAGTTTTTACCGGATCCCATCCCTAGTATTATATTATATCTGGCCATGCTCCTATATATGTCTTTAGATGTTACATATTTGAATTAGTATCCATTCTCATTTTGCTTGCTCCATACAACCATAAGTTTTATTTTAAACATCTTTGGTGTTATATAACATTGTCAAGATTGGCCTTATGCATCTTGAGTCTATTTAAAAATCTTTTATGATGTTTGAAAATGCTAAAATCTATATATGTAGTTAGTGTTGTATATATTCCTAATTCTGATGATAATTTTTTCTTTCAGAAATGGTGCCCAGAAGTTGTTGGGTATTCTGATAGCAGTTGGTGAGGCAGTTGCCTATGTCCTCTCAGGGATGTATGGTAGTGTTGCCCAACTTGGAGTTGGAAATGCCATTCTTATAATCATACAACTCTGTTTTGCCGGTATAATTGTGATATGCCTTGATGAACTCCTTCAGAAGGGATATGGTTTGGGCTCTGGTATTTCACTATTCATAGCAACCAATATATGGTAAGTTTAATTGTCTTCTCTCTGAGGTTCACGTGTTTCAAATTTTAGTTTTCAGGGTATCCAGAGTTATTGCTAACATTACCTGAAGAGTTTGTTTCCTTTTGCAGCGAAAATATTATTTGGAAGGCATTTAGCCCAACGACAATTAACAGTGGACGAGGGGCTGAGTTTGAAGGTGCTGTTATTGCTCTCTTCCATCTCCTTATAACCAGAACGGACAAGGTTCGGGCACTTCGCGAAGCCTTTTACCGGCAGAACCTTCCAAACGTGACAAATTTGCTTGCAACTGTTTTGATCTTCCTTATTGTAATCTACTTCCAAGGGTTCCGCGTGGTTTTGCCCGTGCGGTCAAAGAATGCCCGTGGACAGCAGGGATCATATCCAATCAAGCTGTTCTACACCTCCAACATGCCCATCATTCTACAGTCTGCTCTTGTCTCCAATCTCTACTTCATCTCTCAGGTAAAGGGTTTTTATGCTAGAATCCTCAAAGTGACATTTGATGTTAATTTTTGTTTGCTCGGTCATCTAACCAACTATGTTTTTATTTGTTTATTTTGCAGCTATTGTACAGGAAGTACAGCGGCAATTTTCTTGTAAACCTTTTGGGGAAGTGGAAAGAATCTGAATACTCAGGAGGGCAATACATCCCCGTTGGTGGTATTGCATATTATATCACCGCACCATCAAGGTAATAGACTCTTGCCTTTCCCTTTCTATATGAAATTTGTTATGTTTTGTTCAAAAGTTAACATGATGTTTTCTTTGCAGCTTGGCTGATATGGCAGCTAATCCATTCCATGCACTGTTCTACCTTGTGTTTATGTTGTCAGCATGTGCCCTATTCTCAAAAACTTGGATTGAAGTTTCTGGATCCTCTGCTCGGGATGTCGCCAAGCAACTGAAGGTACTCTTTTAATCATATTTCAGTCAACCTCTTAAAGCTGCAAATTGATCCCAATATTATATGTACATCTTGAGATGAGACTTAAGAGGTGAATATATGAACAAGGCACCTCTAAATTCTTGGCTGATCTGTAGGAACAACAAATGGTGATGCCTGGACATCGGGAATCTAACTTACAGAAGGAGTTGAACCGCTACATACCAACTGCGGCTGCGTTTGGAGGCATCTGCATTGGTGCTCTGACAGTGTTGGCAGATTTCATGGGAGCAATCGGTTCAGGAACTGGTATCCTTCTGGCGGTGACAATCATCTACCAATACTTTGAGACCTTTGAGAAGGAAAGAGCCAGCGAGCTTGGCTTCTTTGGCTTCTAAGTTACAGCTATAGACTTGGATCTTGATGAAAATTTTGGTGTCAAGTGAGATATTGAAGTAGATCTCCGCCCTTTTAACACCAAAAGGTTTGAATTCAAGGTTGTAGGAGTTCATCAAAAGTTATCCTTTTTTTCCCCTTCTCGGATCCATCTCCTGAAACAGTACTTAATTTAGTTGCTATTTTGCTTCTCCTTACCCTCTCCAAAAATCAATTTACTTGTGTAATGTTGAATCTGTGAGGGACAAAATTACTAATTGGAAACTTCAAATAGGGCTTTAGAAGCTTAAACTCACGGATCATAATTGATGTCTGTTATTGATGGGTTAATGTGTTAAAATTCCACAACTCCACTGGTCAATGAGGACTTGTCATTTGCTGTCAATTCATTGCCTTCCAGAGGTTGTGAAAGGTCTATAGAATAATATGGCGTAGCCTTCTTTTTTTAAAAGAAAAACATGTTGTGACAAAATATTCGAATGGAATGGAGTTGGGGTTGTGCCTACAATACAATATCGGGCGTATTTTCTTTTTCTACGAACAGCAACTTGGTATCAGTTTTGATTTGTCAGAAAAATTAATCTACAATATTTGTCAGAACAAGGGAAACCATTTGAGACGGAGTTTGAGTTTCAACATATAAAAAAGCCAAATACAATTTATCTAATATCGATGACAACTCATGATTTCAAGTTTTGAGGAGACATTACTGGTACTTAGTAGTAGTGGCGAACCATCCCAACTGGGAAGACAAACGTTAAAGGCACATTGCTGATTGCCTTCAAAGTGGAGTTCAAAAAGGGTCTCCGTAGTCAATATCCTTAAACTTCGTTCTCACTTCGCTCATTGTCTTTATGTATATACATATATTTGGGAGCACTTCGTTTTCCAAGATTTCAAACCTATATCTGAAACTATTATGATGTGATTTTCTTATTTGGATTGTACCAATAATGATAGTAAATTGTCTTTACGCATTCTACAAGTACTTCAATATCATCATCATCTTGTTAGTTATTTATTGTCTTTTTATCTTTATCTTTAAGTTAATGTACACGTTTTTCCTTACAAATATTACTGACTAAGGACGAAAAAGTTTATTTAAGAGATATCGTCAACGTTTCATTGATCACATTTATATTTGGCTTGCTGAATAAACCAAGGTTTAATCTTAGAAAAAGTATCATTTTTATTAATAATCAATCTCACATCTATATGCACTTTGTATCATAGGCAGTAAATATTTGGCAAGGGTTACAATTCTTTCCGTACAAGAGCAATTACAACATAGACCCAATATTTGTGTTTTTTTTTAAGTTTGGAGACTTTGCAATTTCAACCCAAACCCTATATTTGCATCCCCATCTCCATTTTTGAGGTTTGCTATTATGCAGACTCACTACATTTACGCTTCCTTTATTTGATCCGCCTTTTGTTCATGTTTTTTCTCATGTTGTGGCTGGTTGCTCCAATCACAACAGTATTAGATGAAATTTGAGATTTTTTACCTTTGCTATGTCAAGTTATTATATGTGCTTGTGTGTGTGTGTTTGTGAATTTGGTGCTGATGATAATTGGATATCATTCAAGTAAAGAGAGCAAAACTAGCAACTCTATAAACGAAATTGACTAAAACAAAATAAATAAAACAAATCATCGCAATTAAGCATAACTCCTCCTACTTTGTTTTTCGGGACCACCATGACTGATTCACATGCACAACATTTTGATAATCCGACTCAATTATGACGTTAACCCTACAAATGTCCTCTTGCAAACTCCCGCCCCCACCTCAAACGGGTTAAGACTCCCCATAAATTTCTTACAAGAACCACCCCGAATACACTTCCACGTGCAAACACACTAATGCTTCAATAAGCCCCACGACTTTCACCTCAGTTGGTTGGAGAAACCCCGTGAACCTCTTATAGCAACCACCTAACACAACGCCCCAAATAATCATGTGAAACAAGCTAATCCCCCCTGAATCCTCTTATCAGATCAAATGCCTCATGACATCTAGTCCCCCAAATGGCCCAACGGGAAATCACGAAGACATATTGAAGTTTAAGAAAACCGAGACCCCATAGTTTGATGTGCTTACATAAATCTTCCCAACGCCACCAAAGAACTCCTGACCCCTCCCAATAGAGAGCCATCAACCTCATGGTCATACATAGTACAAGATTTGTTGTCTTTGCACTTTTCCACGGGATACCGCGGATGGCAGCCGGCGAAAGACAACAAACTACTAAATATTAGGTTGCCCATGATGAACCCCACATCCTCTTCCCCGAAGATGGAGAAGATCAGCAACCCTCCAATTTCCCTAATCCTCTTTTATGCATTCCTCCACACCATATTGGATACATCCGATTAGAAAGCTCACAGTACAAACTCACTTCCGATCAAGAAACCGCTGCGAACGAACTACAACCGTCAAGAAGATGGCACACGCGCCACAAAAAGCATGAGACAGGAAACCATAATCACATAATCGCGAAATCACGCCAAAAAGCGGCTAGACAAACCGCAAAATTGTAGGACTCCACTAAAAAGCGGCAAGACATTTAAAGAGAGTATTATATATTTTCTTTTATTTTAATTAAATTTTCATATTTTTCATATTAGATTGTGTACGATAACTCCAAATTGTTTTCTTGGACAATATTTATAAAATAGTGTTAAAAATGTAATTATGATGTTATTCAGTTGAATTGATATAAAACAAGGGAGGGATAAACAAGGTGGGAAAATTTTTATGTACGAACGCTTAACTCCTTTCCGCTTCTAATGAGGACTGATGGGGCATATCGACAAATTATGTCCAAACGGGGAGATAGACGAGGAGGCTCGACCTTATGGGATATGGATGCCTGCTTTACCTCGAAGCAGTAAGTTTCACGAGGCTGAAAAATGGCCCCATAATGCTAGAGGAGAGACACTCATTCCAAACAGATTAGGTCTAGGAAACTCATCTAAAGAGTAAATGGGAGTCCCAAAGGAACCTCCCAAAACAAACAATATTGAAGAAGAAAATGAGGCACTTGAGAAAGGAATACAAATTGAATCCTCATGGGAAAAATCAGAATAAGATGAATCAGGGGAGAGGCATGTAGTGGAGGATCTCAGAATTAAAAATTATCAAATTATTGAGAGTGAAAGTCAATTAGGAGGAAGAAAAGAAAAATGACCGACTCTAGAAAGGGGAGGGGGTGATTCACTGGAAGATAAACTAATAGTTAAAAATGAAGAAGGAGAATCACTTGGGGCGAGCTCTCGGGAGAGGGAAGCTCGCTACTCACCATGAGTATACTGATCTGGAACTGCCAAGGGTTGGATTCCCATCAGGTTATTCAGTTCCTTATCGGTGTGGTGAATCGGAAAAAAACCCAACATTATTTTTCTCTCTGAAACTATATGTGCTCAATCAAGAATGGAGAAAGTGTGTAGGAGAATCAATCTTAAAAGGCGCTTTGGCAGTGGAACCAGTTGGTAGAAGCGGGGGGATAGCTCTATTTTGGAAACATAAGGAAGATGTGGACATCCTCAACTCTTCGACTCATCATACAGACGCCATAGTTTATGTTTGTGAGATTTATTCCTAAAGATTGACTGGAATTCACGAGGAAACAAATAGAAATTTACGATATCGCACTTGATATTTGTTGAGAGAGCTAAAAGACAGATGTGATCTTCCAGGATGCGTAGTCGGAGGTATGAATACCATTTGCTCACATACAGAAATTAGAGGCAGAGGGAGATATCTTAACCAGCTTTTTATGGGTTTTAATGAAACTCTTTCCTATTGCAATCTTCAGGACATCCCTCTAACATGCTACGAATTACCTAGGAAAGAGGGAGAGGTACTGAAAATTGGATAGAGGCTCGTCTTGATAGAGCTGTTAGTACTGCGCAATGGAGATCCCATTTTCCAACTTCTAAATTGTATTATATGGGAAGCGCTCCCTCCGATCACGCTAGTCTTTTGCTAGAACCTGTAATTCAAATCAAACTAAGACTCAATAAGGTCTTCCGATTCGAAAACTGGTGGATCAAAGTATAAGGGTGTCGGGAGTTTGTTCAACATGCATGGTCGAATTCGGTCAGAGGTGGGTTAGGAGAACGACTCCAAAACTTGGGATTTCTATTACAAGGTTGGGGAGTTTCAATGACTAAAGTTCTAGAATATGGAATTGCTTAATTACAAAGACCGTTGTTCAAATTGCGCCCTAAAAAGATGAGCAGAGCGGTTCTCTTTATGCAGAGAAAAGCAATCTTCTAAATCAAACTCTAGACAAAAAAAAGTCTATGGAGGCAAAAATCCAAATAGTTGTGGCAACACAAAATATTTTCATGTGTGTGCGTCTCTACAGAGGAGGAAAATTTTCATTGACAAACTCCAAGGATCCTCCGGTGATTGGTACGACTGGGAGACATGTTTGCTAAACATAATTTCTGATTATTTTAATGAAATTTATTCTTCGGAGGAATGAGATGGGGAAAGAATATTAAATTTAAATCAACATATGGTTTATGAAGAAAGTAACTACTCGCTGTTGACTGAAATTATAGAGGAAAAAGTTAAAGATGCTGTTTTCAGTATGGAACCAGCCAAATCACCGGGTTCAGATGGTTTCACTCTGGGGTTCTTTCAATTTTTCTGGGAATTGCTAAAGAACGATCTAATAGCAGAAACACAACACTTCTTCAATAGTGAAATTCTTCCAGCGGGATGCAATAACACAAACCTGATCATGATCCCGAAGAAGAGAGTCCCGAGCAATATGATAGACCCTCGACCTATAGCTCTTTGCAATGTGAGATATAAAACCTCATCTAAAGTCACTAGTGTCAGAAACTTAGAGTGCCTTCATTCAAGGTTGTCTGATAATTGACAATATTTTAGTGGCTTTAAAGACAATCTTCTACCTCAAGAGAAAGAATCAGAGAAGAAATGGATAGATGACATTAAACATTGATATGAGCAAGACCTACGAGAGACTCGAATGGAGCTATATTCTGAGTGTTCTGAGTCGGCTCGAGTTTAGTAAGCACTAGACAATGCTCATCAATTCTTGCATCTCTTATGTTATATACAAAGTTACAACCATTGGTCGGTGTATTGACATTGAGGCCCCAACCATAGGTATTCGATAAGGAGACCCTATCTCCTTATTATATGTGCGGAAGTTTTGTCTAAGTTTATATCCCATTACAAGGTGCAGAATCGATTGAGAGGTGTATCGATTGTTATACAAGGACCTAGAGTATCTCACTTACTATTTGCAGATGTTAGTTATATATTCTGCAAGGCTAACACTGGGGATGCTATGACTATTAAAGAAATTCTATTCTTATATGAAGGGGTTTCGTGACTGAAAATAAACTCGCAAAAATCCACGGTCATGTTTATCCATAATACAGAAGGATATGTAAAAGAAGAAATTATCTCAACTCTCCAATTCCAAGCTAATCAGGAACCTTCTATATACATTGAGTTACCCAATATAAATGGCAGAACAAAAGAAGAGTTTTCAACTTCCTAATCGACAGGATCACTATGTGTTCCAAATCTTGGGAAACTAGATTCTTCTCAAAAGTAGGGCATGAAATTCTAATAAAGACTATTTTGCAATCTCTTCTAGTCTACACACTAAATGTATTCTTCGTTCCGGACGGGGTCTTGGAAGAAATAAAAAAATCTTGAAAAGATTCTGGTAGACATGTTCGGCTAATGGAAACATAATTATACGGAAAAAGTGGGATGCTCTATGTTCCCATAAGGAATATGGAGGCCTTGGATTTCTAGAACTTTAGAAATTTCAATTTGGATTCTTAATACAGAAGGATCAGTGAAAGAAAAAATTATCTCAACTCTCCAAATTCTCTTGTAGCTCGGGTCTTAAAGTCTCATTACTACCCGAATGGTTCGGTACTCGAATTATAACCAAAATTTGGAGAGAATAAGCAATGTTATGCCCCCATAGGGAAGATTTAAATATTGAGAATATGTGATGCACTTGTATATTATCAAATCAATCTATGTAGCGTGGCAAGAAAATATAGATAGCAAGAACGATTAACTCTATTTACATCACTAGAGTTTCAAGATGTTCAACATCCTCATCGATAGACACGGTGAACGAAAAAAAACACTTACTCGAAGGATATGCCAATGAACCAGAAACTAATGATATGATCTAATTGAAACATATAATGTGGCAATAACTTCCAGCTTTACGGCAAAACTTGGGGTACAACAACAAGAGCGACTGTTAGAGAAATGAATACAAAAAGCTTTATATAATACTGGTCCTTTCCTTCTCCCACGCAAGAACCTCTTGGAGAACCGGTGCTTGATTGACAGAGACGGTTCTGTTCTGAAAACTTCACAGCAAGCTTGGACAGATTAATGAAAGATCGGATCATATTTCACCGTGTCCACAATAGGAACAGGAGGTTTCAATTTCTCCTTATTACTGGGTTCAACTTCTAATTCACTCTCTTACAATTGTTGGTGGATCTTTCAAGTATTAGATTCAATTAGATTTGTAAAGTTGCCAATAAAAAACCACTGTATTCGTATTTTAGCAATACAAGCTTATAGCTGATAAGCCATAGTCTACTGAGCATGTATGACACATTTTGTTTCTTAGAAGATCGGGGGATTGAAAGTTCTGTAAGGCAAGCATCTAAAATTTTCTACTCACTCAAATTCATCTTGGATTATGAATAAATGTATTGTGATTACCACTATTAAGAATAAAGAAGATCTAAAACCCCGCAGAAGCAGACATGCAGCATATCTCATCAAGACCGCACCAATGACCATAAAGATATCTGCCAAAAGGAAAAGACCCACAAAGTATGTAAGAGGGAATGAATATTGGAGTCAGATATGTAAACATTCTAACATTTATACACAAATTAAGCATGACATTACACCATAATATACAATATAACTCCCCATAGCTAGGTGTATTTTATTGGATCTATATATTAGTCGAGGGAACTTAATATTTTTTATAAGAAATGTACCAAGACTTGAGCTTGAAACATTGCTCAAGGGGAATCAAACTATTTACCATCTCCAACTAAACATCATTTCCACTTAGCTACACCTAACTAGGATTTTGTATTTTTCACATACATTCAAGTTTTATTTTTTCCCACACCGTTAAAATGGGATGGAAAATGTTAAAATGTATAGTGAAAGGACAAAGATGCCCTTAGCAAATTATCTAATTTCCAAATCATGTCATGGCTATCCTCTCTCCACCTCCGTTCTCAATCTCATCTCCGATTAGGAAATTCACCATACCTCCGTCTCCTCTCTTCCCTGTTATTCAAAAGCAATCACTACATCTCCATTTTCTTCTATAAAAGCAAAAAATTGAATTTTTGTTAACAGAGAAACACAATCGGATTATGCAAAATTACAACCTTTTTAGGCCAGAAAGATAAAGGGTTTGAGAGCTATCGAGCTTCTAATTCAATCTTCAACTCATTGAGTCAAAATCGGCTTCACCTTGGTTTCTGGTCCAACATAAGAAAGAGGGTGAGGATCGGACATAGACACAGCGGTGGTCGATGTTTGGCGGTGGGTGGTCAGCGAGCTCTCCACCCGGAACTTCACGCACCGCCTCGGAGCATCCCAGATCAATGGTGAATGACCATTTTCGTATTTACCGCCAAACTTGAAATTTTTTTACTGATTTTTCTGTTTTTGTTTCTGGGTTTCGATTGAGTCCTCGACATTGTGGAAGAACCCTGAGAGTCAGATTTATGTGTTCATGTGTAGAGTGTCTTGCTTAAATTTCACGGTTGTGTTCGACTAAAATTTGTTTGAGCATAAGGTTTAAAGCAGATACTGGCGAGTCCTAAGTAACATTTCAGAAGACTTAATTCTTAATTCTTGGTACCCTTTTGTGATTGATGTGCTAAAAAATGGAGCATGATGAGAAAGTTATAATTACTTCTGAGTAACAGGGAAGGAGACAAAGATGCAGTGAATTGCCTAAATGGAGATGGGGTTGAGAACGGGGTGATTGTTGGAGGCGGAGAGAGGATAGCCATGACATGATTTGAAAATTAGATAATTTGCTAAGGGCATTTTTGTCTTTTCACTATACATTTGAACATTTTCTATCCACATTCTAACGGTCTGGGAAAAATAAAACTTGGGTGTATGTAAAAGACCCAAAACATAGTAAGGTGTAACTAAGTGGAAATGATGTTTAGTTGAGGATAGTTATCTGTCTTTCATAAGAAAATACATCTTTAGCTCCATCTATCCTCAAGTTTTCATTGGTAGAGTTTATTTCTGGTTTTGTAAGCCAACTGTGTGCGATCAAGGCAGCTAGGTACTGTACTGCTATCACAGAGGGAAGGTTTTTCTTTGGCATGAATAACTAACTAATTCACAATTGGTATAAAAAACTATTTCACAATTATGATTTTTCACATCAACAAACAGCAACTGATGTGACGAGTAATCATATTATAATCACAAATAATGACAAGCACAGTAGGCCACAACTGCTTTTAAATTCCCCGGTTATTAAGTAGCCTTTTTGGATCAGAAGCACAAACACCAGATCCATCATTTTCAGTTTTCTTACCAGAGTGAGTATAGTAGCATTGCCTCTACTTGTCGAACTCCCATACTGCGCCCCCATCCTCTACCACATGCCACAGAAAAAATGTAAGCATAAGCTACATTTGTAAGAAAAAGTTAAATATGAAGGTCCGCATATGTTGTTAGAGGAGCTCAACTAACCTCTAGTTTTTTTGGTCATCCAAGCCTCCACCAACATGGCAGCCCCAATCCCACCAGCAATACAAGCCCCACAGAAGGCAATAGTAGAAGGTAGAGAACTACGAGGAAGGAAATAGCACTCTGGAATCTGCCTGATCTTCTTTGGGAATCGCTTCCTGACAACTGTTTTGTTGCTAGGGTCTTTCTGCATTTCAGTGCCCATGGCTTTCCAGTCCACCCATTTCAATGGGTCTCTTTGCTCTTCACTTCCCATCTTTATTGCACTCTTTCTGGACTACACGCTTAAGTCAACTCAAGGCCCGGTTGGATTCTACAAATTGTTATTGATAGCTATAAATTATCTGAGAATGAGAAAATTTATCTCAATCATCTATCTTGTGCAAAATTAATTTGTCCATTAGAGTGCTTTGCAATTTCAATTAAGGAGGAATCAACACAGCATAATAGATTGAAAGCAGGAACATAGTAACACGAATGAACACAGAACATATATACATTTGGAACAATCAAAATCAAGACAGACAATACTCACTGTAGAAATAACACCTACGCAAAATGATTGAAATTTCTTAGTCAGTAGCGGTAGCGTATACTGCCAAATGGGGACGTGTAACAAAAATAAAAGCGACAAACACATAATTGAGTGATAACAATACTCAATTGCGATTTGGTCCAGGCCAGACTATGTTACAAATCTTGATTTTTGAGACTTCTCATGTGAAGTAATAGAACAGAATTGCTACTGCAAATATGAATAAAAAAATTGAAGGTGTGTAATTTTGAGCGTATGGCCACGCTTTAGAAAGTTATCACCATGGTAGTCCGGAAATTTTTAGCTGAAAATTTCTTGGAATGTGTCTAGATCAGTATTGCTAGAATATATTTTTTGAGTAGTGTTTATTATTCTTGAATTTGTTCTATTGATGCAAAAATGCTCTACTTTGAATAACACTCCCATCTGCAACAAGCAAATAACAAATGCAACATGAAGTAAAATTGATCAGTTGTTCTTATACACAAACATGAGAGAATAAATGGAACAAAACGAGCTGTTCCCTTATGCCAACATGTAAAAAGACCCAAAACACAGCAATATTAACCCAGAAGAGAAAATGAGCAAGTATGCAATTTAGCAACAAGAGCAAACCAAGCAGAGCCAGAAACCTAATATTTGATCAATGGTTTTGATACTCAAAATGACAGAATTAATGGAAGAAAATGAGCCGACACATTATCCAAACAGATCACAACAGCATGAAATTGGAATTGAAGAGTAAAAGCAACAAGAAGAGCTGAAAAGGAGGAGTTTTCTCATGCCTTGAGCATGAAGAGAGATCAGCTGAGATAGTTCATGACAAGAGAGGGCTTGGCTTGGTTGAGCAATTGATTTTGCAGTACTAGCTAGGTCAAATATCTTGTAATACGTGGCAACTCGCCGCCACGTCATTTAAATACTACACGTGTCACCCTATTATTCGTCACGCTGTCGTGGATCTCAGGCTCAGTCACGCCTACGTTCCTTTCCCCTAATTTAACACCTTCTCCGTCTCCATATCTCTCTCTCTCCCTCTACAGTGACACCTTCGCAGATCCTCAGATTCGTACGGTTCGTTCTTCTTCGTCAACCTCTCTCTGTATTCGCTTTACTTGATCTCAGATTTGCAATTTTCAGTTATTTTTGCGAATTATAGGCCGTTTGAACTCATCTTTGATCTGACCCCTAATTTGTTCGATTTGCTGTATTGCTCGTTCTTCTCTGTTTTTTGGGATCTGAAAGTTGAGGTATTGATGGAGGATTTAGATGTATTATAGGGATCTGAGGAGGAAATTGTTTGATCAGGTGTGTGTGTGTGAGCGGTATCAGCAAACTCGTAAAAACTATCCTGTTAGTGCCGTCGATAACTGATGAATCTGGTTTACAAATCTTTTGCTCCATACTTTCTTGCAATTGTGTCATTCTATGTCTCAATTGGTGCAGTAGTATCATTTTTCAGCTGATTAGCATAGGTTGATGTATTCATTGTATGTCGAGCAAAATCTGGTTTGCTATGGATTGACATTGGAGTTTGTATACGTGCATGTGTTGATAGTCCATGATTTTTGTTGAATTTGTATGTGTTACCAATCAAATAACAGGGTTGCAACAATCACAGTTGTATGTGTGCATGGGTTGATGTCTATTGAATTTTTGCTAATTTGTGGTAGTCCATGATTTGCATTTTTGTGTTATAGTATTGTAATTTGGCATTGTTCTGCTGCGATT
This sequence comes from Geranium rotundifolium, assembly GCA_963920655.1. Taxonomy (NCBI): domain Eukaryota; kingdom Viridiplantae; phylum Streptophyta; class Magnoliopsida; order Geraniales; family Geraniaceae; genus Geranium; species Geranium rotundifolium. Next base: position 27,494,853 of record OY987314.1, on the reverse strand, counting down.
GCAACCTGTGTTCAAATCATGTGGACTCTTAGTTTGGAAAATGTACTTGTTTACCTACAAAGATTAGGTATGCAGTTATGATTGTGTGCTTTGATGGTTAATTTTGAGTTCATTCATAAAATGTTTTTCCCAAAACTGAATTGGAAAATTGACGATAGATTATGTATGGTTATGGTTTGCAAACTGGCTTTGGAATCGAAATATATTTCAGTCTTTTCTGTTTATCTTATGGTTGCTTATAACGTCTACTGAACTATCAAATTATTTTGTTGGTACGGTGGCTCTTTGGAGCTTAGAGTCTTAGTGGCATGCATATTGATTTTAGTTTGTGGCAGTGCCTATTTATTTGATTTAGTTTTTAATCTCTTGTGAATCTCTGCTGCAGGTTTGAGTGGTAGAGTTTAGGATAAACACGATGGGAGGTGGTTTTAGAGTACTGCATCTTGTCAGGCCTTTCCTTTCATTTCTGCCCGAAGTTCAGAGTGCTGACAGGAAAGTTCCATTCAGGGAGAAGGTCATATACACTGTGATATCTCTTTTCATTTTCTTGGTATGCAGTCAGCTCCCACTGTATGGCATACACTCGACAACAGGAGCAGATCCTTTCTATTGGATGCGTGTCATTCTTGCTTCAAACCGAGGAACTGTCATGGAGCTTGGTATCACCCCAATTGTGACATCTGGGCTAGTTATGCAGCTCCTGGCTGGGTCAAAGATCATTGAGGTTGACAACAATGTCCGTGAGGACCGTGCCCTGCTGTAAGTATGCTATTACATGTGATAGTTGACCTAATAATATTATAGGGATGATATCCAGTGGAAACCATGGTCCAACGTGAAAAGTACATCGTATAATGAAAACATGTTTTATTTTATTATCTCAGAATCCCAATCAATCATATGCATAATACACGAAAGCTGCAACATCAAACAATGGAAAGTATACTAATAACAACATCATGAAAACATGTTATAGTTTTCATTACGTGATGTTGTACATCTCATTAGGTGATGCTGCACTTCTCACAGCTTTTAGTTTTCACGTTAAGGAGTAGTTTTTACCGGATCCCATCCCTAGTATTATATTATATCTGGCCATGCTCCTATATATGTCTTTAGATGTTACATATTTGAATTAGTATCCATTCTCATTTTGCTTGCTCCATACAACCATAAGTTTTATTTTAAACATCTTTGGTGTTATATAACATTGTCAAGATTGGCCTTATGCATCTTGAGTCTATTTAAAAATCTTTTATGATGTTTGAAAATGCTAAAATCTATATATGTAGTTAGTGTTGTATATATTCCTAATTCTGATGATAATTTTTTCTTTCAGAAATGGTGCCCAGAAGTTGTTGGGTATTCTGATAGCAGTTGGTGAGGCAGTTGCCTATGTCCTCTCAGGGATGTATGGTAGTGTTGCCCAACTTGGAGTTGGAAATGCCATTCTTATAATCATACAACTCTGTTTTGCCGGTATAATTGTGATATGCCTTGATGAACTCCTTCAGAAGGGATATGGTTTGGGCTCTGGTATTTCACTATTCATAGCAACCAATATATGGTAAGTTTAATTGTCTTCTCTCTGAGGTTCACGTGTTTCAAATTTTAGTTTTCAGGGTATCCAGAGTTATTGCTAACATTACCTGAAGAGTTTGTTTCCTTTTGCAGCGAAAATATTATTTGGAAGGCATTTAGCCCAACGACAATTAACAGTGGACGAGGGGCTGAGTTTGAAGGTGCTGTTATTGCTCTCTTCCATCTCCTTATAACCAGAACGGACAAGGTTCGGGCACTTCGCGAAGCCTTTTACCGGCAGAACCTTCCAAACGTGACAAATTTGCTTGCAACTGTTTTGATCTTCCTTATTGTAATCTACTTCCAAGGGTTCCGCGTGGTTTTGCCCGTGCGGTCAAAGAATGCCCGTGGACAGCAGGGATCATATCCAATCAAGCTGTTCTACACCTCCAACATGCCCATCATTCTACAGTCTGCTCTTGTCTCCAATCTCTACTTCATCTCTCAGGTAAAGGGTTTTTATGCTAGAATCCTCAAAGTGACATTTGATGTTAATTTTTGTTTGCTCGGTCATCTAACCAACTATGTTTTTATTTGTTTATTTTGCAGCTATTGTACAGGAAGTACAGCGGCAATTTTCTTGTAAACCTTTTGGGGAAGTGGAAAGAATCTGAATACTCAGGAGGGCAATACATCCCCGTTGGTGGTATTGCATATTATATCACCGCACCATCAAGGTAATAGACTCTTGCCTTTCCCTTTCTATATGAAATTTGTTATGTTTTGTTCAAAAGTTAACATGATGTTTTCTTTGCAGCTTGGCTGATATGGCAGCTAATCCATTCCATGCACTGTTCTACCTTGTGTTTATGTTGTCAGCATGTGCCCTATTCTCAAAAACTTGGATTGAAGTTTCTGGATCCTCTGCTCGGGATGTCGCCAAGCAACTGAAGGTACTCTTTTAATCATATTTCAGTCAACCTCTTAAAGCTGCAAATTGATCCCAATATTATATGTACATCTTGAGATGAGACTTAAGAGGTGAATATATGAACAAGGCACCTCTAAATTCTTGGCTGATCTGTAGGAACAACAAATGGTGATGCCTGGACATCGGGAATCTAACTTACAGAAGGAGTTGAACCGCTACATACCAACTGCGGCTGCGTTTGGAGGCATCTGCATTGGTGCTCTGACAGTGTTGGCAGATTTCATGGGAGCAATCGGTTCAGGAACTGGTATCCTTCTGGCGGTGACAATCATCTACCAATACTTTGAGACCTTTGAGAAGGAAAGAGCCAGCGAGCTTGGCTTCTTTGGCTTCTAAGTTACAGCTATAGACTTGGATCTTGATGAAAATTTTGGTGTCAAGTGAGATATTGAAGTAGATCTCCGCCCTTTTAACACCAAAAGGTTTGAATTCAAGGTTGTAGGAGTTCATCAAAAGTTATCCTTTTTTTCCCCTTCTCGGATCCATCTCCTGAAACAGTACTTAATTTAGTTGCTATTTTGCTTCTCCTTACCCTCTCCAAAAATCAATTTACTTGTGTAATGTTGAATCTGTGAGGGACAAAATTACTAATTGGAAACTTCAAATAGGGCTTTAGAAGCTTAAACTCACGGATCATAATTGATGTCTGTTATTGATGGGTTAATGTGTTAAAATTCCACAACTCCACTGGTCAATGAGGACTTGTCATTTGCTGTCAATTCATTGCCTTCCAGAGGTTGTGAAAGGTCTATAGAATAATATGGCGTAGCCTTCTTTTTTTAAAAGAAAAACATGTTGTGACAAAATATTCGAATGGAATGGAGTTGGGGTTGTGCCTACAATACAATATCGGGCGTATTTTCTTTTTCTACGAACAGCAACTTGGTATCAGTTTTGATTTGTCAGAAAAATTAATCTACAATATTTGTCAGAACAAGGGAAACCATTTGAGACGGAGTTTGAGTTTCAACATATAAAAAAGCCAAATACAATTTATCTAATATCGATGACAACTCATGATTTCAAGTTTTGAGGAGACATTACTGGTACTTAGTAGTAGTGGCGAACCATCCCAACTGGGAAGACAAACGTTAAAGGCACATTGCTGATTGCCTTCAAAGTGGAGTTCAAAAAGGGTCTCCGTAGTCAATATCCTTAAACTTCGTTCTCACTTCGCTCATTGTCTTTATGTATATACATATATTTGGGAGCACTTCGTTTTCCAAGATTTCAAACCTATATCTGAAACTATTATGATGTGATTTTCTTATTTGGATTGTACCAATAATGATAGTAAATTGTCTTTACGCATTCTACAAGTACTTCAATATCATCATCATCTTGTTAGTTATTTATTGTCTTTTTATCTTTATCTTTAAGTTAATGTACACGTTTTTCCTTACAAATATTACTGACTAAGGACGAAAAAGTTTATTTAAGAGATATCGTCAACGTTTCATTGATCACATTTATATTTGGCTTGCTGAATAAACCAAGGTTTAATCTTAGAAAAAGTATCATTTTTATTAATAATCAATCTCACATCTATATGCACTTTGTATCATAGGCAGTAAATATTTGGCAAGGGTTACAATTCTTTCCGTACAAGAGCAATTACAACATAGACCCAATATTTGTGTTTTTTTTTAAGTTTGGAGACTTTGCAATTTCAACCCAAACCCTATATTTGCATCCCCATCTCCATTTTTGAGGTTTGCTATTATGCAGACTCACTACATTTACGCTTCCTTTATTTGATCCGCCTTTTGTTCATGTTTTTTCTCATGTTGTGGCTGGTTGCTCCAATCACAACAGTATTAGATGAAATTTGAGATTTTTTACCTTTGCTATGTCAAGTTATTATATGTGCTTGTGTGTGTGTGTTTGTGAATTTGGTGCTGATGATAATTGGATATCATTCAAGTAAAGAGAGCAAAACTAGCAACTCTATAAACGAAATTGACTAAAACAAAATAAATAAAACAAATCATCGCAATTAAGCATAACTCCTCCTACTTTGTTTTTCGGGACCACCATGACTGATTCACATGCACAACATTTTGATAATCCGACTCAATTATGACGTTAACCCTACAAATGTCCTCTTGCAAACTCCCGCCCCCACCTCAAACGGGTTAAGACTCCCCATAAATTTCTTACAAGAACCACCCCGAATACACTTCCACGTGCAAACACACTAATGCTTCAATAAGCCCCACGACTTTCACCTCAGTTGGTTGGAGAAACCCCGTGAACCTCTTATAGCAACCACCTAACACAACGCCCCAAATAATCATGTGAAACAAGCTAATCCCCCCTGAATCCTCTTATCAGATCAAATGCCTCATGACATCTAGTCCCCCAAATGGCCCAACGGGAAATCACGAAGACATATTGAAGTTTAAGAAAACCGAGACCCCATAGTTTGATGTGCTTACATAAATCTTCCCAACGCCACCAAAGAACTCCTGACCCCTCCCAATAGAGAGCCATCAACCTCATGGTCATACATAGTACAAGATTTGTTGTCTTTGCACTTTTCCACGGGATACCGCGGATGGCAGCCGGCGAAAGACAACAAACTACTAAATATTAGGTTGCCCATGATGAACCCCACATCCTCTTCCCCGAAGATGGAGAAGATCAGCAACCCTCCAATTTCCCTAATCCTCTTTTATGCATTCCTCCACACCATATTGGATACATCCGATTAGAAAGCTCACAGTACAAACTCACTTCCGATCAAGAAACCGCTGCGAACGAACTACAACCGTCAAGAAGATGGCACACGCGCCACAAAAAGCATGAGACAGGAAACCATAATCACATAATCGCGAAATCACGCCAAAAAGCGGCTAGACAAACCGCAAAATTGTAGGACTCCACTAAAAAGCGGCAAGACATTTAAAGAGAGTATTATATATTTTCTTTTATTTTAATTAAATTTTCATATTTTTCATATTAGATTGTGTACGATAACTCCAAATTGTTTTCTTGGACAATATTTATAAAATAGTGTTAAAAATGTAATTATGATGTTATTCAGTTGAATTGATATAAAACAAGGGAGGGATAAACAAGGTGGGAAAATTTTTATGTACGAACGCTTAACTCCTTTCCGCTTCTAATGAGGACTGATGGGGCATATCGACAAATTATGTCCAAACGGGGAGATAGACGAGGAGGCTCGACCTTATGGGATATGGATGCCTGCTTTACCTCGAAGCAGTAAGTTTCACGAGGCTGAAAAATGGCCCCATAATGCTAGAGGAGAGACACTCATTCCAAACAGATTAGGTCTAGGAAACTCATCTAAAGAGTAAATGGGAGTCCCAAAGGAACCTCCCAAAACAAACAATATTGAAGAAGAAAATGAGGCACTTGAGAAAGGAATACAAATTGAATCCTCATGGGAAAAATCAGAATAAGATGAATCAGGGGAGAGGCATGTAGTGGAGGATCTCAGAATTAAAAATTATCAAATTATTGAGAGTGAAAGTCAATTAGGAGGAAGAAAAGAAAAATGACCGACTCTAGAAAGGGGAGGGGGTGATTCACTGGAAGATAAACTAATAGTTAAAAATGAAGAAGGAGAATCACTTGGGGCGAGCTCTCGGGAGAGGGAAGCTCGCTACTCACCATGAGTATACTGATCTGGAACTGCCAAGGGTTGGATTCCCATCAGGTTATTCAGTTCCTTATCGGTGTGGTGAATCGGAAAAAAACCCAACATTATTTTTCTCTCTGAAACTATATGTGCTCAATCAAGAATGGAGAAAGTGTGTAGGAGAATCAATCTTAAAAGGCGCTTTGGCAGTGGAACCAGTTGGTAGAAGCGGGGGGATAGCTCTATTTTGGAAACATAAGGAAGATGTGGACATCCTCAACTCTTCGACTCATCATACAGACGCCATAGTTTATGTTTGTGAGATTTATTCCTAAAGATTGACTGGAATTCACGAGGAAACAAATAGAAATTTACGATATCGCACTTGATATTTGTTGAGAGAGCTAAAAGACAGATGTGATCTTCCAGGATGCGTAGTCGGAGGTATGAATACCATTTGCTCACATACAGAAATTAGAGGCAGAGGGAGATATCTTAACCAGCTTTTTATGGGTTTTAATGAAACTCTTTCCTATTGCAATCTTCAGGACATCCCTCTAACATGCTACGAATTACCTAGGAAAGAGGGAGAGGTACTGAAAATTGGATAGAGGCTCGTCTTGATAGAGCTGTTAGTACTGCGCAATGGAGATCCCATTTTCCAACTTCTAAATTGTATTATATGGGAAGCGCTCCCTCCGATCACGCTAGTCTTTTGCTAGAACCTGTAATTCAAATCAAACTAAGACTCAATAAGGTCTTCCGATTCGAAAACTGGTGGATCAAAGTATAAGGGTGTCGGGAGTTTGTTCAACATGCATGGTCGAATTCGGTCAGAGGTGGGTTAGGAGAACGACTCCAAAACTTGGGATTTCTATTACAAGGTTGGGGAGTTTCAATGACTAAAGTTCTAGAATATGGAATTGCTTAATTACAAAGACCGTTGTTCAAATTGCGCCCTAAAAAGATGAGCAGAGCGGTTCTCTTTATGCAGAGAAAAGCAATCTTCTAAATCAAACTCTAGACAAAAAAAAGTCTATGGAGGCAAAAATCCAAATAGTTGTGGCAACACAAAATATTTTCATGTGTGTGCGTCTCTACAGAGGAGGAAAATTTTCATTGACAAACTCCAAGGATCCTCCGGTGATTGGTACGACTGGGAGACATGTTTGCTAAACATAATTTCTGATTATTTTAATGAAATTTATTCTTCGGAGGAATGAGATGGGGAAAGAATATTAAATTTAAATCAACATATGGTTTATGAAGAAAGTAACTACTCGCTGTTGACTGAAATTATAGAGGAAAAAGTTAAAGATGCTGTTTTCAGTATGGAACCAGCCAAATCACCGGGTTCAGATGGTTTCACTCTGGGGTTCTTTCAATTTTTCTGGGAATTGCTAAAGAACGATCTAATAGCAGAAACACAACACTTCTTCAATAGTGAAATTCTTCCAGCGGGATGCAATAACACAAACCTGATCATGATCCCGAAGAAGAGAGTCCCGAGCAATATGATAGACCCTCGACCTATAGCTCTTTGCAATGTGAGATATAAAACCTCATCTAAAGTCACTAGTGTCAGAAACTTAGAGTGCCTTCATTCAAGGTTGTCTGATAATTGACAATATTTTAGTGGCTTTAAAGACAATCTTCTACCTCAAGAGAAAGAATCAGAGAAGAAATGGATAGATGACATTAAACATTGATATGAGCAAGACCTACGAGAGACTCGAATGGAGCTATATTCTGAGTGTTCTGAGTCGGCTCGAGTTTAGTAAGCACTAGACAATGCTCATCAATTCTTGCATCTCTTATGTTATATACAAAGTTACAACCATTGGTCGGTGTATTGACATTGAGGCCCCAACCATAGGTATTCGATAAGGAGACCCTATCTCCTTATTATATGTGCGGAAGTTTTGTCTAAGTTTATATCCCATTACAAGGTGCAGAATCGATTGAGAGGTGTATCGATTGTTATACAAGGACCTAGAGTATCTCACTTACTATTTGCAGATGTTAGTTATATATTCTGCAAGGCTAACACTGGGGATGCTATGACTATTAAAGAAATTCTATTCTTATATGAAGGGGTTTCGTGACTGAAAATAAACTCGCAAAAATCCACGGTCATGTTTATCCATAATACAGAAGGATATGTAAAAGAAGAAATTATCTCAACTCTCCAATTCCAAGCTAATCAGGAACCTTCTATATACATTGAGTTACCCAATATAAATGGCAGAACAAAAGAAGAGTTTTCAACTTCCTAATCGACAGGATCACTATGTGTTCCAAATCTTGGGAAACTAGATTCTTCTCAAAAGTAGGGCATGAAATTCTAATAAAGACTATTTTGCAATCTCTTCTAGTCTACACACTAAATGTATTCTTCGTTCCGGACGGGGTCTTGGAAGAAATAAAAAAATCTTGAAAAGATTCTGGTAGACATGTTCGGCTAATGGAAACATAATTATACGGAAAAAGTGGGATGCTCTATGTTCCCATAAGGAATATGGAGGCCTTGGATTTCTAGAACTTTAGAAATTTCAATTTGGATTCTTAATACAGAAGGATCAGTGAAAGAAAAAATTATCTCAACTCTCCAAATTCTCTTGTAGCTCGGGTCTTAAAGTCTCATTACTACCCGAATGGTTCGGTCCTATCAGCCTCTCTAGGATTAAATCCAAGTTACACATGGCGAAGCATTCTAGCATCTCGGGCTCTCCTAAGAAGATGAATAAGATGAACGATTGGCCCGAGGCTGTTTCTAGCAATTTCTACACCCTGGCTCTTAGAGGATCCCCCATCCCTATCAACTATGCCTATGAATATTGAAAATCTATAGATTGCAGACCTATTCTATCAAGGGACTAGAGAGTGGAACGTATTTTGACGGTCGATTGTTGAGAGCAAAGAGCTTCAGTTTGGTGGGAAGATTTGAGTCTCTCCTGGCAGAGGCTATCATACTTAAAGAAGGTATGGAATGGGCAAGAGATTTTGGGGACGACAATGTTGTGTTCGAGACGGAATCACAAGCGCTATGGAGACTTCTTAATTTCCACGTCACCTCTCCAGCTCTAATTGGCTTTATAATTACAAATTATATTTATTTATCCTCTTTTTTTATGATGTAATTTTTAATTTTATCCCTAGATTAGGTAATAAAATAACTCATTATTTAGCTACTAATGTCTTATCGAGTTCTGATCATGAATTTAGTAGTGTTATATACCAGACACTCTACCTCGTATTGTATTAGCAGACAGTTCTTAATAAATTGAGCTCAGTCTCATTATCTTGAAAAAAGGAACCAAACATTATTTTCCAATTCTAATACTTTTGTAGGGAAGAGATCAGGTAAAAGTCATGTCTTAGAGAAAAAAGTAAGAACAACTTGTATCCATAGGATGAATTTAGTCAACGACTTATACAATTCAACATAATTATGCTGAAAATAAATAGAATAAATAACCAAAGGGTACAATAGACAAATTGACGGTTTCATTTTCAAAACCCTAGATATTCAATAAATGCTTATAGAAGTCAAATATACGGAAGCTAATTAGATGCATCCTAATTCTATTTAAACATACGGGACCGAATCAATTCCACCACACCACGAATCAATTCACAGAAACATTTCAAGTGCTCCACTCCATACAAGCAATGACAACAATGACGTCTGGTTCACTAATCATGAACGATTGTGCGTCCTAATCCAATTTTCCTACCTCTCCATATTTCCGCTAGTTTAGTATGTTTGCATTATGTATGGCCACATGCTTTTGTTTCATGACTGTCTTACAAATCAATTCATGTTGCAAGTGATAACTTGGGGTTTGTTGAGGACTTACATGACAATGGTATGTGACAAAATTTTGATATATACCTCCAATTTTTCATGTATGCATTACAATAGTATGTGTCCAATTTTTCATGGCAGAGTTTAGTTGAAATCGATCCTCCAATTTTAACAATCAATCTACTGTAATTCAATATTCCCAAAGTTGACAAAAATTATTATATTTCACAGATTCGGACGAATATCGTTCATCTAAAGATTTGCAGGTGTGGCATATGGATGTCTGTGGAATTTACAAGCCTCCATGTTTGGATGGTTTCACTCCGGTGGTAGGGATGGTGTTTCCAGATTCAATGTCTGGTATAAACTTCTACCGAACATATGCATCTGGCTATGGGTTCGTGTTTCGCTTAGGAACCCAAAAAAATTCCAAAGAAGGAGTTTTGCTAAAATATGTATTGTGTGCCAAACAAGGAGAGAGGTACGTGAAGTCCTCAGATGATGCTGATGACGAAAGGCTGATAAAACGTCAATGCGTGACAACCAGAACGGGGTGCGGAGCAATGATTTCATTCAAACTGGTCGTTGGAGTGGGGTATGTGGTAGCAAAATTTGTTGAACTATATAATCATCCTTTTTTCACGATTGCAGACTACCAGAACCTTCGTTCCAATAGAAATCTCAGCTAAATACACAAAGAATTTATCATAAATTGTCAGAAAGCGTGTCTTGGTCCGACAATGGCGCATAAGGCATGCAGTAGCTTTGTAGGTGGTTCTGAAAATGTTGGTGCCATCATTACAGATTTCCCATGAACCATTTATAAAACCTGGTTTCGTGCGCCTTCAGCTCGGAAAGAAAATCAGTTCGCCTTTCAGTGAACGGTGAAAGCAGAACAGGTTGAAGTCTCCGGCGACGTCGGGGTTGGTTTTCTTCGCCTTTGACAACATCAATCTCAGATTCAGACTCCTCGACATCGCCCTCTGATTGATAAACAATGGCCCGAGGTGATATGTTAAAATTGACAAATGGTACCAATGCACCAGTCGGCGTTGTAGACGATTGACCAGGATGTTTGGCATCCATGATAGTTGGTGGTTCGGTAGTTGGGTTTTGAAAATGTTGGTCATTGTGAGCTAAAATTGTTTGCCCATCTGTAGTCATCGTAATTGAGTGAATAGTCTCGGCTTGTGGTTGACACTTTTTTTTTCAACGATGGCATCGAATGCCGCAATGAATGTCAAGTCTTCTCAAAAAGGTTCATCAGGGTCGAAATTTGCTTTTGCAGCCTCCTTTTCAGCTATGCATCGCGTTTGGTACTTTTTAGCACCACCTAGGACATCTTCAGCTACGGACATCAACGTTCTAAACTTGGAAAATTTATTTCAAATATTGGCTTTCTAGAATGTAATTTTACCCATCACAACCTGCAACTCATATATATTATTGACAATGCACAAAAAAAAAACCAAAATGTAATTATACACACACCTTCGCAGGTGAGTCATCCTTAACGATCGTATCTAGGGTACTTTTGATACGCGCATCGACTCGTGCATGTCTCACCACTCGATCCTCGATCATGTATCCACCTCCAAATGCTCCAGAACGTTTTTCTCTCCTGATCCGCTCTTTAACTACGTCATCGTTCCACCCAATCAACGTGGGATACATACGTGGCACTATGTTACCCTCGAACTCAACTCGATCAAGATAAAATAGTTGTTTAATGAAAAATGAGATGGTCAATGTAAGAGCTATTGAAATATGGTTTCATTGACCCAGTATTGGTGATGTGTCTACCCATACCTACAAACATTGATGTACAGTGCAATATGAAACTGTACTAACCATGAGGAAAGTGATGGGGCCGTAATATCGTCTCTTGTCCTGGTTTCTTTGAGACATCCAATGCTTCTTCGAGTTCACCAGACTTTGCATGATAGGGGCACACCAGTTGAATTCGGGAACACGCGACGTCTCTTCTAGCGCACCAAAATACTTCTGGTTTGCGTACCTGCCAGTACTGTATTCAATCATAATTGTTGAAAAATAATAAGAAAATTATGCAAGAAAAGAACCTCGCCAATGTCCTGTTCAACCATTTTTTGGATGATCCCAGATATGAGGATACGACTGTTAGACGTGTTATAGTGCGCTCTCCATCTGGTCAATGCTTCGGAAGAATCACTTTGCATAACATACTCCATACTATTCGGACCACAAGGAATACCTAATGTACATTCCACATCATCTTCGGTAATGTGGAGACGTCGACCACCATCCAACAATATGGACATGCATGCGGTATCAAAAATTTCAACAAGCCAATGCCCAAGAGTAGTGGGTACACGACTAAGTGAAAAACGAAGCATGAACTCGAAACCCATATCCGGAAAAATCCTTCCTCCGATTAACAGCAAAGAACAAAGCCATAGGAGAAGAGCAAGCATCAAGGCGTGGAAAGTTGACTGGAATGTCAGCTTCTGCAACGATCGGAGCAGGCTCTGAATGGGGAGGATCATCGGGGTTTGCATTCGATGCAGTTGTAGGTATAGTGGACTATTCGTCCATAATATCAGGAGAGGACTCCGCGGTACCGTTTTGAATTCTATTTCATTCCTTCAATGGTCGTACATTAGTTTGAGCACCATTTTCATTAACCTCCTTATTTTGTATCGGTGAATGCGTACCATTGGAACCAATGATGTTTTCCTTTCATGTGGGATTTGTTGATTTCTTGCAAAAAAATTTGCCATTGTTACGTGGGGTAACGTTCTTCGTCCTCCTGTTCATCAAGCATCGCAGTGGCACCATGTCGTCGCTATCCGAATCATCAACAATGTCTTTCACATTCTGCACTAGGGCATCTGTCAAAATATATAATAACCATGTGAATCAATCAAATAAATAACTCATAAAAATTCTTCAAATATATAGAACAAAAGATGATCAGATCCTATGTTTTGTGATAAACCATAAAAAATTAACATCTCACACTAAAAATGAGAGATGTTTCAATGCGACCTGTTTCATAGAACCTACGGACTGGTGAAAATGAGACATGTTTCATGAAAAATTCGGGACTGTTGAAATCGACAATATGCAATGAAAAATTGTAGGCTATTGAAAATGAGACACGAGTCAATGAAAATGAAAGACCGATGAAAATGAGATAGTGTTTTGGCCGATTGAAAATGATACATGTTTTCGAGTCATATAGTTTCAACATATCACAAAATACATACTTCCAAAATACGTCAGGTGTGATTAACTGAAATTGAAAGACTATTTGATGAAAATGAAACAACTCATATTACCACACAACCCGCACTTCGGTGACCGTACCTCACAATATATATTCATCAATCAAAACATTATACACTGACATGGTCATACTCAATTCAAAAAAATTCCCACTCAGATAACATATTTTCCATCCTAAGTTGAACTTATGACATCCAAAATTGAATTTTACTCTAAGCTAAGTGTATATGCTAAAACATAGTTTGTCAACACCATAAATAATATGACTTGTACCTAAAATAGTGACAACTTATTTTGCATGTAAAATTCATAATGGGATAGTTCACAACATGTTGATTTCATATGACAAACGAAAATTTTTACTGTTGTAAGTGACCTATATTATATACATCACGTGTCTGCAACATGCTCACATACAAACATTGAATGCATATAATTAAACGTGTTTGGTGAACACAACTCAGAAACCATCTCTTACAATTACATGCCCCACAATGAGAGTTACCTCAATTTTGTTTGATCGGTTTATTCATAATTCTTTGGGACTTGCGATTCTCGCCGGAGATGCAACCACTTGACGACATGCTTAGTAGCTCTAGGTTGTGTTTCAGAACTCAAGGCTTGGACGATGATCGATGAAACCGTCTGGCTTTTATAAAACTTCATTAGGGCTCATGAAAATGAATCGAGCTGAATTTGGGAAGGATTGAGCCGATTTGGAAAGAATCGTGCCATAAAAGGGATACGATTATGAAATCAGATATATGGCTTTCATTGAATGGTCGTTAGGGTTCATAAGCATGAATAGAGCTGATTTTGGCAAGAATCGGGCTCATTTTGGTAAGAATCGTACAATGAAAGAGATACGATTAATGAAACTGAATATATTTGATTAACCGAGAAATCAAGAAAGAAATTGAATTGGGGATTTGGTCTGACCCGTGGGATTTACTTATATGCCCCCTAACCTGATGCACAATGATTGATATATTTTTTGGAATTACTGTATTTACATGGAATTGCCACCGAGATTCGGAAATAAATCTCAGCCGTATACTTTATGACCTAACGCCTCAATCACATTCTCCTTTTTTCGTCTAAGTGAGTTGTTCTCACTTGATTCCATGCTTAATTTTGTATATACTCAAATACATGATGATATAAAGGGGTAATTACATTTCAGTACACCCGCTGAAACCTCATTTCAGGATTGGTACCCTAAGTTTGAATTTTTTTTCCTCGATCCCCCAAGTTTAAAACGTTAGCACTTAAGTCCAATTCTGTTAAATTTATCATCCACATTCTTTTAATGACAAAACTGCCCCCGGTATAATTTATAAAAGGTATAATTATCTTATTAATGTGAAATTACCATTTTACCCTTATTAGCATACCAAACTTAACTTAGGGTTAAGGATAAATTAGTAATTTCAAAAAACAATTATAAAAACTGATACAACAAAATTATAAAGATTAAAAAATTAAAAAAAAAACTTAAGAAAAATAATATTTCACCCTTTCTTCAACCTCTCTCCATCTATTACTCAAACTTTCCCATCTTTCTTTTCTGTTTTATTTTATTCATAATCTTCAACCAAAAAATTAGAAAAACCAAACAAATTATTCATGAATTCTCAAATTATATTCATCATTACATTTTACAATTGCATTATTTGAAGAAATAAGATATCATTGATTTTGGAGAAGGAAATGGATGCTCTGATTGGCTAATCGGAGCCAACCGGTCACGCGCCGCCAGGTTTAGCAGCTACATCATCTGGATCTGGGCGAAAAGAGTTGTTGACATCGTCAGAGAGAAGGTTGTCGCCGGAAAGGGCCGCCCTCTAGTTTAAATCTAGACCCATTGTCGAAGCTTGTCGGACCTCTGGTTCTTCCTCCTCCCGGCACCGCTCTAGTTCGTCGCTTCCGGCCGATCTCGAGCGTGCTCTGATTTTGCCGACCGTGGTGAGGGTTGGAAGTGGTGAGGACTGGAAGTGGTGTAGTGAAGGCTGGAAGTGGTGTGAGAATTAGGTTAGAGAGAGTGTAGGGTAGTGTGTAATTAGGGTTAAAAGAGAGTGTAGAATTGGAATTTCATAAGGTTATTTTAAAAGTTTTAATTTTTTATTTGTTTACTTGCAAAGACCATTTTGCCCTCAATCTATTAGTTAAATTAATTATTCAATTAGAGGTAAAAGTGTAATTTTATAATTATCACAAAAATTATATAAGATTGATAATTATATACAATGGGCATTTTAGACTTTTTACAAAATACATCAGTTAAATCTAATAGAATTGGACTTAAGGGTAACGTAATGAAACCTGAGGGACTGAGCAGAAAAATATCAAACTTGAGGTATCAATTTCGGGGTGTTGTGATCTGTAACTATCCCTAATACAAGTAAGTAGTAAATAGTTGCGGGACAATTAATGGAACATGTTGAATATATTAAATTGACCCAAATACAGTTAAATTTTGCTGATCCAGAATAATAGCTTTACTTTCCTCGATGGATTTCTCATAAAGTTTTAAAACTGAAGAAATTAAATTAAATTAAATCAAACTTTAATAAGGAAACCGAAAGAATAAATTACAGTATCTGATACGATCATTCATTCAATAACATTATAAATACAGATATTAAAACAGTTTTTGTAAATAAAAACCCATATTTTAACTCCAAAATAAAATAAAAGTCCTCTAAACTGATCCAAAAGCCATACACAACTCATTAGCCAGTCCCAGCTGGCAACGAGAACATGCCTGCGGGACCCACAAGCTGCCTTACATTTATCTGGACCGGGTCCCACCACCTTGGCCCATTGATCTCACCCGATCCGTCCGAGCACAGCACACACAAGTAATCCCCCAACTCCAAAACTACCCTCCCTGACACTCTGCACTCATTACCCCTTCGCCTCACAACGGCTACGCAAATATCAGAAACAAGAAGGGGCATATATGTCATTTTTCATAGACAGTGACCTAACATTGAGTTGTTTATAATTCCCAATGCCTCCCATGCCTAGACACTGCCCCGATTCTGTCCTTTTTGGTCTTTCCACCCACTTTTGCGCCCTCAAAACGACCCAATTTTCTACATCTGTGTGCTTCGACAGTTTCTCCATAGATTTTGTGGTCAAAGCTCCATATCTCCGAATATATTTTCCAGGTAAGATTCCATAAATCTTCCAAGAACCTTCATTTTCTTGCCCCATCCATGTATTTAGTGCGTGTTCGTCATCGCACAAAAATCAATTTATTTTTCTTTGTTTTTGTTTCTGATGTTTAGGTTTCGTTTTCGGAGGAAAGCGACGCTTTGGGTGTGAAATCAAAATCAAAATCGCTTCTGTTTTCTTCAGATTCACACTACAATGACAACAAATTGACGCTCCCAGCAACTTGTTAAGAAGGTACGTTACTTTCTCGCCTCTTCCGGTTCACGGTGGTCCGGTTCGGTTCGGTTCGGTCCGGTTATTTATTATATTCTATTGGCAATTTTAGCGCGTACACGTGTAGGGTGGCAGTGTTTGTCAGTTTATATTGATTAATCTTGTCCGTTGGATCAATTCATTAGATCAGATCTCCGTCCAACGGTCACAGATCAGTAACTTAGTTAATGACCTCTTTAGCCCTATCATAAATGATCCACGTCAGATGGTGGGTCCATCTAGAATACCAATGGTATTGGAGCATTGTGTTTACATGACATTATGTAAAGCAAATTTGATTGAAACAAAAAGAGGAGTTTCTCTTCTCTTCTCTTCATCAATGGTCTTGGTCTAAAAGCTCTAAAGCCACCATCTTTGGTTTCTTTTCATCATCACAAACCCAGACCCATATCTTTTTACTTTTCTCTGTTTTCCCATTTTGATTGCTAAATCACAAACCCATATCTTATCAGCTATCATCAATCATTATACTTGTTTTTGGTAAGGAAGATGGAGTCTGTTAAGCCGTCTGCTGTGACACCGAGCAAGAGCAAACTGGCTCGTAAGTTTGCCAAAGTTCTTAACTTGAGGGCGGTTTCTGGGATTGTCCCGGACGATGGGATTCAGAGAGTGAAGGTGGGAGAGAAGCACAAGAGTAGCATTATCATAGAGGAAAAGAATACAGGAGAGGCTGAGAAGGCCTTGGAAGCCATGCTTGCTAAGCTGTTTGCGAGCATTTCCACTGTCAAGGCTTCATATGCGCAGCTGCAGTTTGCTCAGTCACCTTATGACGTTGATGGGATAAACGATGCTGATCAGGCGCTTGTGGCTGAGCTCAAGAACTTGTCCGAGTTGAAGCACTGTTATGCCAAGAAACAGTTTGATGCTTTGCCTGTGGATGCGCTGGTTTTAGCTGAAATCCAGGAGCAAAAGAGTATTTTGAAGACTTACGAGATCACGGGCAAGAAGCTTGAAGTGCAGGTGAAGGGAAAGGAATTTGAAATCGCAGCTCTCAGAGAGAAATTGGGGGAAGCAAATAGACACAACAAGTTGCTCGAGAAGAGGTTGAATCAAAGCGGGCAGTTGAGTATCCCCGACAATCTTTACCTCTCAGGCATTAGCCCTAAACATTTCAGTTCTGTTCTTCGGCACACAGTTAGGTCTGTGCAAAGCTTTGTCCGATTGCTGATTGATGAGATGAAATCTGCTTGTTGGGATGTTGATGCTGCAGCAAATTCAGTCCATTCGGGTTGCGTTTACTGGAAGCCAGACCACAAATGTTTTGCATTTGAGTCCTTTGTGTGCACACATATGTTCAGTGGTTTTGATCTCCCGAGTTTCTCCCTTACCAACATGTCCTTGCCTATAAACAAGAATCGGAACCACATCTTCTTTGAAATGTTCCGGGAAATCAAATCCGTGAAGGCAAAAGAGTACCTTGCCCAGAAACCCAAGTCAGCGTTTGCAAGATTCTGCAGGGCCAAGTACTTGAGGCTCGTCCATCCCCAGATGGAATCTGCATTTTTTGGGAACCTGAACCAGAGGAACTTCGTCAATGCTGGTAAATTCCCGGAAACCAGCTTCTTCAACGCCTTTACTGAAATGGCGAAGCGGGTCTGGCTCTTGCATTGCCTGGCATTTTCCTTCGAGCCAGCGGCTTCAATCTACACAATCAGTAGGGGAAACAGGTTTTCTGAAGTGTACATGGAAAGTGTAGCTGACGAACCATTCATTTTACCGAACAACAACAAACCAGGAACAGCACAATTTGATCCCCGGGTAGCATTTACAGTCGTTCCAGGGTTCAAGATTGGCCAAAGCGTGTTACAGTCACAGGTCTACGTCTCTCAGCTGTCCACGTGAGGTAAACGTCTCGTTTGATTTTGTAACCATAGTTTGATGGATAGATGCACAATACCCCAATTTTGTTAAATCTTAGGTAAGATCAGATGGGGAAAGGCATTGTTTAGAAATCTATTGTCTTGCATCATTGGCATATGTAATGTTGCTGGTCTGAGAATGTACATATATTATAGTACTACTACATCTGAAGGTGGGGTTTTATTTTTATATGCATTCATGTTTTGCCTATGGATTCTGTATTCTGTTTATAGCATGACACTTTGTAGAAAGAGATGAGATTAAAGGAGACAAGTTTGACTGTGCTTCTCTGAAATCTTCAGAATGACCTTTGTAAATGGACCTTAAAAAGTTAGGGATGGAGAGAAATATGCAATTTTGGTTTTAGTACAAAGTTGCAAGAATTTGGTGGATCCAACGAATTGATTTAATTATGGGGGTTTGGGCGGTGATAAGTGGGGTAGTGCAAAGATCATGCTGTTTTGTACATGTGCCAATTTATGCCCCCATACCATGTGCTGCAAGTGGTCTATCTTGATGCTAAACCATAAAAGTGCACAGTTGTGTCTTGTCATTTTAACATGCCAAGAAAATGACGCTCTTATAAGGAAGTGGCGCGTATTTGTTTACGAAGAAGATGAAAATGTGAAAGTTTGTGTAAAATGTATGTTTTTTAACCAAATTAAGAAGTTACACTTGAAATAAAAAATTATACTTTTAAAAGCATTAGAAAATTTTATTTAAATATCTATTAGAAGTTAATCGTCTTTGAGCTAAAAGAGGAGTTTATTCTAGGCCGTCTATACCGGAGTATTAAGTTTGTCTTTGTCAAGATTGTCTATGCGACTGACGAATATTTTTCAATTCTCTTTAATTAGAGATATAATTTTGTTTAATATAAACTTTATATAAAGAAGATATGGTCTTCGTAGTCTACCAATACTTTCTTAAGCAATTTTGGCTCTATTTTCTCTATTTTTGTCTCAAAACCTATAAATCTAATATGATTAGTTTGTGAGTGAGTGATCTTGTCATAAGAAAGACTATATAAACTATCAAAATGGGGATAAACTCAAATTCAAATGCTGAGTTTTTTCATTAAAAGGAGGTTTGAATAGTTTCTTACGAGGACAAAACACATTTTTGCATTATCCCTTCACGTTATGTAGATGAGAGTATACTGTTGATATGTTAAGCTATAATTTAGGAAGTTTTATGCATATACAAGTTCTCTTAAAGCCTCTTTGTATGATTCATAGAAACAATTAAACCTTGATCCCATTTTACATGATTGATTAAGATACTCTTGATATGCCGAATGCTTCTCCCAAAGTGCACGAGTTTGCGTTTCCCAAAATTCTCGTGTCAACTGCTTCCATTGAGATTCTGAGACGTATTGAAGAAGGGAGTTATGGAGGGCCCTCTCCTAGGCCCACCTTCACCCCTACATTTGAGTTTAGACCAACCGGGCCTTCTCTTGTTCATTTGAAGAAGATGATCCAACCCAATAATGTTGTTGATGGAAATGAATCATCGAAATCTTGGTCAATATTTTGGACCGAGATCGAATAGGTTCGTCAATATTTTCATCCTCAAGGTTCATCAAAAATCGGTTTCTTGTCTTTCCAATTTCATTTTCATTTTCAATCTCACTTTCACTTTTAATATATTATGGTAATTTTACTACCCGATGTAAATCTAGCTCTTGTTCTCCTATTAAGAATTTTTGCTGGTTATTCTCAATAAAACTTTACTTTCGTTAACGAAAAAAACTCACTCATGCGTAAAATTGGAACATTAATTTGTGCAATGAGTCCCTCTGTCCTCCCTCCTCCTAAACCATCCATCCCCAACCCACAGCCTTCCGACCAATCTAAAACCATTTTCACCTACCCCAACATACTATTCACCTTTGGCTTGAAGACATTTTTTTGGCACCGTTGGTACTCTTTGCGGTACCAACTCGATCTGACACCCTCTCCGGGCCCACCCAGGCCTTTCAAAGATAGCACCGTCCAAAAATCCAAGGTATATATATGGCGTAACCACCAGTACTCTAATTTTTAATATAGTACGTACACATAAGAAATAAACCTTCAAAGTTTAATCATAAAACTCGGGTTTAATCATAAGTTAATATATATGAACATTCAAAGTTAATATGAATGAAGTTCCTATTGTTTAACTTAGAAACACACTCATATCTGTTCTCAGGTGATCATATAAGATTTTTCAGTTTACTTAGCTGGATAAGCTTAACTAACATGGGCTTTTCAAAAATATTACGCAGGTCACAATATATATAACGGATTATCAGATATTATAACCAATCGTTGATCAACACGACGAATTTACGGTCATTCAAAAAATACCATTACTTTAACTCGAGTGCACTGAGTTTGGAGGGCTCATGAGATCATGATCATGTTGATTGCACACAATTTTAAAGTAGTAGCTTGAATTATGTGTTAAATAGATATTTATGTATTTTGTTTAATTTGTTACCGTTATTAGTATCATATGTATATTTGCGAAATCTTTCTTTGCTCTTATTGTTAACATTAAGACTTTAATGAAATTTCCAAGAATTATTCAACCGAGTATATATCTTTCTTTCCCGGGTTTGATCCACAACCCACATTTGGTTGATTGATCATATTTTAGCTGCCTTTTAATTTCATAATTTGACCAAATTGTTTGGGAAATTAAACCGATACGAGTTTTGTTTAATATTACTAGGACAGGACGGTGAAGGTCAATTAAATTGGTTAGGCAATTTTAATGCATGCACATGTAGAGACGGCAAAGATACCCAAATCTAACGGGTAACTCATAGACCAACACAGTTAGAAGCGGGCGAGTCAGTAATTTTGGGTATTGGGACGGATAATGGGGCAAACATGCGGGTATCTAGTCAGGTCAAGGTCGGGGTCGGGGTGACCACTACCCGCCCCGCCCCGCCCCGTTGTATGTTAAAAAAATAATAATATTATATTTAAAAGGGATAATGACATTTTGTTACACTTAACTATAGCGAAATGGCAATTTCATACCCTAACTATTTTTGTCTCTTTTTTGGTACCCTAACAAGCTTTTTGTGACAAACTATGCTTAAATGACTAAAATACCCCTAGTTTAGGAAATCAAAATAAAAGTAGTCCAATATGATTTATCAAACCATATTTAAAATGACTCAAATTTAATTTTACATTTTCAGGCATAATTGTATTTGCATCTTAAGTACAAATCAAATTAAATCAGAGGTAAAAAAAATTGAACCAATTCAATTTATAGTTTCTTACACCAAGGGTAGTTTAGGTATTTTAGACATTTTAGAGATAGGTTGTCACAAAAAATTGTTAGGGTACTAAAAAAGAGAGAAAAATAGTTAGGGTATGAAAATGTCATTTCGCTATAGTTAGGTGTTTCAAAGTGTCATTATCCCTATTTAAAAGAAAACATTACTAACTAATTAATCTTAATTAGGTTTCTCAAAAACAAATTATACTCAAGTTACAAATTTTATTCATTTGTTTTTCTATATATACCTCTTTGTTAGTTTTGATTTTTCGCGCAAACATGGTTTAGTGAGTTCTCATAATTGGTTTTGGTTGCATAGTGAGAACATCATACACTATGATAGACTTCAAACACGATATTGCAGTGGAATTTTTCTTTAAAATTAGAATAAATCCTGAATTAATTTGTGATATTGCATTGTTTATTTCTTTAAAGTCAGAGAATATGACTTGAACTGATTTAATGTTTACTTTATATTTCACACATTAATATCATGAGAAACCACCCACTAACAAATTTTTTTGTAACGGCGCACGTTTTGCGCCGTTACAAACTGTAACGGCGCACAAACCGCCGTTTTACGGTGCGTCGTTACAAAAGCACCGTTAGAGTTTGTAACGGCACCGTTTGTTTGAAACGGTAACGGCAATATTTGTAATGGCGCACTTTAAAATGTGCGTTGTTACAAAATTGATATATTTAAAAAAATAATAAAATGGAAAAAAAAAATCTAAACTAATATTATACTATTTCTTAAAATTACACAGACAATTTCATACACAAACAATTATCCATACAAAAAATATTATACAATTTCACAAACAATATTATACAATTTCAAATTAATATCTAATAATTTCAAACAATTCCTAAACTAATATTATACAATTTCTTAAAATTACACAAACAATTTTCCGAAAATTTCAACAAATATTCAAAAAAATTGTTCAACATGCACACTACAAATTATTGTAAAATCTAACATGCAATATAAAAATCAAACACCCAATTAAACCAAAAATTAAAACCTCTAAGTACATACCTTAGCAAAATATGGAAGAAAGAGAGGAAGAGAGATGGCGGAGGTGGACGGCGGAGGTGGACGGCGGCGGTGGACGACGGCGCTGGCGATAGGGAGAGGCAGGGAGAAAAAGGAGAGTAACATGCAATCTCAAAATCAAACACCCAATTAAACTTAAAATTAAAACCTCTAAGTACATACCTTAGAAAAATATGGAAGAAAGAGAGGAAGAGAGACGGCGGAGGTGGACGGTGGCGGTGGACGGCAGAGGTGGACGGCGGCGGTGGACGACGGCGGTGGCGGCAGGGAGAGGCATGGAGAAAAGGAAGAGGCAGAGCACTGGAAGAAGAAGAGGGTTCTGGGAAATTATATAATTGGATTTTGTAACAGCGCACTTTGCTATGTGCGCCGTACAAAAAAAGTTTGCGGGAAGTTTAATTTTCGCGAAATTTACCCGCAAAATTTGATTTTTCACGAAAATTTCGTTTGGCGCCACTTTTGTAACAGCGCACATAGCAAAGTGCGCCGTTACAAACTATAACCCTAAATTATTATTTTAATATTGTAGGTCCGATCGTGAATGATTAGCGGTGTTCCTGTGGTTTGATTTTCCTTAAATTTTTACAATACCACGTACATGTTATATACAACTAATTGAACGGATTCGATTCAAAAAAATATATATTAATCTACCGAACGTTTGATGATTAATGTGTTTAGGGTTTATGTTAGGTTTTACCTTCCTAAACCTTAAACTCACGCTTTCAACGAAAGTAGTTTATGTTGAAAATCAAGTTTTAATCCAACCGTACGGATTGGTGCGCAATGGATTGCTACTTCATGTGCCAAAATTTCAGTCAATTCCGATAATGTATGAACCTCGATCCAAACCGGTCAAGGGGAAGTCAACTTTGTTGACTATGAAATTTGACCATTTGTAACGGCTCACAATAGTAAAGTGCGCCGTTACAAAACTAACCCTAAATTATTATTTTACTCATGTCGGTCCGGTCGTGAATAATTAGCTGTGCTCTTGTGGTTTGATTTTTATAAAAAGTGTAATATACCAAGTACATGTTATTTACAACAGATTTAACGGTTTTGATTTAAAGAAATATATATTGATCTATTGAACGTTGGACGAGGTATGTGTTTAGGGTTTAGAATAGAGTTTACCTTCTCACGCTTTCAACGAAAGTGGTTTATGTTCAAAATCATGTTTTAATCCGACCGTACGGTTTGGAGCGCAATGTTTTATATACTTGATGTGCCAAAATTGTAGTTAATTCCGATAATGTTTGAATCTCGATTCAAACCGGTCAACCTTTATTACCTCCGTAAGTAAAGGTCAAACTCTCAGTAGAGACTTTTTTTGGGGACATGGTACATCGATTTTAATTTTTTATTAATGTACATGAATTTTAAGTCGTTTAAAATTATTATGGTAATTTTGTTCTACAATTAGCATATGAAAAGAGAATAAAAAAACCGAAATCAAGCGAAAGTCAACAATCTTGACTAGGGAGTAACTTTTTTGACCATTTGCGACGACGCACTTCCAAATGTGCACCGTTACAAAATCTTAGTAACGGCGCACTTTAAAAGGTGATGTAATGGCGCACATTAAAAGGTGCGCCGTTACAAACTAACGACATCGAAAACGGTCTGTTTTCGAACCGTTTACTCCTAACGGTCAGATTTTAATCAACGGTCAACAATTTTGTAACGGCGCACTTTTAATTTGTAACGGTGCACATTGGACGTGCGTCGTTACAACAATTAGTAACGGCGCACATTTGGCGTGCGCCGTCACAAATTGAATTTGTAACGGCGCACATACCCAAAGTGCGCCGTTACAAATGGAAAAACTAATAGTGACCCTAATTATTTTCTGGCAAAAATATGTTTTATTACATCATGTTTTATGCATAAATATGGTTTGCTATTTGTATGTAAAATTAATTGACTGATGATCATATAATGCAGAATGGGTTATAAGTGAAAATTGGAATAACGTTTGATTTTGGGACGTGTCTGGAACTTGCAAATTACATGTACCAGTCTGGGCGGGTTTTGGGACGGATTTGAAAGAAAAACATCGGGGAATAAGACAAGTTCGGGACATGGACCTAATTTTTGGGTTGGGTCTGGGATTACCAGACCTGCCTCAAACCCGTCCCAGTGTCATCCCTGTACGCGTGCTTAGAAAAAAAAAAAATATATATATATATATATACACCGATCGAGTGATTAGTTTTAATAATATCATTATTATTGTTATTATAATAATTATAATAATTATAATAATAATAATAATAATATTATTATTATATTAAAAGGTTGATCATCATTAATTGTGATTACAAAATTATCAGTTGCATGCCTTTGTGTGTGGTTATATATAATTAGACCATTCTCTCAACTGTCCCTGACAAATAACCTATACCCACAATTCTTATTTCTAGTTGACTTTGCTTTGTGGGATATAAGTATTTATGGTTTGACTTTATTAAACTAAACTGGGTTGACTTTATATGGCCCATAACTATCTCGTACGTACGTGTCTCTTCGATACTAGCATGAGAGCTTCGTTCCCTTTCTTACATATATAGATGACAAAAGGTTGATATATATGGTTGGAAACTTGGAATGTGTGTGATTTATATTTGTAATTAAGACTTAGTTCTTGTTCTATTTAGATTTAATTTTAACATTTTCTATGATAAAAATAATTGGATAATTGATTTTCTTGCAACTTTATACATGTATATATATATTTTTTTGTGTAAGATCGATTTTTAAATTGATCATAATATATAAGAAATATATGTATACAAACGGAATTTCTTATCACATGTGAAAGCATTTATATACTTGATCAAATGCTCACAATCGGTTCAAGTCAACTAAATTTTGACGTGATACATCGAGTTGAACTGAATATTTTTAATACAATATACTTTAAGGACGAATAATAAATAATACGAACTTTTTCAAAATAAATTGATGAAATTTAAATATTATTGAAAGTTTAGATCATAATGCATCGATAGTAATAAGAATCGAATCTTCAATACTTAATTTGTGATAATTTATAACAAAATATTATTCATACGTGATACGTAATTATATAACCATGTATACAAACAAGCACAATCTTTTTACACTATATATGTGTATGTGTATGTACAAACAATAATGTCATATGATACTAGTTGACACATTTACGAAACAACATATATATTCGAATAAGCACATAGTTGTAAATAGTGATGGACGAGATCGGGTTTAGTTAATGGCCGGCGCCGGGGCTTGGAACGGAGGACTCAAGAATCCGGTGAGCCCTAAGAGAGAAATGGGTCTGATTGTAATTACCAGGAACCGTTTCGTGGCCTTTGTCGCTAGGGGCTGACGGTGGCACCATGCCCTTGGCAAGGGTACTCATGAGTGCCACCCTCGGCACCTTCCTGGCCTCCATTGAAGGACACCGCAACATCATCATCATCAGCATAACAAAGACGAGACAGAGCAGCTTGCACGTGGAGCTCCTTGTTGAGGCTGTCATGGTAATTACTAATTTGTTTGGAGACAAAGAGAATGAGATGTTTTCTTGGGATGATGTTTGTGGGATCGATCGTGGAGGTTCTTATATATAGCATATGAGGGAGAGAGAGAGAGAGAGAGACGTAGGGGTCAAGTTATATTTGGCCAAGTCAATATTGGAATTTAGAGGTAGTGAAGTGTAGAGTATTGAAAACGAGGCAACAAATGCCTTAGTCGTGGATCCATGTTGTGGTTGAGTTAGGTATGCATGAACTATATATCCGACCCCGACCCCGACCCCTCTCTTTTTCTTCACTTGTTTATGTTAATTAAGAGCATAATTTGTACCATCCTTTCATGTTTAAAATACATAAGTTGACTAATTATAAGATCATCTTTGCATTTAAGTTTGAAGTTTTAGGTGTACATAATTGTTAAATAATTGTATCAAAATCAAATTTAAGTCTAAATTTTACGTACTCGTGGGCAAACAATGTATGTTATCTTTTCAATATGTGTGAGTACATAATGTAAATTCTCTTAATACAACATGCGCGCTAGATAAAGTGCAACTAGCATCAAATTCAAACTAGTAGATAGAGTGTGTTTTAACATCATTTTGATTAACAAGTTGTGTACTAAAATTTGGGCTCGACTATATTATGATGAACCAAGACCACCAAACTTATGATTTTTAAGTCCTTGGTATTGATGTATCAATAATGGGCCAACAATCCATCCTTATGAAGAAGGGAGGCATAATGTTACGACTAGACTCTCTCCTTAAGAGACCCTGTAGAGACAGAAGAGAAAAACCCAACAGAAGATGGGTAAAAGAGAATAAAAGTGAGATAGAGTCTCACATAACACAAATCCTTTCATCTATACATGTTTACGAGAAACATCTCAGCAAAACCAACATCGAAATAAAGACATGATTGATATAGGTTATGAAATTGATCCATTGGGGATCATACAGGACAAATGGACATGATGTAGCATTCAATAGGGGGCCTGCAGCCCTTAACATGAGAGTTGAGACACAACTTTCATTTGAACATTTGGGTCATTGTCAGCCTTTTCAAGGATGGTTACATATGCACTCATAGGCTAACTTGCACAAGAAATCTCTCATGCAAATTAAGACCAATCCCCAAAACCAACCCAAATACCCAATAATGTAGGTTTGTCAACAAGTGTACTTGATTTCTAGACAAGTTCTTTCCACTCCTTTCCTCTTTTGCATTGGACCCTCTATTATAAATCCCACCATACATTGCATGTAACCATAAAAATGTCGTGTATGAATTCTAAACTACTCCATAATGTGTATTTTCATGATTTCCTACTCCCCTTTCCTCCAATTTATGTCGGGTTCACATTCTTCGTCAAAACGTAATTCTTCATCCTGAATACATGTAATATGTATTATTACTACTTAATAGTGCCAATGTAAGTGAGAAGATAAAATTTTACATGAATAATAATATTTTCAATGACTCATAACTATCATATATAAAATGTTATTAAAGTTTTAAAAGAGTATACGCATCATTTTACAATAAGAGCATGCTGAGAAAATGTGTCTCAACAAAGATTAAAAAAGAAAATGTGAAGATTTGCTCTTTGTCAAAAAATGGTTTGGTATCATTTTGAATTTGATCATGAAGTTGGTTCTACTTAATTTGAACACATAACTATTCAAGGTAGCTTTCACTTGAAAGAGCAAGCAAACACTTGTGGGGAAAGGATAAACATCAATTTTAGGTTTTCTAGAAAGAGAGAGATGGCCCTTTCCCAAATGTTGTTACTAATAGTGGAAATGGTTGGCATAACTTTTAGACTTTGTAGCAATGCCATTATATAAGATGGTTACGTATAAGGCTTTACCATATGTATACATTGTGCACATGTATTAGTCCTCCTTAATTGTGCTATAAAGTTTCAAGGATGCACTCATTGGAGGCAAATCATGATAGCTATATTCTTTGTAAAACTTCATATAAACCACCAAAAATAGAAACAAAAGCTAGATGACTAAACTACATTATGCAAAAATAGCATATACAAAAAAAGAATTCCCTAATTAATTGGAATAGTTGATAAATCCAAGAAAGAAAACTAAGTTAGTAGATACGATAATATTCTAAATTTCGTAAAGTATTTCGTTAGAAAAATTAAAGCGTTTATATTAACATGATCAACAATTAGTTACGTTACATAAATAAATTTTCACTAATTTGAAGCAAAATTAAAATTGTCACGCTTTCTCGAAAAAAATCATGCATAAAAAATGGATCAAATTTGTTAAGAAAATCATGTTTTTTCAATACAGGCCAACTAAATGCATACTAAACTCTAATAATTTGATCTAATCACCTAAGAAATCTTAAATTTATGGTTGATAAAACATTGAGAAATAGAAATAGTGGCCATTACTCATAAGATTAGCATAGTGTCAATATCGAGCATGTGGACAATGAGCAAAATATTAAAACTTGTTGTGTCAAGAAAAGGCGATTTTGATGGAATAAGGAGGGTGGGAAATAATTTTGGTAATGGGTTCCATGAAATGTGGGAAAATGAAGTATATAGGGGACAAAGTGAGGAGTGTGGGATTAGTCAACCAAATTAGTCAATTAATTAATGCCACAATTTGTTATATTTTTAGTGCCTGTGATGTAATGACTTTGGGACGACCATGCCCTTAAATATTACAGATTTCTCGTTGACATTTCATACCAAATTTGTCAACTCTTCCAAATTTCAATGGGGTTCAATTTTGTTTGACCTCTACGTTAAAATGCTTATAACTAATCTAACTATATGTTGAAACAAATAATTAGTATATTATATTTAGTTATTTACTTTATAATAATGAACGTAAATAAGTGTTGAATCGTTTAATTTAATTTACAGTATTTCTGATTAAGTAGATACCCTAAATTGTCGTTAATGGGAAAACCCCAACGGTTTAATCTTCACACTCTGATTTTATTTTATTGCAGTTTGTACCACATAGTTAGTAGCTTCTCTTTTTTATATTAATAATTAGGGGAAATTCCAAATAACCCATATGTAGAATACCACTTTTTCACTTACCTCCACCACAAGATGAGTTTAGCTTCTGAACGCTACGAAGTTGTCAAAAGTGGCACTTCGACCCGACAGTGTTAATTTTTGGTCACGTGACCAGCATGTGGGTATTATTTTTTGTGAAAATGCCAAAATTACCCTTCTTTTATTTCTTTCTGATTCTTGATTCTCTGCCAGAAGAAGAAGGGCTTGATGTGGAGGTGGAAGGAGGTCATGCCGACGATATGCCCGACAACGAGGCTGTCGGAACCGATGGATCTCGCCAGCTCGGCGACGGCAGCGACAACCCTTTCGGGCGGGTAGGATTGGGTCGTCGGCAGTGAGGTAGTGGAAGGCGAGGGAGGGAGAGGAGAGCGTCGCCGGTGAGGACGACGACGTCCTCGCTGTAGACGCGGTGGCTGGTGGGGCGGTCGCGGCGGAAGTCATCTCCATCTATGCAAGGGAGATCATCGTGGATCAGAGAAATCGAGTGGATCATCTCCACCGCGACGACGACATGCATCGTCGCCGCCGACGAGCTCGCACGCGGCGAGGCAGAGCACCGGCCGGACCTGCTTTCCGCCGGCGTGGAGCGAGTACTGCATCGCCTCGTGAATCTTCACCGGGTCCTTGATCGGGACCGACGCGTCGAGTGCTCGATTCACCGATTCGGCTTTCTGGGTCATGTAATTCTTGAAATCGAAAGCTTCCTTAACCTCCTCCGTCGTCTTCGCCGCCGCCCTGTCTCCATGGCTTATCGATTGGGTCAAAATCGAGATATGGGTTTGGTCTGGTAGATTGATTCGCCACAGGACGTGACTGAACCAAAACGCCCAAACTCAAAGAACCCATTTTTAATTTACAAATATGTTGAATATATTTACGAGTTTTAGAGGGAATGTGTTTGTGTGTATATATGTATGTATATGATTAGCGGGAAGGAGATGAAGTGAACGTGATCAATGAAGAGGAGTAGAGAAAATGGGTTTTTTTAAGAGATAGGGGAAAAAGAGGAATTTAGGATTTATGTTGTTTCGGGAGGAAGAGGCTACAAGAGAGCAAAAAATCAGAAATGGAGAGAGAGAGAGAGAGAGAGAGAGAGAATTCTAATTTTTTGAAAATTTAATGGTTAGTTGAGGGCATTTTGGACTTTTCGTAAGAAAATTAACACTATCGGGTCTAAGTGCCACTTTTGGTAACTTCATGTTGTTCAGAAGCTAAATTCATCTTATGGTGGAGGTAAGTGAAAATGTGGTATTTTACAAGTAGGATAAATGGGATTTCCCCTAATAATTATGAATCTTTTTCTTCTGCTTGTTACATGAAAACCTACTAAAAAGACTGCGGTTCTAGTAAAATTTGTAATATGATTTCTTTTATAACTTGGAGAAATAAAAATATATAAGGATTGATGTAAGTCAACTGAGAGTTCATATCGACACATTTTTAGTGCTGAATTTTCCTCGTTATGTGGCTATTTGGAGCCATTTGTTCTAGTGTACGTTTTCATGTATGTTTGGTGCAATTTTTGCAGAATACAAGTGAAAATGGAGCAAAGTAGACTAAAGTTGATCAGAGAAAAAAAGAACGATGTGACGAACGTCACAATGATCTAGAGACCAGGTGACGTCATCAATCCAAATGTCACAACCATCCAGAGAGCATAAGAAGAAGGAGTGACACCAAGGTAACGCCGTCACACGAGCGTCACGACCAAGAAGAGAAGAAGTGACGTTCTGTGTGACGCCATCACACTGATCGTCACAACAACACATAGGCTATGTGACGTTCACATGTTTTTCTGGCATGGCTATAAAGAGTTTTTCGAAGTAATTTAAAACTCTTTCTCACTTTTCGACATCCATCAGTTCCAGCTCTGCTCCAGACGAAAATTGAACCTGAATCTATATCACCACACCTCAAAATTGCAAAGCTAGCAAGGAATTATCTCACGGAAACGCAGCTGAACACTACATGAGCCTCAATCTCCTCGTGGAGATCTAGAGTTTTTTTTATTTTCTCTTCACCTTTTGAGCTAATATTCTCGATTATGGTTCCTGTAATCTGCACCATGATTATGGGATAAAAACCCAATAATCATGGGTGCTATATTTAAGACGATTGTTGCTTGACAAGTTTATGAGTTTAATTGAATGGATGCATTTCTTCTATATTGGATTTTGCTTGTGTTTATGCATGAATATTGAATTAGCTACTTGATATTCATGATTTGAGTTCGAGACTAACACGAGTGGGATAGTGGGGAATTGACCGTAAGTAAGATCTAGAAGTCGGTCTTCTAGAGTTGACTTTTTGGTACAAAAATCGCTAGTTGTATTGTTTTAGAGGATCGATTATAATTTTGGAGAGGGTCGTCGATATGAAATTAGACACTACCAAAAGCAGAGTAGCGAGTAGTGTATTTATAGCGTAGACTGACTGATATTACATCTCTTCAATTGAATTCTGAACTTGGATTACAATAAGCAGTTGGTCTAGCACACGTGGTTGTTAATTAAGTGATTTCAAAACCTCTATTTATTACCGTTTACTTGTTAATTCCGTAATCGATTGACTGAATTGAACAATTCACACACACCAATTCATTATTACAATACTTCTTGCACAACTGAAATATAATTTGTCTGAATACGAGTCCTTATTTGATCTATGTAGTCTCGAGCCGGATTTTAATCGGTTTTAATTACTTGACGAATAATGATTCACGCCCTCCCATATAAGGTGCTATTGTGGAAACCAATATATAGCACTCGATCTGAATTTTAGTCGGTTTTAATTCCTCTACGAATAACGATTCACGGGTGTGAGGGAAATTGTAGGATTCCATATCTTGATACCGTGCACGAGATGAACTCATGTTGCCGGTAACTCTTCCAACATGGGCCCAACTGGTCAGTTGTAATTGAGAGAGCCCAATTACAACTGTGATCTAAATACGGGCCGGACCTTCAACACATGGTTTGGGCCAACTGAGGCTGAAACTGGTCGTCAGGAGGGAATCAAATTCAAAATAATAAAAGGAACAAACAAGATAGAGACAGTGCCTTGTAGTTGCAGCTTTGACTGATCCTTGAAAATGTTCCTTTTCTTGCAGACAGAAACAGAGAAATTCTATACATTTATATCAGCTTCTGAAATTCCCTTCGCCACGGAGACCATATTGTCCCCTCTCTCTATTTTTTATTGTTCTTGCATGATGTTTCTTTTATCATCAATCAATTTAAATTCTAATTGCAATACAACACAAACTGAAAATTCAAGGATAAGAGGAATATAGTTTCAAAAATAACAAGAGGTAATTAAAATGATGAGTTCATATCATAATTCATACAACAAGCAATAGACATACAAGGTGGTGTCCATTTCCATGGAGTGTTGTTGTGTGCATGGTGAATGTTGAGGTTCGAAGAGAAAGCCACTCTTTAAATTGGGGGAGACCAGAGGCTGCTCTGCTCGTGATCGAAATCCAACTCTGATACATCAAAGAACTTGACCAGAAGCCTGTCTGATGCTGATTTTGAAACCAGTTGAATTTTGTTGCTTCCACAACTACTACTTTTGGAGGAACACTCCGTACAGATTGAAGAAACTTGTTCTACTGTGGACATGGAGAACAATGAAGAGACTGAAACAAGTAGAAGAACATGCAAGAATTAATGATGACGTGTAACCACTGCATAACATAACACTATATATGTATATATAGTTTTTTTCTATATTTTTATAACTGCAATATCTTGTCTGAAATAACTTTTTTCACGCTTAACATAAATGAATAACTCTTTTGTTAAGGGGCAATTAAGCGAATCCCACTTACAAAAATATAAAATCAAAAAGTTGTATTTGTGTATAAAGAAAAATGTCAAACCCAACTAAGAAACTTAAACTTTTAGTTGTAAAGTCTGACCTAATATGTACGATCCAATTGTATATGTACCAATTAAATTATATTTATCATCAAAAAGCTACGTATAAAAAGTTTTAAAAGTATTCTAGTTAATTTAGAGTTCATAAAAAATTATGTTATTTAAAGAAAATAGAAGGTAGCGTAATTGCTTACAAAATTGTCGATTTCGGCCATATAGGGGCTGAAATCAACATCCTACTGCCATTATGGCTAGGTGATGTGGGTCATGGGCTGGCCCAGGCCCGGCTGGCCGAGACAGGCGACTAGGCATGCCAGTTCGGATCAAACTAATTAACTTTTTACGTTTTTAAAAAAATTAATATTTGAGAAGCTTCTCATGGAAATACATTTTTTTGTATATTTTTTAGTTTTAAGTACTTTTTTTTTGTAAAAAAAGTTGAATTATTGTGAGCCACAATTTTAAATTATTTGTTGGATCATGAATTATGAGTCATAAGGGCATCTCCAATAGTACTCGATATATTTCAAATAATACAGGGAGTGATTAACATTAAAATTGGAGTAGAGTCATTTTTCATGTTCAATTCCAACTATACTCTTTACATTTAAATACATATATTATTTTAACAATATTTATTACTTTTCAATTACGAAAAATCCGTAGAAGAGAGAGCAAAGTGAGATAAAGTGGAAGAAAAAAATAATAAAATAATAAAAGAGAGAATATGACGAGTTTCCTACATGTAAGTGAGTGAAAGAAGATATATGAAGCTCATTATTAGAGGGAATCATGTAAAGAGTTTTATTGGAGTGCATTTTTTTCATTGAGATAATACAGATTGCTGCACCTGTTATGATGCGCTGTACAACTTACTACACATATAATAAAAGGTTTAATTGCATATTAGTTAATTACATTTTTACATGTTACTTTTGTTGATTTTGCCAAACCCTTGTTGATTTCATCCCGGTTGTTGTGATGGTGGACATTGAGGCCAAACACTGAAGAAGAAGACCGTATAGGTAAGAGCACATGAACTCAGGTTGAGTTTCATTAAAGATGACGAGAGGGGCATTTTTGTTCTTTTTTTTAAAAAAAGATTTCCATCTAAAGTTTAACGTCTTTAGAGTAAAATGAAAAAACGTAATTAACTGAGATGTAGTTAAACTTTTTATAATAGGTGTAGTAAGTTGTAAAACGTGTCATAACGAGTGCAATAATATTAATTATTCTTTTTTCAATTTTACATTCTGTAAAGAAAAAGTTTTTCACTATTATGAAGAGACTTATTGAAGATGCTCTACCGACTTTAAAATATTTTTACATCCCAATTTTTTTTATTTTGATATAATGTAATTTTAATTAAATAAGTGTAAAATTTTATAGAATATGTGAATAGAACAATTAAAAATCTTTTTAAAAAAAATCTTCCAAGTCGGATTAGACTCCGAAGGCGTTGTCCAAGCTTCAGTTGCTCGTTTTTAAGGGTGGTTGTAATGTGAAATAATTGTTGGGTATTTAATATTTATGTCGTTATTTACGCAATATTAGGTATACTGCTTTAATTGAAAAAAAATCAGAGAAAATATCCATTTCACTCAGGAAATAAACGCCTTTTTTGCTTCAAATCTCATTAGCTCTCTCTTTTTCGCGAAGAAGAAGAAGAAGAAGTTGCTTGTAGCAGAGACATCAAGGCAAGGACATGGCAGGGTACAGAGGTGAAGAAGACTATGACTACCTTTTCAAGTTGGTTTTGATCGGAGATTCAGGCGTTGGCAAGTCCAATCTGCTCTCCAGGTTCACCAAGAACGAGTTCAATCTCGAGTCCAAGTCCACCATTGGCGTCGAGTTCGCTACCCGCACCCTCACCGTCGACTCCAAGGTCATCAAAGCCCAGATTTGGGACACTGCTGGCCAAGAAAGGTCGTCTTCACTCTACCATTTCTCGCTTTTCTTTTCCTTTTTCTCTTAGCTACTTTTCTATTTATGCTACTGTTGAGGAAGTTACTCTGATTTTAAGGTCTTGAGCTAGATTTGAATTTTGTTTGTTGCCTTTCTCAATTGAGAATTTAGGATGTGAGTGATCGAGATCTGTAGTGGTACAAATTGAAGTTTTGACACTGCATCAATTGTGATCTTATTAGTAAGATTGGTCTTGATTTGGTCACTCTCAACTGAATTTGGAGTGTCATGGTAGTGTACTTGTATTCCTATAATCTTCGTAGATTGAGAATGAACAACCAAAGGAAAGGGAAATGAACTTTGGTGATTGCTATCTTTCTCCAATACCACGGTGGTCCAGTCATATATGCAATCTCGATTAGGCTAAATAACTGGTTGGTCTCATTTTCAGAACATATGTCTTTTCAGAATTTGTAGGTTGTGGTTAGGTTTTCTAGACTTTGGGGCCACATATTTTCTGGTACTTCTGTGTACGGCTGGAAGATTTAAGCTTCTTACTTTGAATTCATTTGTATTCGTTTCATATTGCAACATGTGTAATGCACATCTACTGCATTACTTCACTTGTCTTCACTGCTTTTTCTCGTCCTTCTCATAGCTTGTTATTAATCGTCCTAAAAACATGTTTCTTGTTTTGACTACTATTCTTTGTCCATAACAATCCTACAACAACTAAGCATTTCTATCCCTTTAGATTTAACTGTGTGAGAGTGGAATCTGAAGCATCCCTTACTTCAAATTATATTTCAAGCCTTTTAAAATAGAGAAAGACACAAGCATTTGTGATATTCACGTAAAATTCCGTAGTAGCGTGTAAATTTGAATTTATTCTATACCAGCATCAGCATACATAACTGTACATAATATTTCTTCATTCCCTTCCCTTCCCTTCCCTGACTCAGCAAGAGTGTGATCATGCTACAAATGGAAAGAATCTGAAAAGAAAAGAATGGAAACTAGCAGGCGTAAAGTAACCTTAGCCATGGGGTTTATCCTTGTGAAAATTCATGTCATCAGGAAATGCTGTGTTTGTGTATTGGTTTCAATTATGTGCTCACTTGTATGTGCATATATGCATTTAGATTTTGAATCACAAACATACATATTTTCTTGTTATAAGTTACTCCCATGAATTATAAGCTTCAAGGTCGATCCTCTTCCTTGTACTAACTTCAGTATTTGTCTTGCTCATCACATAGGTATCGTGCCATCACCAGTGCCTACTATCGTGGAGCTGTAGGTGCACTTCTAGTCTACGATGTCACTCGCCATTCAACTTTTGAGAACGTTGACAGATGGCTGAAAGAACTGAGGAACCACACAGATCCCAACATTGTTGTGATGCTCGTTGGTAACAAATCCGATCTTCGTCACCTCGTAGCAGTCCCAACTGAAGATGGTAAGTCATATGCAGAGAAGGAGGCACTCTACTTCATGGAAACCTCAGCTCTGGAGGCAACAAACGTGGAGAGCGCATTTGCAGAAGTTCTGACTCAAATCTACCGAGTTACAGCGAAGAAGGCAGTGGAAGGAGGAGATGACGGAGCTGCTTCCGCACCATCGAAAGGAGAGAGAATAAACGTCAAGGATGATGTCTCCGCCTTGAAGAAGATGAACTGCTGCTCAACTTGAGAGCTCGAGTTGAGTCACCGCCAGTTCTGCATCTCTCCAAAGTGTTCTGTACTGGACTGTAATACATGGCATGGAGGACTGTAGGAGTAGAGTAGGCACATTCATTCTTTCCTGTACCGCTCACTTCACATACTTTGCAATGAATCCATTTACAAAGCGCTTATTGAATGCCCTGTTCACTGATTACTGAATTGGCTATGCAGGCCAGACTGTTGTGTTCAAATGGGAAGCAGAACACAAAAAAGAATGTGCAATGCGTATAATATATGACTGATATGTTGCAGTGCAGTGCCGTGCAGCAGTACAGTTAGGGGTGTTCGTTTGAATGATTATTATTGATTTTTGTAACTTCAACAAAATTATGCCTGATCAAATTTACTAACAAATTTTATATTACAATTATTACTCTGTATTTCTAAAAAGCAATTTTAATCTTGTTATATAATTTTGTGAATGTCTGTATAATTATCAATTAGGTTCTAATTTTATTATACCAAAACAACCTCAGGAAAAAGAACAATTCCTTGTCAGAAGTGGGGTTTGAACCCACGCCCTCGTTAGAGGACCAGAACTTGAGTCTGGCGCCTTAGACCACTCGGCCATCCTGACCTTGTGGTCAAATGGGTTCTATAAGACTCTACTACAAATCAGTGAGACCATAGATGAAAATTTACACTTTTTATTATTTAATTTTGTTCGGAAATACCCTATCTTGGGCGTGTACAACTTCATCAGTTCCAAATCTATGAATAAAAATTATTGTATTTTTACATCACTTCCCGTTAATAGTTTGAGAAAAATGTATTTGGGTTGTGTATCTTGTACATTTTGGGGATGATTATGAATCACGTGAGAGCATAGCAACCCTCGTGAAGGAGAGTAGACGTGTCAAACTTTTAACGAATCGCTCAAACTCGACGTGTTAATCATTCACTACAAATTCGTTATAATCGAGTTTGAGCTCAAGCCGAGCCAAGTCAAGTTTAATATTAAACTCGTTTAGTAAATCATTCGAACTCAAATACTAATGCTTAAGATTTGAGAAACTCGCAAATCAATTTGTTTATAGATAATAATTATATTATTCAAATAAAATAAATTATAAGTGATTAATATACTCAATATATTTTCTTTCTTAACATTATTTAAATGAATTTCTCATATCTCTCGGTGTAATCTATCTTTATCAATTTATATATATTAATATATACATAATAAGAATTTGTGATTAGTTAATAACTGACTATATAATATGAAAATATTTTGTGAAAAATATAAATTTTAAGAAATTTGTATCCATAAATTAATTTAAACAAGTCGATGTCAAGTTGAGCTTAAAGTAAAAATATCATTAGAGCATGAGTTGAATCCAAACCTCATGTAAAACAAGTGAGCCGAAGCCGAGCCATGACAATTTTAGGCCCACCCCCATATATGAATGACCATGTGACATGTTTCTTGAAGCTTCGCATGATGTTTCTCAATATTATCAAGACATAAACCAAATTGTTGTGGTTGATTCACAACCTTGTTTACCAAAATTGTTGACTTGCGTGTTGGCTTTGTGTTGTGGCTGATATATAAAGAATTGGGTGATTAGGTTTACTTGTTGAGATATGACTGGTCACAACTCTTTAATTAATGATGTTGGTTCAATTATTTGATGCCATTAAGATGTCATTTTCTTTGAACAAAAACTCATTCCTATCATTTTATATGAACTACACATACACAAATATAATTGAGCCCAATGTTGCATCTTCTCAGCCGCGAGCCGCGAGCCGCGACCACTTAGGGTTAAGACTAAAATATTTGCAAAGCTTTAAGATTCAAAAGTCTTGTGTTAGACATTAATTGATTCGATATTGACAAAACATATGTCCAAGCTCCATTCAAATCGTGAATGTCTAAGGATTTATATTGTATTTCCTCTTGTTTCATGTCTTCATTTGTTTTGCTCAAAAAAAAATATAATTAGAAGTTAAATAATTCTTCCTATTATTTCAAACTATACATACACAAATATGATGATATAGTTATTTTTTATTTGCATAGATTGATTAAACCTAAATGTAGATCCATGAGGGGCAGAGGGTTAGGTGTAGTGCTAAAAACACGCAAAAGTGGGCATGCACTATTATTTATTATCATGTGTAGGAAAGGAAGACATAAAAGTCAAATGAGCCACACAATGGCAATGACAATAACAATAGAAACGATTATCTATTTGGATGAGAATGGACATTTGGAGACAACTTCTGAAGTTGAGCCAACGTTGTTGTCCGAAAGTGACAAGGGCGGTCCCTTCAGTAGCCCTCCAAATAGCTCCGCTGGATCATAGTACACCTCTACTTCTTCAACCCTCAATGCCTCGTCAACCTGTCCAAAATTTATATGCATAACTATGTTAAAGTCTGACCCACCTAAAAATTTATAAACGATGACATAATAATTGTGTCAAGATATACCTTGAGAGTGGCCATGCCGATGAATTGAACCATCTCTCCAGTTGGGGCATGTCCCTTGTAGGGGCCGTCAAAGAAGCCCCAATGCCTGAACTTGAAGGTGATGAGTGGAGGCCCCGAGTACACTCCAAGAACCTCCCAAGCAAACCCGCTCGGCAAAGCTGAACGAAAAACATCATGCGATGATTCGAACGTTTCCTCGTCCGCTTTGTAGTATTGATACTCCTCCGGTAGTGAATTCTTCAACAAAGCGTTGTAGCTTCCCACTTTCAGGGTTTCTTCCCCTGTCAAACCCTCTCTACCTGCACATAAAATTTTCTTTTTAGACTATTAGAACCAGTGATCTGATACTTATACTTAATATGCATGTACGAACAAAAAGAAGAAAATCATAATTACCATTGACAAAGATCTTGAACTTTTCAGGGTTGATGGTCTTGTGATCTTGCAAGCGGACCTTGTGGGAGAGCTCCATTTCCCATGACTTGACGGCGTTTTGTACTATCTCTTCTAGTGACCCTTTTGGCCATTCCTGCACGTACCAAAACCTTAACATCATATATGATACGCTTCTTTCTTATGTTTTTACAGAGAGACTGTTTTTTTCTGACACTCAAACGCCTTCATTAATTAAATGAAATTAAGATTTAAGAGCGTGCATGCCTTAGTTCTTCCTTGTTCGAAGAGCTCGTTGACAAGATCATAGGCGGGAGGAGCGCCGTGTCGCCACACGGTGTTCTCTTCTCCTTCTCCGTGCAAGAAAGAGCGATACTTGTCTCCTAAATCTTTGCTGGCCATTGATATGATCTTCTCCTTGTTATTAGAGAAAAAGTTTCTTATGAGGACACATAAATGGTGTGCTTGAGATGGGTTTTTATTTATAGAGAGATTGCTTAATTAATATTATCTTTGATGCATGTATTAACTTAGTACTTGTTGATGATGGATCACATGTATCTTGCCTAAATACAAATAATATAGTGAAGATCCTTTCCTATTACTCTGCCAATTGACTATGTCCACATGGTCGCTGATCAGAATTAAGTAATAGCAAGTTGACAAAATAATTAAAGGTAATATTTGGTTTCCAAAATACAAACTTGTGTAATAATGCATTAATGTAGAGAACAGAGTACATATTATGTTTCTTTGTTTTGTTGATATGAAAAGAGTGTGCATGTATGTATATACACATTTCTAGAATCAATTAATAGGAGCGGCAACTGCAGATAGGTTCGTGGCAAGTTTTCCTCACCCCTCGATCCCCGTTCCATACCCAAATCTCATCATCTCTTTATCTAAACTTGTCTGGCTTCTGATTACTGAGTACAAAGAATATTTATTTTTCAAAATAAAAACTATTTTTTAATTGTAAAATCAAAAATAATATTTTTGATTTTTTAAATAGAAGTAAAGTGGTCAACGTCATTAATTGAAATTTGTTTTAATTATTAGGAATCATCAAAAAGTCCCATTATGAAAACATTTATAAGATTTTATTTCCCTTTTCTTTAAGTTCACCGAACATTTTCTTCTTATTCGTTGTTGTATTCTTGGGGCAATTAACTACACGGGGTCAATGATCGTCTTAAGAATTCAGTTTACCGTACTTTGACAAAAAACCAACATCTTCTCATTTTTCCTTTCCCTACTAGATGTAGGTTAAGTTATATCAAATTGTTACTATTTTTATCAGCAAATCAATATCGAGTTACTATATCATGTTATTACATTAAAGAGAAAATCTCATTTAACACTCTTAAGTGTAGGTGCACTTACTTCCGCTTAGATTTAAACTAGACTTTTTGGGTCACTTAGATTTTAAAAAAAACCTCACTTAAACCCTCTCCGTTAGTTTTCTTAAAACATTTATGTTAACTTTTTATGAAATCACGAAAATGTACGTGTATTACAAAATTAAAATAAATAAAAATTATTTTGTACTTAGATATTTCAAATTTTCTTATAAAAAATAAACATTTGAAATATTTTAGTATTTGATTTTTTTTAAAATCGATTTTAAGCATCTTTTTTTATATATTTTTAAAAATACTAACATATTTTTATTCTTTATTTTTACAATAAAAATTGAAAAAAAAATAAGTTCAAAATAATTTTTATTTATTTTTATATTTGTAATACAAGGGCATTTTCTTTATTTCACAAAAAATTAACATAAGTTTAAAAAAAAAAGAGAAGCTCACATTTGTTTTAAACATGATTTCTGGAGCCTTTAAATTTTAAAAAGTCTCACTTAACCCCTATCCGTTAAGCTTTTTGAAAAATTCTCTTAACTTATTTTTGAATGACAAAAATGACATTGTATTAAAATGTTTCAAATAAATAAATAAATTTATTTTGGACTTATTTTTTCTAATTTTTTTTGTATAAAACAAAAAATAAAAATGATTTCTATTTTTTTTAAAAAGAAATTTAGATTTTTTTTATAAAAAAGCTAACATAAATTTTAGTGAAAAGTTCACTTACCTCCCTCGAACTTTACACGATTTTCACTTAGTTTCCTCGTAAAAAAAATCCTTATGTGAAGTTCTTGTAGTTTATTAATTTTTCATTTAGGTCTGATGGTGTTAGTTTTTGGTCATGTGATCAGCACATGATTGCCATTTTTTGTGAAAATGGTAAAAATGTCCTCCTGTAAAAACATGAGTTTCTCTAATTTGCCCTGCCTTCTCTATTCCTCTCTTTCAGGGCCACAAACCATCTCTTGGCCAACACCGAGATCGACGATGCGCCCGTCGCCAAGCCCTTTCTGCCGCCGGCGGTGGTTTTCGCAAGGCTCGACCTGAGCAGCTCTGTCCTTGACCTAAAGTCCCGGTTCGAGATCTACGGCCCGATCATGCGCATCAGGATCGACCGTAGTACACGAGCTTCCAAATCTAGGTCCCCTTGGTCGTCGCCAGGCTCG
The DNA here is from genome assembly GCA_963920655.1 of Geranium rotundifolium. Classification (NCBI taxonomy): domain Eukaryota; kingdom Viridiplantae; phylum Streptophyta; class Magnoliopsida; order Geraniales; family Geraniaceae; genus Geranium; species Geranium rotundifolium. Next base: position 27,452,553 of record OY987314.1, on the reverse strand, counting down.
AACCGAGCAGCTTCGTCCTTGACCTCGAGATCTACGGCCCGATATCGCGCATCAGGATCAACCATAGTACACGAGTTTCCAAATCTGGGTCTCCTCTGTTATCGATGCTTTTGGGGTTTCTTGAAGAAAGAAGCTTAAGCTTAAGGAAAGACGATGAGGCGTCATGGAGGAGCGACGTCGTGGTGTAGGACTCGCCCACGAAATCATCGTTGTTTTTGGATCCCCAAAATCGCAGGCCACTGATAGAATTGGAGAAGTCAACTTCAAGTCCAAATATCCCATGGTTGAAGACGATGGCAACGTCGTCGTTTTTGGTTATTTCTGTCCAAATTGGAATATAAATAATCGAAGAAATTTTTTTGCTGAATTGTGTGTTGGCCTAATGGCAAGGTGAGCTTGATACAAATAAGAGTATTTTGTTTCGAGCCTAGTTGAGTTTGTTATATTTGTAAGGGATAATTCAAGGTGGCTACACCTGGATATTGTTGTTTTCCACGTGGGTACGCCTAAAATTTTTTTTTCCAGCTGACTACGCCTAGAATATGTAAAATTTTCACTTTGCACTTTCCGTCCATTTCTGTTAGTTTTAACTTTTTTTCCATGTGAAATGACTAAAATGCCCTTAAGGCTAAAAGAGTTATTATAATTTGATTGAAAAGACTAAAATGCCCTTAAGGCTAAAAGAGTTATTATAATTTGATTGAAAAGACTAAAATGCCCTCACCTAGTCATCTAATTTTTAAAGACATGCCACTCACTCTCTTTCTCATTTCATCCATCCTCCCTCTCCCTATCGCACACCGATTGTCACATCAATTTATGGTGATGCGACACAGCGTCGTCGCGGAGCTCCGGGAGTGGCACAACGGCGACGACGGCCGGTGGAGCGGTGGAGATTGGAGGTGGGTTCGACGAGGACGGTGGAGAGGAGCTTGATGGTGATGGAGATAGATAGTAGCCGAGCTCTCTCCGGTTGCCGGCGACGACGACGATGTCCCTTTCCGGCGAATTCGCAGGCGACGGGGAGGTCGATGATGGTTTGACTCCAGTCGTTGCACGAGAGATCGAAACCTGGGTACCCACAACGCTCAGGTTGACTTTGACTTTTGTTGAGCCGGAAAGGGAATCGATCGTCGGAGCCCCGATGCCACAACTGGATCTCTGGAAGGTTTGGGACCGAACCGTGGTCGTGGTCGCAATACAAAGCATGGAAAAGAACATAAACAATTGGAGCCACGGGGATTTTAATTTAACCATGTTTAAGATTTGGTTTTGAGACTGTGAAGCTCAAAAATGTTGCTTAATGATTCTGATTTTAAGGCAGGTAACATGATGGGAACAAGTTTATTTGTAATATTATAAAAATGTGGGATAATTCCAGGAGGCTGCACCTAGATATTGCTGTTTTTCAGGTGGGTGCACCTGACTACACCTAAAATGTGCAAAATTTTCACTTTGCAATTTCCGTCCAATTCTGTTAGTTTTTAACGTTTTTTTCATGTGAAATGACTAAAATTACCTTAAGGTTAAATGAGTTATTATAATTGAATTGAAAATATTAAAATGCCCTCACCTATTCATCTAATTTTCAAACTTATGGCACTCCCTCTCTCTTCTCTCTTTTTTCTCTCACCCCCTCACCGGCCACACTCGCCGAAAAATAAAAAAAAACTCAGTGGCTGCAATTCTCAAACCCTAACCTTAAGCCCCAATCGGAGAAATCAGTTACAGTGCAGAGCGGCAGATCCGACAGTCAGGAGCAGGGGAGGCACTACAGGGGCGTCAGGCAACGGCCGTGGGGGAAGTTCGCGGCGGAGATCTGAGACCCGACCCGCCGCGGGACGTGGGTCTTGCTTGGGACCTTTGACACGGCTCTCGAAGCCGCCAAAGCCTACGACCGAGCCGCCTTCAAGCTCCGCGACTCAAAGGCGATCCTCAACTTCCCGCTCAAAGCCGGCCGGTCTCCGCCGCCGAGCCCAAGAAGCGCCGCCGGGAGGCCCATGCCGAGCCCACGGTGGCACCGGCAAAGAAGGAGAAAATAAACACGAAAAAACAAATAAAAGAACTTACTGAAACGACGACGTATAATAATTACTGTAACAAAGAAAAGGCATCGTAGGGACAGATACAAGTAAACAATTGAATGAAACGACGACGTATAGTGACTGTGACGGGGACGGTGCTCCGTTGACGCCGTCAACGTGGAAGGGGTTTTGGGAGTGTGAGGCGAGCGAGATGTTCAACGTGCCGCTACTGTCACCGTTGCCTCCTCACCCGCATATGGGTTACTCGCAGCTCATGGTCATTTGAGGAATTAGTTTGTTCTAGGAAGGTATATGTGCATTTTGAAGGAATTATTAGAGGATTCCAATCATATAATTTCATGCCCATACAAGAAATTAACCTCAAATATCCGAAATAATTTGGATCTTGCATGATCATGAATTGATCACGAGATCTTAGACTAGAATAAAACTTTAAGTTTACCTTAATTTTAAATCTCTCTGTTACTAAATAGTATTTAGTAACATCTAAAGAACGTCTACACAGGAAGAGCAATCCGGGGATACTCACCACGATCCTTACTAGAAGATCGAAGCAAGCAAAACGGACGGAGCAAGGAGGAGGGAGGTGGCCGGCGGCTAGGAGAGAGAAAAAGGGGAGCTAGGGTTTTGGAAAATAATTCCTTTAATTTTAAGATCTGAAAATTACCCTTTTATAACCCTTATTTGGACTTTAATTAATTAAAAGCCTTAATGGGTTTAAAGCCCAAAGCTTTTAATTAATTATGTAGAGAAGCCCATTCTGGCTAGGTCCAGTTTAGCTAATTTAATTAAATCTACTTAATTAGATTATAATTAATTAGTCCTACTAAACCATTCTTGATTTCCGGTTTAATCCTAAACCGAAATCGGTCTAATCCAGTTTAATTCAAAACCGGATTTTGTCTCTCTCATGTTTCCTCCATATGATTCCATCCGTTTTACTCAACCTTTAGTGTGTGACCCTCTAGGCTCACGACACGTCGGCGGACTGGTAAAATTACCATTTTACCCTTTTCATCATGAGTGGCCTCTAGCAAGACATCATGATTACCCAACGCTTGTGATTATCGTGATTTCGACTTAACCTTGTCGTACATGAATCTATCCTTTTATCCTCTTGATATCTTTGACAACCACGAGGCATAGACAAGTCATCCTCGTTCTATTGTCTTGTTTCTTGATTCTGAGTTAACTGAATTATAACTGATACTATGTATCGACTGCATGACCATGTTATTGTATTTCAGTTGTACTCATCAAGTGGCCTAAACTGATATCTGCTCACACGTCCGTATGAGGGATAAATCCTTCAGCGATCCATTGAGTCAACTTATGTAACTTGTGATCGAGCCAATCACAGTCGTTATTGTAAGCCTTTTACAGGAGACGTTAGACTGAGTCAAACTCGTCACTCATTACATATTGACCTCAATGGTCCTTCTGTCTGAGGATGTGATTTCATGCGCCGACATATGAGTATGTTCATGACTGTTTCTATGTAACATACTTACGATCGGGTCGTCATATATCACCCCTGACTGGTGATACTATGACCTAACTCTGGCCCCCTTCTGGCCATGATCAGTAGAGCGTGATCATTTAGAGTTAGCCTCATACCGATCGCTTCTTATGAAGCTATTCTGATCGGGGACTACTTAACTAAGATTTTATCTGATCTGTAGATCTACTATTATGTGTTGACACATCAATGATACAAATCAACTTATACTTAAGATATTACTACAACACTTAGTAATATGAATGCCGATTTTATTTCAACTAATAATCTTTATTACATGATTAGATTGAAAATACATTGTGCTAGGGCACAAAAACCCAACACATTTCTATTGATTTTTTTTTTTGTGGTCTTGTTTTATTTCCGCCGCGAACTTCCCCCACGGCTGTTGCCTGACGCCCCTGTAATGCCTCCTCTGCTCCTGACCGTCGGATCTACCGCTATGCACTGTAACTTATTTCTCCGATTGTGGCTTAGGGTTAGGGTTTGAGAACTGCAGCCACTATGTCTTGTTTATTTTTCGGCGAGTATGGCTGGTGAGGGGGTGACAGAGACAAAAGAGAGAAGAGAGAGGGAGGGGCATAAGTTTGAAAATTAGATGAATATGTGAGGGCATTTTAGTCTTTTCAATTCAATTATAATAACTCATTTAACCTTAAGGGCATTTTAGTCATTTCACATGAAAAAACGTTATAAACTAACAGAATTGGACGGAAAGTGCAAAGTGAAAATTCTGCACATTTTAGGTGTAGTCAGGTGAAAAAAAAAATTCTAGATTCACCCACCTGAAAAACAGCAATATCTAAATATAGCCTCCTGAAATTATCTCTAAAATTGTTAATCATGGTCAGTTGTGAATGTGACCTCTCACTTTATAAATTGTAAAATTTTTGTGCATATATTTTTTATGGGAATGTTTTTTTTTGAAGTACAGAGTTTGAATTGACTTAGTGTATGGGTATTGTTGGAGCCAACCACAACAATTTTGGTTGGTTGTTAATGTAAACTGAAGTCAATGGTATCTAAAATTAGTTTGGAATGTTGAAAATGTGTGGGTAATTTTGGAAATCTATGGAAGGAATAAGAAAATTTTGTATTTTGATCTCTGATCATATGTTTTGAAATGAATCCAAATTTATTTCAAAGGGGATGAGATGGTGGTGGAGTTGCAGAGACAAAGAGTGTTGAGAGAGAAGAATGGCATGTCTTTGAAAATTAGATGAATATGTGAGGGCATTTTAGTTTTTTCAATCCAATTATAATCTCTTTCAAACTTAAGAACATTTCAGTCATTTCACATGAAAAAAACATTAAAAACTAACAGAATTGGACGTAAAGTGTAAAGTAAAGTTTTTGCACATTCCAGGCGTAGCCAGGTGAAAAAAAATACTCTAGGTGTACCCACGTGAAAAACAACAATATCTAGGTGTAGCCAGCTGGAATTATCCCTATTTTTAATATATAAAACGACGTCTTATTGCGCCCCACTCATCGTGTAAAGTTTGAGAGAGAACTTTTCCCTATTTTTTATTTTTGTTACAAAAAAATAGGTTCAAAATAACTTATTTCAAATTTTTTTAATATAAGGGCATTTTTTCGTTTTTCCACAAAAAATTAACATAATTTTTCAAAACACCTTATGGGGATAGGTTAGATGAAACTTTTTAAAACTTAGGCTCCGGAAGTGGTGCTTAAGCCAAAGAAGAGTTAAGTGAGAATCAACTAAATTTATGGGGAAAGTAAGTGAGCTTTTCCCCTAAAAGAACTAACAAATAGTGTTAAGTGAGACTTTTTAAAAATTAAAGGTCTCCAAAAATCGAGTTTAAATTTATGGGGAGTTAAGTGAGAATCAACTAAAGTTAGGAAATATTAATTAATAAAATAAAAGTATTGTTTAAATTTGTTTTCATACTACAATATGGATAATTATTTGGTTGAATATTTTTTTTAAGGTAAAAATGAATTTTATTAAATAAATAACAACTAACCCGATATCACGCTGGACAACTGAAGTTACAGATGGTGGGACAAGCCACTCACCATAATCCCAACACGAGTGCCAATTCGTGAGCCATTTGATTACGAGCAACATAAATAAAAAAATATGTTCTGATAGTGGATAATAAGTTGATTTCTCCAAAGTTGTTCAACTCGACCCGTTTAACATCATGTAGAGTTACGACCTTCAACTCATGCGAATGGAGAAACCTTGTGATCCCACTGTAGCTTTAAATAGCCATCCATGGTAACTCTGGATGCTAATCGACTCGAACCAGTTAGCATCATGCAGAGCCACGGCCTCGATCTCATACAAATGGAGAAACCACATAATCTTGTTGCATACCGCCTTAAATCAGCTTTCTCGATTAACCCTGCGATCAACTTGAGATCGCGAATCATTAAAAATTCAAGTTCTCCCAGCCCATTAGGCTGATCAACCCATCGATGTTAGAGACTCCCTGTACCGATCCCAATGGGACACCCATGTGATGTATTGAAGTTTAAGAAAGCCAAGACTTCCTAATTCAGTATGCTTGCATAAATTTGCCTACCAACGCCAGAAAACTCCAGTTTCATCCCAGTACCGATTTATCAACCAACCAAAACCGCAGAAAGAAAATCGCCAGAGTTTTCTGGCCCTTCCTCTGATAAGCTCCGCCCCAATCTGTCTGCTCTCACTGCCCCGATCACCACCATTCACACAACAAGATGTTCGTCTCTGCCCATCCACCGCTGACCCCCTCCCGAACTCGTCTCTCCTCATAGATGATATCAAAATAATACCCCCACACTTTTACCATCGCAAACGTAACTAACTCCTGAACCAGACTTCGCCGGTCAAATCTGACCTCGCCCCAGCTTCGACGAAACAAATCCGAGCACCTCCCTTTATATCGTACACCGAACCGGTCGCGTAACTCCCTAATTGGACATACCTCGACAACGTAGTCGAGACAAGAGTAAATCCTAATTTTAAGGTACAGCCCGCTGGTAAATTTATAATTTTGATATACTTGGTTTGGTTGAATTGTTCAATTATATTGATTAACCAATACATATCCAATAAAATAATAATACATTTTCCAAAAAAAGAAAACAAAATAATAATATGAAAATACACACATAATTAAAGACGATAAATTTCCACATTCTAAAATATTCAATTTGACGAGTAGTTAAACATCACCCTAATGCGTGTATATATCCATACAAAATAAAGGGAAAATTTTATATAACCCTTTAACTATAAGTAAGTTTCACGTGAATTTCATTAAGGACAAAACCAACCTGAAGGTGATCTAAATATCAAAAAGTTTCACTTGTGAAATGAAGAAAATATTTTTGTACGTGAAAAATTAAAATAAACAAGTAAAAATAATTTTCAACTTTTTTTTATAATTTTCTCATTGTAAAAAATAAAGAGTAAAATTTTGTTAGCAGTCAAAATAATTTTTGAAAAGTTATTTTTATAAAAATATTTTAAATATTTTTTTATTTTTGAACATCGTTATTTATTTTTAAAAAATATTAATACTAAAATATTTTTTTATTCTTTGTTTTTGTAAAAAAATTAGAAAAAAATAATTTAAAAATAATTTTTATTTATTTATTTATTTTAATTTTTCAGATGCAATGGTATTTTCTCATCATTTCACAGCAAACTTAACAAAAGTAAACGAAAAAGGGTAAAGTGAGATTTTTTGATACTTAGGGCAATTCTCAAATTAATTTTGTACTGTAAAAATGTTCATATAAGACCCGCGTATAGTTAACCAATTTCCCTAAAATAAATAAGAAAGTAAATAAGAAGTCACTGTATCTAAACAAGCTTTTGACGTTTGGTTTTGAAAAAGAAAATAAATTCAATCCCAAGAACATGATTTCATCATAAATGACTTTATAGTTAAGAAAATGATGGGGAACCAATGAATAAGAATAGCTTAATTCTAAATTTTTAATCTTAGCTGTTGCTTGGGGATTTAATTAATGGATAATCTTGCGTAATTGGCTCAAAATTTCAAGATTCCATTACTAATATATACATGTGCAACGTAATGAAGGATTTATATAGTCAACTAATGGTATTAAATACAGACGGCGGCTACTTCATCGACAATCAATTAAATGGAACATACGTACTAAAATAATAATAATCATGCCTTATGATACGGTTAATTACAACAACATTATGTCGATAATGTAATAAAAGTTAAGTATACTTATATTCAAAATATCTTAGTTGAGTGACACAACTTCTAATAACCAATGACAAAAGTTACCTAAAAACTCAATCTTATAAACATATATATATTTCATCTACTGGTATTTGACTTTTGAGTCATGGTCAACATTTGGTCGGCAAATGAGGATCATATATATTCGTATACTTAATATTGGTTAAGCTTTTTTTGTCACAAAAATCTAAAAGTGCACAAACTTCAGATGTCCCACTCTGACTTACAAAATCAATTACCATTTTTTTGCAGCCCGAAATGGACATCTGAGGATTTGTATTTAAGAAGACAAGCTCATTGGAGGCAATCCAAATAAGCCGGAGGATGTGTACGTGATCACAGGCAATGAACTAGTAAGGACTGGGCCAAATTTTACGGGATTAATTAGGGGTCAAGGTCTAATAATGTGTACAATAAGTGAATGTAATTGGAAATTGAATGAAAAAGAACTAAAAGCTATTGACTACTCTTTTGTATTGCAATGTCACAGTCAATCATGCACACTGAATTTATTATCAATTGAACCAACCAAGGGTACCAAATCAAGTATACACAAAATGTATAACAATCGACAATAACATCAAGAATATATGTGTAGTTTATGTTCAAATTACTAATCTCGTCTCTCGACTCTGAAAGTAGCCTAATATCGAGTTGATCTTTACTTTATCGGGATCAATCATAACTCGAATTACATTCTACCAACAAACATAGTTAAGGACTACCGAAAGTATCTTGACACGGCCTCGAGCCTTCGCCCTCGGTGCTACTTATATCAATTAGCACTCGTGTCTCTCGAAATTGATGTACTAACCAAGATCAACTATCATGATTGGCCGGATCAAGATAATCCCAATCCAATCTAGGCAAACACACACCATACAATTAAATACCTACAACAAATACTTCAAATTATGAATTCAAATGTGTATCATACAAGCTCTAGTAACCATGGTCAAGGATTTTAGTTCTTAACCGTGGATCTCGAGTCAAAAGTCACGGAGATACAATAAAATACAAGAAATGAAGATGATAAAATAAGAAAAAAAGAGGTGAGGAGCATTTTGACCTTTTTAAAATAAAAATAGATCAATGGTGAGACCGTGAGACAAAAGTTTATTGTGGTGACCTCCGAAATTAAATTAGAATTATGGTGACGTAAGTGAGACAGCAAACTTATGTGGTGTCCTCCAAAATTAAATTAAAAATTACCCCTTCTTATCTTTAGAGATGGTTATTTCTGATTGTCGTTACTTGTCCCTCATTGGAGTGTTAGATTCGATTCTTACTATGTTTGTAAGTAAGTCCATTAATATAGGGTGGCTCATTTTTTTGGCTAAAACTACCACCAATGGTGGAACTTGAAATTTCTAAGTGGGGGCAACATAACAAGTCTTTTTAAATGAGGCAAAATTTTAATAAGATTTGTTGTCTTTATTGTTTAAATATTTTATTTAAATTTCTTTTAATCTAACATAAAAGAATTCAAGCTAAATATTGAACTAATTTAACAAACGATGCGAACTTGAGCTTAACTATTTTTGATTCGATAAGCTCATGAGTTACTCCCTTAAAATTTAATTCACTTGATATGTTTATACAAAATTTTAAACTTTAATTAATTATATATTTAAATTAATATATTTTAAAATAATTAAAAAATATTTATAATAAAATTAGACAAGTCGAGCCAATCTCAATTTGGGTAATTTATTATCTATTTAATTTTTAATAAATATTTGTATTGAAACTTAAGCGAGCCGAGCTCGGGTTTATCTATTTTATTTCGAGCCGAACTCGAGCTTAGTTAATTCAGCTCATTCGAGCATGATCCGAGCTCGAGTCGAACATCTTTTTAACGAGCCGGGCCCTGCCAAAATAAGGCTCGACTCGGCTCGTTTACACCCCTATTGATATCTTTCTCGCCTAGGTACAACTGACTAAAACTTTACTCCGAGGGGTGGCTGAGAACTTTTTTTCTAACATAGCTACACTACCATTAGTATTGAATGAAAAAGACCAAAATACTCTTTTGTGTGTGTTAAAATTTTAAAATATGTCACTGGTCTTCTTCTTTTTTTCCTTTACCCTCTCCTCCCTATTCTCATTCCCTCCAAAATTAGTCAGCTCCATGATCATATCTTCATCATTGATTGATTGTATCGTACCTATATTTCTTAACAACCAACAAAATCAAATATGTTATAAACAAAAGCATATCAAATGTCCAACGAAGGGGGCGGTTGTCTTGCCAACGAAGGAGGGCGGTGAAGTGGACCTCGCCGGCGGTGCAAAGACGATCGGAGTAGGCGCCATTTTTCGATTTCTTCCTCTCAGATTGCTGAAAGCATTGTTCTAAAAAACGGCCGCCTAGGTGCTGTTTTTTACCTCACCGCCCGATTTTGAGTTTTAAACGGTAAAAACGTTTTGGTTCATCATGGTGACCAGGCGGACGCCTGGGGGTCAAGCGGCCGATCAGGCGGCCAAGCAGACCAGAGTTTTATTTTAAAAAAAAATCAATTAAACCTTAAAACTTAAAACGTTAAGAATAATAAATCAGTAAGAGTCGCTTCGTTTCCTTATCTCACCCTAAATATATATGAGATTTAGGTTCTCACTCGCCCCGCTCTCCGGTTATTGAGATTTGAGGATTTGATTTGTGAGATTTGAGGCTTCGATTTTTGAGATAAATCCTAAACGGGTGCTTGATCAGCCACATGCACCATTTTTGGTCTAAATTCCCTATATGGTGCTTGCCTATGAGGTAGTTCAGGTCGAGGTCGACAAAGTAGTGGTGTCGGAAGGGTCGAGGATCCGATTTAAAGCCAGACATCTGCGGCGCCTAGAGACGAAGATGCGGAGAGGTAAGGGGTAGTCGAGATCGGAGTCGGAGAGAGACCAAAAGGATCAAAGGAGGAGGGAGGTGATGATAATGTCGACCATGGGGAGCAACATCATGGTCGGGTTTTGGCCCGATGAGGGATTCAAAATAAGATTCAAATTTCTTCAAAAATACAATTATGCACAAATAATTAGATACGGAACGGATGTGGAGTATTGTGGCTGAGATTTGGGAATCAAATTAGTTATTGCTCGGTAACAAAAATATCATAATTATTTAAGTACGATGATGTATAATTATTTGTGTGATTTTTCTTACAAAATTTGTTGAGCTTTCGATGCACTGCATAGATAAATGAATAGGTGAGAGAGAAGGAGAGATGTGGACCAAAGAAAAAAAATCAATGGCATAGCTTTTGTAAATTTAAAAGACAAACATGAATAATTAGGTCTTTCCACTTCAAATTAACCGAACACTTCACATATTGTAATTATGTGAGAAAAAAATTCATAGCCCGCCGTATATTTTATTCAAGACAAACTTGAGGTTAAATATACATGAATTTGCGCTAAACAAATTCGATGTATTTAAATATAAATAAGTCAAATAATTATTAAATTAGAGGAGACAAAATTTCATAATTAAATAAAAATCATGAAAACAATATTTTCTGAGTAATAATCTATAGAAATTTAAATTTAATATTAGTGTATAAAAAAGTTGATGGTATAAAATCTATATATCTATATATAGGATAATTCTCAAGTTGTCACATGTCAACCTCTTTAAAAATATTTTCATCCATTCTAGTTTTTAAAAATTCTGAATTTTTTATATCTATATTAAGTTTATTGTAATATACTAACCCAATTTAAATTATGACTTTTTTTAATTCAATGATTTAATCGTAGTATACTTATACATTTCAAACTCAATTAAAAATTAATAACAAACAAATTTAATATTAATTAGAATTATATTGGATTACAATTCTTTTTCTAAACTAATTTGAATATATGTTAATCATGTGTCTCTATTTAAGATACAATTCATTAACCAAATAAATCGATCTGTATCCCGTTCATTAGATTTCGATGAATTTTTTTGATACGTTTGTTATGTAATATTCTGATCCACCGTGTTGAATTTTAGGGAATGAATGATGGATTGAAGAAGAAATATTGATGGAGTTGACTTCTTCAGACAAATTTAGCAACAAAACAGAGATCGACGGTGATGATAAGAAAAGGAATTATTTGATAATGTTCAATATAAGGTAGTAAACTTTTTGAACCCTGACGTGATTTGTGTTTTAAAGCTGATTTTTTTCATATTAGTAAAGAAAGAAATAGTAGTTAAGAGACAGTCAATTAAGTTCAAGGAACTAAAAAACTATCATATGTGATATGTCGCATAAAAGACGATACGATATTGACATGTATATCAATTAGTTTTATGCAAATAATTTTTTCGTCATCTACTAAATTTTTATTTCTCGATATCTTGAAATCCACGAGACTTATTCAATGATTTATTTGAATTTTTCGTTATGTATTTATTGGAGTATTATTGATTTTTTTATTTTATTTATAATAGTTCACTTATAAAAACACATTTGAACATATTAAATAATTTTAATTATTAAATAATATTTTTAAAGTAACATTGCGTGAGTTTTTGTGAATATTTGACAAGGATAAATTATCAAATTTATACATATACCATGGAACAAAATAGGACACAGCTTTCTTGCTCAATGGACATGGGTCGGTCCGGGTCGGGTAATAAGATGGGTTGGTCATGTCACGTGTACTGCACATGCTCGTGGGTACATAATGTGAAAATTGTTGCATTGTTTGTTTGTGGGTAAAAATGGGAGGCGATCGAGCAAACGGATCCGAAGCTTGCCCGTCTCATCTGCTTCGTCGGCGCCGCCGGATGTAACCATATGATATTGCAAGTATTTTAGCTGTAAATGTTAGTTCATGTAATTTATGGCAGTCGTGATGAGATTCAAAATGCATCAATCTACAATGTGTTTCACAGATGGCTTGTTGTGTCAATCATTTTTCAGCTCAGATTGCTTGGTAATTAATCAGAGAAATGGTCGAGGATTGGAAAACCATGTGCTATAGCTAGAACTGATTTTGATTTCCTACATCGTATACTTACGAGTAGTATGGGTAAAATCCATAAATTCTCGATGGTGACGATATTGGTACTAGATAACCAAGTTTTTAACGAGATGTGTTCGAATTCTATTATTCAAGTTTATCATGATCGAGATAATCGAATCTTAAAAATGGAAAAGACAAATGTATGTTAGGCAACATATTAGTCTATAAAGATATACAAATTAACCGAAAGCAACGTTAAGAACAATTTATAATAATTTTACAATTTGTATTTAAAGGTATTTCTCAAGTTCCAAACCAATTAATTTCATGCAAGCGGAAACAAATTAATCGAGGAACTCAAACTAGACTATAAACGATCTTCATGCAATGAAAATTTCAGCAAGTAAGGGATGAGGAACAATCTGAAAAATATCTTTTTTCTTAATCAAAATCACCAACACAAAATGGTTTTTGTGTTCTCTATCGAGTCCACACAAGCAAGACCTTTATTACTCAAGAGTTCTTCACTAATTTTGCTAGAAATCAAGGGAAGAAGAAGCAAACAAGAGAGATGGGAGATTGGAGATAGGTTCGGCCAAGTGGGAGGATAATGGGGAAGAGAAAATCAAAAAACTTAACTGATTTTTTCATCCTTAATTATCCACTTAATGTTAGGCACCGTAAAACTTAGAAATTGACGACATAATAACCACAAACACTCATTGGTCTAGGGATACAATGACAAACTATGATATGTGAGTATGCTCAGGACAACATTTATGCTGCATACTCACTATCGAGTTGTCCAATATCTATGATCTAACTTCGACACTCGTCTTGCCATGATCAGTAGAGCGTGATCATAGAGAGTTATCTTCAGACTAATCGCTTCAAATGAAGCTTAACTGACCATGGACACATTAAATATAAAACTTTAAGATCCGCAATTCTACTATTAGTGATGACACACATAATGATGCAGATCAAATCATATCTAATATATATTACTACAACACATTAATAATACAATGCCTTTTTATTTATTCTGAATGATGATAAAACATTACATTATTTGAATAATTTTACATTGGGTTAGGGCACAATTCTAATAGTATTTTTGATACTAGCAGTGTTGGATTCATCGTTGTATGGAGAACTTTGTAGTTTTGGCCAATGCTTGTTCTGGCCGTACGAACTTCGTTCTGAGCCAAAGAAATTTGTAGCGTTAGATTCATCGTCGTATGAAAAACTTTGTACTTTTCCCCTCGTACTCGGCTAATGAGAGTCGTTTTTGTTCAATTTTACGTGGTGGGGTAGTTTGAATTTATTATAGATTTTGAGGGCAAAATCAAATTTTTTGGAGCTCGGGAGCGCGAGACTTGCAGGGCAAGGCAACCAATTATTAAAAAATAATTCGTTGTCACGACGAGAGTCACGATCGTGACCTCGTCGTGACAACAAATTAGCCAGATGTGCAGTGGCTACTTATGATGAGCGCAACAAAGGCATTCCAATCGTGCTTCTGAGAGCGTAACGATCGTGACGAATGTAGTAACGATCGTGACAAGAGGCACGATCGTGCTAGGAGTAGCATTGACCGAGCCAGAGCGAGTGAAGACCGAGGAACACGATCATGCCACCTCATCGTGACACACTTGAGATTTGTTGCTAGGTGAGATACTTGGAATTCAATCTCTGACCCTAGCATATATAGTCGGACTAATTGCCTTTGCGGACCGTTGTTGAGATGGAGAGATAAACCAATATGGTTTAAGATTTATGGTATATCGCATAATTGAATTCAAGAGTGAGGAAGTAAATAATCGACACCCATGGTTTTCATGCTCATTTCCATTGCATATTTTAGTTTGTAGTTATTAATAGTCGGTTCACATTACACACCAATCGACAACTTGGATATATAATAGCATTGTAGTCATTCACAAACTATCTAAGTGTAAAAATCGACCCGTAGGGCACTTGCAAATTTTCATGAGTGTTCTCCGGCATAGGAAGCACCCTTTTTTAGGGTTGTCAGATCACCAAACACAAAAGCGCTATAAGGGTATTTTTCTCAACACATGAACTCAGTTTCTGTGCTCTTCTATGTTTATTCGTTTGTCACTTGCTCTTCATATATAAAACAAAAACAAAGGAAAAGAGCAATTGAATTGACAAGAAAAATCGAAACACCAAAACGGTCGTAATCAAAAGCATTCAAAAGTAAAGGTTACAAAATATTAAACAAAAGCCATAAACGGTTTCTCTCCTTTAAATTCATTTGCCATAATTTGTTTTCAACAATCCCTCGCATAAACAACGTGATAATCTTTTCTACCGTCAATACAATAAAATAAAGACTCGAGAAAACTCTCTCAATACGACGTGATAATCTTTTCTACCGTTAATACGATAAAATAGGTAAGCCACACCCTTAAACCTTTTCGGTTATAATAGTTCATAGTTGTGCTTGTTTGCTTCTTTAAGTCACGTGTGACCAACTTAATTTTACCATTTGAAATATAAAGGCAATTCCTTTAGAGATATACATATGGACCTCATCATTTGATAAAAGTCAATATTTAATTGAGCAATTCCTTGGAAGTGGACACTACTAATTAAGCAGCTTATTCATTTATATATATACACGGGTCATGATCTCGGGCAAATCAAAAGTTTTTGTGCAAACTTGCGAGAAATCGTATTTCCATTATTATGTCATGTATTTTTATTATTAAGGTATGTTTATATTATTATGTCATGTATTTTTATAATTTTGTTTTCATTATTATAACATGTGTTTTCATTATATTATTATGACAGATAAAAAATTGAATTTTTTTTTCAATTTTTCACTTTCGTTACAATTAAGTGGTTCTCACGAGTTCTCACACAACTCTTAGTTATCACTCATATATATATATATATATATATATATATATATATATATATATATATATATGAAATACTTACTTTACGTGTAAGAAAGCAGAAGTTGTTTGAATAAGTTAAGAAACAAGA
The DNA here is from genome assembly GCA_963920655.1 of Geranium rotundifolium. Lineage (NCBI taxonomy): Eukaryota > Viridiplantae > Streptophyta > Magnoliopsida > Geraniales > Geraniaceae > Geranium > Geranium rotundifolium. The sequence goes on along the minus strand of OY987314.1, from coordinate 27,436,774 downwards.
AAAGGGCCATTTATAGATGAATAATTATGGTCCGAATAGAGACCTAAATGAGGCTCTGTTCGGTTCCTATGAACATGGTCTTATATATATTGGATATATATGCTTTGGCTTTAAGGTTTTGAGTGAGGACACGTTAATAGGACATGTGTTGCCATGCATGTTGCATGCTTCTCTTACGTCGCCACGTCACTTCTTCTTAATTTTCTCTATCTCATGCCCAATAATATTGTCTCCCTCATCTTACTGATCAAGATCATGTCTCAATATCTCATTAATTGATTAGTTTATCAAATGATCAAATATTTCGGTGATTCCAACAATTAAAAATTTTAAATGACTACTACTAAATTAAAAAAAATACAAATTTTGGATGAAAAAATTTAAACTATTAATTCACACAAAATTTTAAATGGCTGCTGCCAAGCAATTTCAGTATTTCACACACGTGAATTATATCATCTCTCATAACTCATAAATAAATAAAATTTATATTGATGTAAGTAGTTATATTTACAACACCATCTCATAAATTAACTTCCTCCGAATGTTCTAAAAAAACTTCCTCCGAAAAATTCTCATAACATGAACTGTTTTCCAATTTCAGAAAACGGTTAATTATATAAATTTAAATTAACAATTTCACAAATAAATCACATCATCGGTAGCAATTTCAAACACAAGAATTACACAAATTTCAAAACACTTAATTAATCATATGAATTTAAACTAACAATTTAACATGAATCACATCATCGGTTCACGTACGATTTCACCCATAGACATGATCAATTTGAATGAACAGTTAATCATATATGAATTTTCACACTTAAGTCGCAATGAACAGTTAGTTAATCATACGTAAATTACAATGAACAATTAATTTATATCATACAAATTTTCACACGTAAATTACAATAATCATATAAATCTTCTTTCACTTCAAATAATCATATAAATTTTCACACGTGAATCACATGAAATTTTACACGTGTATCACAATGAAGAGACAATTAATTATTATATGAGTTTTCACACGTGAATCATGATGAACAGGTGATTAATTATATAAATTTTGTCACGTGAATCACATGAATTTTTACACGTGTATCACAATGAAGAGACAGTTAATTATTATATGAGTTTTCACACGTGAATCACGATGAACAGGTGATTAATTATATAAATTTTTTCACGTGTATCACAATGGAGAGATCGTTAAATATATGAATTTTCACACGTGAATCACAATGAACAGATGATCAATTATATAAATTTTCACACGTGTATTACAATGAAATGATAGTTAATTATATGAATTTTCACACGTGAATCACAATGAATAGATAATTAATTATATGAATTTTCACACGTGAATCACAATGAAGAGGTAATTTTCACACGTGAATCACAATGAACATATGAATTTGTTAATCATATGAATTTTCACACGTGAATCACACTGAACAGATAATTAATTATATGAATTTTCACACGTGAATCACGATGAATAGATAGTTAATCATATAAATTTTCACACGTGAATCACAATGAACAGACGTTTAATTATATAAATTCACACATAAATCATAATGAAGATATGCTTAGTCATATGAATTTTCACACGTGAATAACAACAAATACATAATCAATAATATGAATTTTCACACAAAATCACAATGAACAGTTACTTAATTCATAATGAACAGTTACTTAATCATATGAATTTTTACATGTAAATGAATAATTAATTAATCTTTTCACACGTGAATTACAATGAACAGTTTGTTAATCATATAAAATTTCACAAGTAGATTACAGTGAACGATTAGTTAATAAGAATTTTAACACGTGATTCACACTGAACTGAATTTCAACACGTGAATCTCGTTCAATTAAAATAAACAGAAAGGAGACCGCAGGCAGTACAACAGAATCTTAGGATCTTAAAACCCAGCAATATCCTGATTAATATTGATTATAGCCCTATTTTCTTGTTCAACAAAAACAAAGAGAAATATAACAAAAAAATCCCCATGGAAAGTGGGATCCATATATAATTGATGAGGATCCCTCATGCATAATTGGCACGTTGACGGTCGTGATCTTGGCCCCAGCCTGTGACCCCAAACTGGAGCTCCGCGGCGGCGACGATGAACTCCAGGGCCTGCTGCGACGTCAACAGCTCCACCACCTTCTTGAACGTCCTCAGCCGTAGATCATCCGCCCTCCGGAGGATGGCCACCAGCCGTCCGATCTTCCCCTCAAAGTCCGCGCATGTAACGCCCACATCGCTCGCGCTCTCCTGCCACTCCGACAGCTCCTCCGTTATACCATTCTCCGCCTTCACCGTCTCGCATTGCACCTCGCTAACTCGCCTAATTATGAATAATATATATATGGTGGTGAAAGTGAGTGAGTAATTGGTGAAAGTGATGTAATACTAATTAAAAAAATAGATTATATATAGGGTAATAATGATGATCCATGACCACCTGAACTGGTTTGGGGAGAGGTCACCGAGGTCGCCGGAGCGGTGGCCGGAGAGGATGTCCATGATGTGGGAGTCGAAGAGGATGCTGGACTCGGTGTAGAGGAGGTGGAAGAGGGTGGTGGGGCGCCACCCGGCGATCCAGTGGAGGCTGCGCTCGAGGGAGGAGCTCCACGGCGCAGCAAACACGGACAGGACGTCCCGCTCCGCCGCCACCGACTTCACCAGGTAGTACTGGTCGTAGTGGGACACCATCTTCACCAACAGCTGATCGCTGGGGGGCTTCGGGGCCTCGCTCACCTGCCTCACCAGCCGCCGCAGCTGCTCCAACCACGTCCCGTAGTATTCGCTGAAACTCCTCATTCTCAATCTCTCAAGTCAAGTGTGTGTTAGAAAGAGAGAGACTAGGTATTTGGTAAAGGGGACAAGCATATATGGGGTTTTTATAGGAACGGTGTGGTGTGCTTACGAGGGAGAGGCGCGTGCTCACTACGTGGCGCATTCCCACTGGTTTAATTGGGGTGGATTTTATCATCACAAAACCATAATTTGCACTTCTTTTTTATGTTTTATCCCTAATTGCTTTCTTGTCATTATTTGATTCCTTAATATTTATATTTCTATTGAGGTTAAATCAAATACAACTTGAGATATATACATTATAAATTATTTGAACAGATAGGATGTTAGTGTAAAATGGTATATTATGTACCTGCCTTAAAATACATAATAAGTGTGAAATGTCATAATGTTATGGACTCGATAGAATTTTAAAAATGATTGTGGTAAAACTTTTGATGTCACATGACGTGGGCTAAAACAACGCGCCTTCAACAATCCAACGACGCCTAGTAGAAATTTGAACGGTTCAAACGTCGTTCTACGGTTTGTACTGAGTGCATTTCAATTTATATAATTGATATAAAACGTATTTTTAGAGTAATCAACAATTTTATTATTATACTTGTTAAAAAAATTATTATTATATTAAAATACATTCCATATCTTGATCTCCCTCTTAGAAGTGTGGACCTGAAATGACAAGGAAGAGAAGTAAAACTTTTGTGCCAAGAGGGGTAAAAGAATTTACTACTATGCTTGGGTCTCGAAGGGAATGAGCAATACCTATGTAGTAATGTGTCTTTGAGCACCATTTTGAAAGAAAATTTGTCATATATATGAAATACTCCGTGTGTATGTATTACGAGTATGTATGTAATATTTGATAGATGTTTAATCGAGTCAAATTAAGTCTATATTTGTAAGGCTTTGGCTTGACTAAATGTTTAGATCGAGCTTAGCTTAGGCTTAAACAAGTTTATATAGTTAAATCGAAATTACGTCAAAAAATAATCATACTTAATTAAGTTCGCCTAGACAAAAACTACTCGAGCTCGAATTCACCTCAATCCGATTCATAATTTGATCAGTTTTCACAGCAAATATTCATTATATATACATTTACCATTATAATTCTATTTGAAAGATCGAATGTTAAATATTAAGCTCAAAATTGATTTATTTATTGAATAATTTAATTTTGAGTTTAAATTTGAGTCAAGCTCAATTTTAAAAGTTTTGAATCAAATTCATATTAAATAAATTGAACTCGAACGAATACACAACTTTTAAAAGTTACATTTAGTCGGGCAAACAAGAGCAGCTACATAGTTCCACCCATGTCAGAAATTTTTAGAGTATCCTAATGCATATATAGATATGTTCTAGTCGAAAACCGTTGACAATCAGTAAAGATTATATGTCAATTATAGTGTATAGGTGTTCACGAAGACTCTAGCAGTCGATTATTGTTTATTAAAAAGCCAATGATTCACATATGTAGTATTGAACTAGACATATTTGAAAATGCAATACATAAGTAAATGTGAATGTATTTTATCCTTTGATTTTTTAGCCCATGATTATCAACTTGTAGTTTTTGAACGAGGCAGGCCATTTCTTTTGTGAATTAATTAACATTGCATACCTCGGATTGCGTGGTCAATATAAATAAAACGATAAATTATGACTACCCACCAACTACTCTTTGAATTGTTTATTGGTATCTAATAAATTTGTAGAAGTAGATGGATGAAGAGGAGATGGTTGAACTGAAGTTATGTATTATAGATAGGTTACTTAATAGTGTAGCCAACCATATGTATTAACACAACACTTGTCCTATATATTAATGAAAGGGTTCGCGCCCTTACAATAGAGGCAACAACCCATTTGCCCTACCTCCTTTGCTATAACAAATTTCCTGCCCTTGTTTTGTTTCACCGTATACTTTCTCAACGTGCTCTCCAATTTAATTATGGTTGTACATTCATTTTCTTATAATTAGGTGCATATGACCTCATTAAATAACTTATATAATTATTTGGACTTTCATCATCAGTTTGAGTTTTTGCGTGAATTGAGCTTCTAACATGATATCAGAGATTGTTTCGTGTGACATGACCTCTATATGTCACCTGTTTCAGATTGGAGGGCGTTCAATAGTACATGCCCCCCTCCCCGCTCGCATGTTTAAACGTGCATTTCAAACCGGTTTGCTCGTGAATGTGGGTGTAATATATATTCCTGCAAAAGTAATATAAACGGTCTGTTTTTCTACACTGATATATAATAAGCAATTGCTTATATTGATAAAGTGGTAAATTGTAAAACAAAGTATTTGTGCATTGTTCTAATTTTGTTTAAAATTTTTTGTGTAATTTAGTTTTTTTCTTTGTAAATTGGGGATGCAGACTTGTTCGTTTTTTTACATAATATGTACGTTTTTTTAAATATTGAAATTGATTTTCTTAAATACAAGAAAAAAACTCAGATACTTTTTTCTTTCACATGCTATTGACGACTGCTTATGAAATTTCACTTATAGTCAAATTTCGAGTAAAGAAGAAAACTGATAATTTTTAGTTGAGTTTTTTTAAATTTCAATTTAGAAAACTTAGTTTCAAAAAGGTAAGAGAATAATTTACTACACTAAACTTTATTTGATTCTCATTTTGATACGCAGACTATTTTTTCTCCTTTTTATCATCTTAACCATCAATTTTGGACATTTATATTAACTCTATTAACAGAAACTTAAAATGACTAAACTATCTTTGTTTGTTATTCAAATTTTTAAAAGTATATCATTCCGCCTTTTTATCTTTTTCTTTATCTACTCTCATCTTCTTCTACTTTCCATTTTCTCATACTTCTCAGTACCTCTTCCGGCTCGAAGTGTTGGGCCTCGAGCTCTCCAAATCCTTCTCCTCCGCGGTGTGTTCCTCTTTGCTGGAAAAGGATGAATATACATGTGGGTTCTGACTCCTTGAACGATGTTGGCGAGGTGGGTTCTACTCCGACTCCTCGAACGATGCCGACGAGGTGGGTTCTAAGTTAATGGCGGCAGAAATCGATTTCGCCGGACCTCCCTCCCTCAAATGTGAACCCAAAAACGTGATATGTTCTCAAATTCAAGATAATTGAATGCTCTAATTGTCTGATTTTTGTATTGGAATAACATATTAGAGAGAAGCTTTGCTAATTTTGGTGCTTAGATCTATGAATCAGAGGGAAACTCTGCGGATTTGACTTTCGATTTCGGAGGTCCGCGCCGAATCGGCCGAGCGACCCTGGTTCTTTATTTTAGCAACTCATACATTTTCTTCATGGCCGTAACCCCATAAATCAGCTTTAGAGTTCTCGAACTGGTTAAAGACAAAACCAAATATGGAGAGAGGGGAGAAGAGAAATGAAGATTTGAGCATCTTCTTGGCGTTTCGTTTCGGTAGCCACCATTACAACCGAAGCTCCTCGAACCTAATCAAGAAGAAAATGGAGGTATGGGATGCTAAATCTCCGACCTCGACCGGACCTGACAATCCGACGTTGAAGCCTTCTTCGCCTCTGAGAATACAACACAAAGCTTGGCGGAGAAGGCAACCCTATTCATATTTGATTTTTTATGGAGTTTTTTCAGTCGAGAATATTTTGGGTATTTTATTTAGTGAAATGGTCACGTGTCTTAATTTTTTACTGTGAATTCTGACTAATGCTAATATTTACCCAAAATTGATAGTTAAAATACTGAATTGAAAAAAAAAGTTAAGGTTCCAGAAATGAAAATAAGGTAATGTAAGTAAAGTGCCACTTCCCTTTAAAAGTTAATTTCATCATTCTTGGACATAAAAAAAATAGTTAAAAGTCACAGACCAACATACCATATATGATAGAGGGGCAACTAAGTAAATGAATTAGAGTAATCAGAAATGGGGTGACCGAGTCAAATGGAGCAAGAAGCACAGAGCCATTGCCGTGCAACCACATCCCTCCCCCACTGTTCCCTCACAGCCCCGTCACTCTAATTCCCCATTTCTCTCTCTCTAAAGAGCTCTCTTTCCCATTTGTGTTGTGTCGAGTGAACCCGAAAGCGGAAGCACCATGTCTATGAGGAGATCCTTCTTCTCTCGGAGACTGTCGAGATCGGTGAACAAGTCGGTGGAGCAGGAGACGACCGCGACGGAGAATGAGGAGTCGTGGGCCACGATGCTCCCGGAGCTCCTGGCGGAGATCATAAAGCGGGTGGACACCGCCGAGGACCGGTGGCCCAACCGCCGCAGCGTCGTCTCCTGCGCCTGTGTCTGCAAGCGCTGGAGGGACATCACCACCGAGATCGTCACCACCTCCCCCGCCAACATCACCTTCCCTTCCTGTCTCAAGCAGGTCCATTTTGTTATATTCATTTCAACCTCTTTCTCGGGTTTATGCAATAGTTTAAATTGATTCATCTTATGTTGCTGATAAATGCTGTGTCTCGGAGTGAGCTTTTTATGCCTTGTTTTGGGAATCCCGCGGCTTTGGTTTTGATTTCTGTTGTTCCGTTTCAACTTTCTGTATGCTTTTGGTTGTTAATGTCTTCTTCATTGAAAGATTTATTGATTAAAATGCGACTGCAGCTCATGTAGTTTATATTCAAGTAGTCTGCTCTCTGTATAGGGCTTTTTTCAGATTGAATTTTCAGTGTGAGCTGGAAATTTGAGTATGAGATGTTAGGTTACTCCTATTTCTAAGTTGGCTTATTAAGATTGTGTAAATATTGGGATTCATTGTGTTAGATTCTTGTTAACTGCAGCCCGGACCGCGGATTTTACCTCATCAATGTCTTATAAAACGGAACAAGAAGACATCAACCTTTTACCTGTTTCTCGCACTTGCACCCGGTAAGTAAACACCACTGAATTTGTGCTTGAATAAAGTCAAACTACTCATCCTCTGTAGCACAGCTATGTTAACCTAAATGGATAACAACGTGACAGCATGACTAAAATTTAGAGGCAAGACCTCACTTTGTCAAGCATATTAATTGCGTTCGTTGAGTATTACCTTAGGTGTCTGATTTATACCCTATGCTTGTCATGAACCCGTAGCAAAAGAGGGAAATCCCTTATCAAAGTCAACAATGCAAAAACTCATAAATAATTGGGTCAAATTGACTGAGTCTGAGTTTGAATAATGCACACAACTTTGAAAAATAATGCAACATGCCTGCAATGACTGGTCTTGCATAGCTGGTAATGGTATGCATGTCTCAGTGGGGAACAGTTGCTGAGATAGGGGCCATTGCATTGTAAATAATATGACCTGGTCACCGGTGAAGCCTTTGACTGGACAATGAGGGAAGACAAATGTAGCCTTTAGAACATGCAAAGGGTAGATTCTTGGTTTTCTCCTCAACATATAGCCATGAAAGTGATTATTAAACCATTCTACTGTTATTATTCAAAACATTGTATGTACCCTGTATCAGTTGCTGGCCTGAGCTTTTCTCGGAAGTGGTTGATTATCATCCTTTCTAAAGATAAAACAAGATAAATTGCTAGATATTGGAAAACGGTAATAAGAAGGAATTTTGTTGCTGCATAAACTGAACTTCTGCTGCAATTTGAATGATGCTTTAAACTTCTTCCTAAAAGGCAATTTGTGTAACTGATTTGAGATGTTGTGTCATTCGCCTTAATATCTGCTGTTACAGACCAATTTTTTCTATTCTCTCATACATTTGTCTTACTCCTATCATTGTTCTCCTTGGTCCAGCATTCACAGACAAGGGAAAGTTTCTCTTGGCAGCGCGGAGGTATAGGCGCGGTGCTCACACCGAGTACATTATATCACTTGATGCGGATGATTTATCTCAAGGAAGTAATGCATATGTTGGAAAGCTAAGGTGAGCTATTCTTATTAATATCAAGTTAGGGTGAAGGATTTATCGAACATATTCACACCATGTACACTAAGTTTAAGCACATTTCCAAGGTTCGCTCTAAATTTAATTTACAGTGTGATTTTATATAAGTTGTATGTAAGATTGGTTATTTAACCCAGAAATTAGGGTTGCTTTATGCATGTTGAAGGAATCTTCAGACTATGGTTGTGATAGTCTGAGAAGGCAAACCAAGAAGACAAAATGTAAGAGATAGGTAGAGAGAGAGAGATCAAACAAGAGAAAAAATGTGATGTTTATCCAGAAATATTGTGTTGGATTCTGACTTTTTTATCAGCATTGGATTCTGACTTCTTTTTATCAGCATTGGATTCTGACTTGATTTTGTGATGTTCACAGCTCAGACTTCCTCGGGACCAATTTCACAATTTACGACAGCCAGCCACCACACAGTGGCGCAAAGCCGTCAAGCAGCAGATCGAGTCGTCGCTTTGCGAACAAGCAAATAAGTCCACAAGTACCTGCAGGAAACTTTGAGGTTGGACAAGTATCTTACAAGTTCAACCTTCTGAAGTCGAGGGGTCCAAGGAGAATGGCTTGCTTGATGAAGTGCCCCCGGTCCAGTGACAGAGGATATGTCGATGACAAACCGTTGGACAACTCCCAGATAAATAAACTAGATGTTGCTTTTGCATCTGGACAAACAGTTTTGAGTAACAAGGCGCCAAGGTGGCACGAACATCTGCAGTGTTGGTGCTTGAATTTTCACGGGCGTGTAACGGTAGCATCAGTGAAGAACTTTCAGCTGGTTGCGACTGTTGACCAAAGCCAGCCTGGTGGAAGAGGAGACGAGGAAACGGTGCTCCTCCAATTCGGGAAGGTAGGCGACGATACTTTCACCATGGATTATAGGCAGCCCTTGTCGGCTTTCCAAGCATTTGCAATATGTCTTACCAGTTTTGGGACAAAGCTGGCCTGTGAGTAATATTAATATATTGGAGGAAAACTGATGTATGTATGATGTTCCTTCTCATAATGGTACAAGTTTTTTGCACCTTAACAAGTTCATGCCCCAGTGGAGTGTTCAAAGCTTTCTTCTTTCACACATGTATACAGACCAAATAAATAACAGATACTGTATATAATGTATCTTGTTATTCTGGTCCTTCACTGCTTCTATGCTCTCTTTACATATACAACAAATGTATCAAACCTTAGGGTACTTGTATTATATTCGAATAAAATGTTGATTATAAAACATTGAAATCAACCCTCAAAAGACAAATCCAAAGGTTGCATTGCACCTTTGATGAATTCAACTTAGCAATGACATTGGCTTTTAAGTAATAGATAGTTGACCTAATTTACAGGTGTTAACGAATGTCAGAGTAAATACAAGTTAAGTAATGGATCGATTAAGCAATGATAACTGGCCAGAGTCCCCATTTAACAGGAAAACCTCCAAGGGCATGTAAGGGGAGGTCATCCCTGATCCAAACCTGTAAGTGGGCTGCAGCATTCTGCTACCTTTCGCGCAATGGATGGTCCTCAGTCGTGGTCCTGTCCTCATTTGCCACACCTGAATCATGTTGCCGGAAAATGATGTTCAAGCATTCAATTCAAATAACAGACTCGCTGATATCATTCTCATTTCCTATCACAAGTGAGGTCCTGAGTTTGAATCTAGGTACAAACAATTAGATCAGGTGTTACCGTTTTATTGCTAGTAAAATATATATCATTCTCATTTCCTATCTGAAAACAATATAGTGGTAGGCAGTAGCAAGACTAATCTTTTACACCATTGAAGTAGTATATTACATTTGTTGTCACTAACTATCAACTGCCTACCATAGTTTAGAAAAACTATTGAGGCTTACGCTTTGAGGCTCGCCTCAAGGCTGTCGAAAACAGCCCACCTATGTACCGAGGCTAATGCCTCGGCTCCGTCAAGGCTTACGCCTTGCGCCTTACGTATTGAGGCGGACCGAGGCTAATGCCTCCGGCGGTTGAGGATTACACCTCAAATTGTAGGCTAAAATTTCATTTTTTATTTTATAAAAGCCCATCATGGGCTTTTTATGAAAGTTTTATTACTGAGTTTTTTTTAATGTTGTTATTGAGCCTTGTAAGTTAGTAAGAACTAAGAAGCTACAGTTAACTTAACAAATCTAAGGAATACAAAATTAAAAGATAAATTAGAAGGGAAATCAGCAACACCTAGCCGACCACTCTTCTCCCTCCCTCTCTCCTTCCCTCTCATCTCCTTTAATTTTTGCTAGTTCTTTGGTGATTTTTATTTTATATTTTTATTCATTTTGCTGATTTTTTATTTGTTTTTACCTGATTTTTTCTTAATCTATAATTGTTTATAATTGCTTATTTAGTTTTTAATTCTTGCTGATTGTTTGATGATTTCTATTTTGCTTGTTTGGCCTTTTTTTGTTTATTTTTCTTCATATTTTTTCTTATTCTTATCATATTACATGAATTTATTGGTCTTATTATTGAGGCTTACTCCTCGCTGCGCCTAGAGGCTTACACCTCGTGGTGCTAAGGGACAATGCCTCAGTCCCGATTTAGACTTTTTAAACTTTGCTACCTACTTATCAGATAGCGAGGAATATATACATGATCTAGATTTGAGACATAAACATAATAGTAAAATTACAGATCAAGCAAGAACCTGACTTTGTTACACTCTTAACCGTGAGATAAATTGTCATTTCAGCACAAAGTAATGATTTGCAATGATATCTTCCTATAAGCAAATCAAAATGGAACTCGAATAATTGTATATGTAATTGAGCAAACAGTATAAAAGTAAATGCATGAGAAATTATAGTAACGATAATGTACCTCAATAATTCCCTTTCGGGGTGCATGTATTGCTAAACACAAGCAATAATCACTCTTTACCGGTTCGTAATAAGAACTTGAGGATGCGGTATCTCTTTTAACTAGCATTTCCATGAATAGGCAATTAGCATCACGGTATCCCTGAGCGAGACAGTTGATGTTAAAGGGGGAAAGGGAAAAAGATTCTCTACGTAAAATGAAAATATAAGGATGCCAAGAGAGTACCTTCCACAACCGCACCACCACAAGAGCTTGTGTGTCTAACAGCAATATGCGACCTAGAGAATCTGTTATTGCCGCTAATGTACCACTAGGTGATAATGTGAGCTTTTCACCCTTCCGTGGATGATCCTTCAAACATGTTAAAGGGGAAGCTGCCACAAACATGATGTCAGTAAATCTCAAAAATAATATTCATACAGCTGAAAAAAGAGTGTAAACAGAGAAATTTTTTACAATATTATGACAAATGGAGACCACACATAAAATCCAACTAAGTTCACCTCTAGCAAATGGTTGAGGCTTTGGTTCTGGTTTCTTTGGTGATGGTTCACTCCGCCAAATCATTTTAGAGAAAGAAGCTATAGTTGAAAATGTTGCAGGCACCACTTTTGACAAGATCGCTCCCACTAGAGACCTGCTTCTGTCTTCTGAAAGTCTTTTAGAAAAATAAAACAGGTAATCAATAGAGTATCTACCGAAATGAAAGTTACAAGGCAGATTTTACAGATGAAATATCGACAGGATGCAAAATTTCAACCCTATCTACACTAACCTGAATGCTGAAATCACAGCATCCTCTCCAATAGTGACTGCACTGTAATAACGTTGACTTGACTGCCCAACAACAAAAGCAGCTGAATTCAAATAGCAGAATATACTTCAGAAAATTTTCATTTTTCAATGGACTAACCATCAGAAACAATACCAAGCAATAACTATAATGAAGCAGCAAAAAAAAGACTTTAAGAAAGTAATTCAAGATGTTTCAACATTTCTATAAGAGAAAGTACCAACAACTAACTAAGCAAGGCCTTATCTGTGGGCTGGTAAAATTTTATTACCTGAAGTTCAAACAATGGTGGAGGCATAACTCCAGTTATCGCAGCATCAGCACAGGAACCATACTTGCTAACATTCCACAACTGGTACCTAAGTCGACCATAAGAATTGTCCGTATCCCCTGGCTCTGGATCTCTCCTTTTTGGTTTCTGATCCCAAAACTGAGAACTTGTGTGTTGAAACCATTCTTGTAAGATATTCTGCATCCAACGAGAAAAGAGGGTTTCAAAAGCTGATGAGATGACATTTTCAATTTTGTTCTTATAATGGCAGCACTGAACATCATATACCTGAAGATCTTCACGATCAAAACGAGCAATCACCCCAGGCATAACTGCACAAACCTCTTCTGAAGATGTATCTTGGGACAAATCTCTCTTAGTTCCACGGACTCTTAATTTTAGCACGCGTCCAGAATGTATAAACTGCAATGGCAAAAGGTCAAGTTTCAAGTTTCATGATAAATGCAATGAACTTGACTCACATAAATTCAACGTCACAAAATACTCCCAAGTCCAAACAGTTTTTGCAGTGACAAACATAAGAAAATCAGATTCCATATTATCTTTAAAGGAAACTTGCAACAACTAACCATTCATGAATATAGCACCTCAGAAGTGATACATCAAGTTCTAAAGGAAGGAACTATGAAAATTGAGTTACTAAACTGAAATCAAAATACAACTTCACTTATTTTGGATGACTGTAATTCATGAAAATTTCCAATTCCTTGAAACAGAAAGACAAGTACACTGCAGGTAATTAAAAATCTAAATCCAAAGATTCTAATCCTTCAAAAAAGAAAACAGTTTTCCTTTTTTCTACAAAAAAATATAAGTCAACAAGCAAACAGAAAACTGAAAAGTGCCCATTGGCTCCGTCATAATTTCATAACCCATCTATGCTTTAAAATTAAATTTTCCATTTCTCCTTCAGATTTCCTCATCACTGAAAAATCCCAGCAAAACCCAGAACCACAAACACAGAAATTGCAATGATCTCAATACCTGCCTATGGATCAGATCCCCTCGGAGAGAGTAAATCATGAGGCAACCTTTGGAGGTTCCGAGCAAAATGACCCGAATCTCGTCGAAGACCAGCCACTCCAAGGCCGTGATGCGCTCGGGCTCGATCGGGGACAATTCGGGGCGGATCTTGATGCGGGGAGCGTCGGAGTCGGACCATCCAGTGACGACGATGAGGTAATTGGTGGCGAGGGCGAGAGAGTGAGCGTCGAGCGCGCAGAGAAGGTTGGGGTCGTCGGAGAGCCAGCCCTCCTTGCCGGCGCCGAGCTCTCCAAGCTCCTCGCACGCCACGCAGCCCAGCTCTGTTACGTGACTTCGTTTCGCCATTTTTAGATCGATTTGGCTTTAGGCCATTACTTGGATGGATTGGACCAAAGTTAACAGGACGACGAACAAGAGTAACTTCTCTGCGCGCTCCACATTATATTAATACCATAAAATTACAACAAATAAACACAATTAAATATACCATTTTTTATAAAACCCCGTAAATAAAATATTATCGCAATTATTTGCATAAAATTATGATAAACAAAAAATAATAATAATTGTCGCAAAATAAACTCTAATTAAAGAACTCTTTTGTGCCATCGTCGTAATAATTCACCAACAATATGAATGTGAAATCCAAGAGAGGCTTTCCTCCGGCAATCTGCTAGGGCTAACTCTCACATCTACAAGTATTACAGATGTTATATTATCGACGTAAACAAGCGGGTCCTTGAGAAATCTCACTCCTTCGCCTTTAAGTTTTGTCTCATTAAGTGTGGCTTCACCATCCACAAAATACTGTTATTTCTCGAGAACTCCATTTTCTGGCTTTTTAGTACATCGACCTCCCTTAATCATTTGAGAGCATATCATGATTCTATATACATGAAGAAGATCGATGTTTACGAAAATAGAATAACTCAAGAGTTGATCTAATATCGTGTCTTCATTGTTCTCGTTGAAAAACTTTAAATTAGTGTGAACAAGATGATCGTCATGTTAAGTTTTGACATTTTATTGGTAAGATTAACAAGAAGACTTTTGATATTTAAAAAAATCAAAGTCATATATTACTCACAAGATACATAATAGTGAAATTTTGTCAATTTTAATTGACGGTAAAAAAATTTAGATAATTACTAGCATTTATTTATTTTAGATTTTATACAAAATTTGTATAATTAACTGGGGTGATTCAATAAGTATATAGTTAACAACGTTGTCAATTTAGTGTGAAAATATTATAGTCACACTCTAAATATCATCTTTTGAAGATAATTGCAGTTAGGTACAATGCTCAAACTCACTTTGGCACATGAGTATATCTAATCTTCTTTTAGCTTTCAAAGTCACATAAACTTTTTATTTTCTAACTAGTTCTAATTCTCCTATAAATTTAAGAAAATTCTAGTTGTACTTATGTAGAAAAAATCACAAACAAGAACTTTAAGTGACTTATCAAGCTAAAAATTATGAGATATATTTATATACAAAAGTAGTTTTTACATGTGTACCTAATTGCGTCCTGTCTTTTTTAAAACCATAGCATGTTTTATAAGAAATAACTAATAGTGAGGAGATGTTATGAAGGGGACACCAATAAGTGTTTCGCACATGCAGTAAAAAGGGTGGATTCGTTGGGAAATGAATACTCGTAAAAATCTTAGGGGAAATGACAGTTTACTACATTTAACTATATCACGTTCACACTTTAGTACCCTAACTATATGTTTTTCCTTTTTAGTACCCTAACTATTATTTTGAGACAACATAATTCTAAAACACCAAAATACATAAACTACCCTTGGTTAAAAAAAATAATTGAATCAGTTCTATTTGAGCAGTCTCTAGTTCAGCTCGGTCTAGCAGAAAGACTTAACCGTCACCGCCGGCGAGTTGTTGTCATCGCTACTATGAGTGTAGAGTTCGACGACGGCTCATCCGCACCAGAACAGCTCAACAGATTTCTTAGAGACCAAGTGATGTCAAACTTCTCCTTGAAATAGAAAATTTCTATGAGGTATTGAAGAGAGTTCACAGTAAAGGAGCTCTCAAATGGCAAGAATTGGTACTAATTAGAGGATCTGAGCATTTTCACTCAAGACATCGAGAATGATTACCAATTCGTCGCCGGAGCCATTTTTTTTATCAATCTCCAATTTAGCTTAGCTCAACTAAATCAGTTCGTAAACACTAGTTCCAAGACCAAAGAGTGTAGTTTCAGTTTTACCTTATCTAAAAAATCCAATAAACTAAAACAGAGAACACAGGCCCAACTGGGAAGAACTCAGTAATCGAACCCAAGATGCGATTTTTATACTAAAAACCCAAAACCCACCTCAGCTGAAATCAAATTTGGCAGCAAAGAGAGTAGTAGGGATCCAATCATGCGAGGGGTGGTAGTCAGTGCATCTCGTCGTCGTCTCCGTTCCATATTCAAATATGCTCAGACTCTCATCGATTCTGGACACAAACCCATGCTCAGACTCTCATCGATTCTGGACACAAACCCTTATCATCTCTCTTCTGCTCACCGACTCCGTTCCATATTCAAATATGCTCAGACTCTCATCGATTCTGGACACAAACCCATGCTCAGACTCTCATCGATTCTGGACACAAACCCTTATCATCTCTCTTCTGCTCACCGAACCCCATTTCTCTCCAACCATCGTACCTCTGAGGAAAACCTCGACATTGCTCAACTTCTGAGAGATTTGTTGATTCGTTGGTGGCTCGGCCTCGAAGAGACGATTGGAGGTTTGATCTGGCGCAGAGGAGCCATCATCAAACCCTACACTCACATCACCGACGACAACAACTCGCTGACGGCAACAGTTCCGTTATTTCGCCTGACCGGGCTGAACAAAAAATTGAACCAATTCAATTCTTATTTTTTTCAACTAGGGGCAGTTTAGGTATTTTAAAATTAGTCTGTCCCAAAATAATATATAGGATAACAAAATGTGATAGTGTAATAAACTCTCATTATTCCCGTAATCTTATCATAATGGAACCGATTAAAATGTGTGCAAGAAGGACTAATAGGTGTTGACCACATCATTTACACCACAACAAAGGGACTTTTTAACATCTCTACATTTAGGCCATGTAAGTTATTAGTTGAGGTCTAAAACAATGATGTGGAAGATAAAGCACTCAAGAATTCAAAGTGCAGGGATAGGATTGAACTACATTAACAATCTGTAGTCAAACAAGCATCTGTTCCACTGGTGCTTGCTTCAATCCAACTTGCAACATCAACAAGACCACTCCATGTTCTACATTACATTTCACAGCTCTGCCACAAAGTTCTCTTTGGATTGAACTATTTGAAATCAACTTTACATTTACCCTACTTTTATGGGAAAATAAATACTGCAAGAACCTGGCATATAGTTCACAGCACAGCAAGCAAAATTACTGGAGATCAATGGAATAGCTGAACCTCCACAACACTAGTTTTAAGTTAGACCTTAGATCTGTTAATGTAGCAGATGATCAATCACAGAAAGGATATGAAGAAACTGTGGAAATCTATACAGATGATTATAACTATCAAACGCAGAATAAGTACAGAACTCCCACATTCTGATTCAACAAACTGGTTTTCCCATCAATAGATTCAAGCGAAAATTAGATAATCTTGAAAGGAAATTCTAAACCCGAAAACCAAACCCTATCTACCTGAAATTGTGAAAGATTCAAGCTTTACATTCTATCATAAACAAGCATAGAAAGAAACACTTGAAAATGGTGAATGCAATCAAATTGGTTGATAAGAACAATGCACTGGAAGCTAGAAACAGTGTGAAACAAACCTTAAACCATCCACAGAAAATAATTAATTACCCTATAGATAGTTTTGATCAGTGGGCCTGAGTTTTGAAGCAGCAACATCTCCTTCAAAGTCAGATTCTATTCTCAGCAACAAAAAGTGAAGTCTTTTATGACAAAAGGATGTTCAATCGTCTGGCGTCCTGGTGGGAGCTCCGATCCCAGAGCGTATATTGGCACCGATTTTGACCAGATCTTCCACCTTATGTATCCCTGACGCTCTGATTCCGGCCATGGTGGCGCACGCCGCCGCTCCCACGAACAGTGAAGCGACGCCGAAGGCTTTGAGGGGCATGAGACGAGAGTCCCCTCTACAGCCCTTCCGGCACCACCATATCCCCCACCCCAATTGCCCGCCGCTTGCCAGAGCCCAACCCCACTGTGCCCTCCCGCCGCCGCTCGCCTCCATCTCCATCTCCATCTCCACCCTTGCTTGCTTTTCCTTTCACAAACCAAAAGCCCTCTTTAGCCTACTACCGAGGGGGCTCTAAACCAGCCGAGCCTCGGCTAATTAAGTGTTCAGGAACTTAAAATCTAGCTCAAGATTGGATTCTTCTGAGGGATAATGACCCTTTGTTACACTTAAACTATATCAAAATAACATTTTCATACTCTAATTATTTTTTTTTCTTTTTTAGTACCTTCACATATTTTTTGTGACAACCTACGCTAAAATGACTAAAATATCTCTGGTTTAAGAAATTATAATAAAATTGGTCCAATTTGATTTATCAAACCGAATTTGAAATGGTTCAAATTTAATTTTAGATTTGAAAGCATAATTGTGATTGCATCTTAAGTATAAACCAAATTGAACAAAAGATAAACAAAATTAAATTAATTCAATTTTTGATTTCTTAAACCAATGGTAGTTTAGGTATTTTAAGCATTTTAGAGATAGGTTGTCACAAAAAAATTGTCAGGGTACTAAAGAAGAGACTAAAATAGTTAAGGTATGAAAGTGTCATTTTGCTATAGTTAGGTGTAACAAAGTGTCATTATCCCTTCTTTTAATAAACGAGCTAAGCTCCAGCTTAACCTTTTAAGGCTCAATAAGTTTGCAAACCGACTCGTTTAGTTTTTAATTAATTATTATAGGGATAATGTCACCTGACTACCCATGTATTGTAAAAAAAAATTTGATATTGTGCGTACCCTAAATTTAGAAAATTGTCGCCGTTAGTACCCAAAGCCATTTCCGTTCATTTTTTACAAAAATCTGTTAAATTTTGAGGTGAAAAAACTAAAATGCCAGTACATGTATTTTAAATTTTCAAAATGTGCCCTTTTGTCTCTTTCTCATTCCTCTTGCAAAGGAGGAGGTCGGAGGAGGGGAGGCGGAAGGAGGGTCTGGTAGAGGAGGAGGTGGTCGGAGGAGGGGAGGTCGTAGGAGGGGAGGTCGGAGGGAGGGTCGAATCGGAGGTGGAGCTGGGCGGAGGGTCGTCCATTTTTTCTGTGTGCTCATCTCTACAAATCCCAAATTGAGTTCAATGGGTCGAGCCTTCGAAGACTAGAGAGGACTGACTCTTCTGGGTCTTGCTTGTCCTTTGCTCCACGACTCAAAAAAGAACAAAACCCACCACCGACCCTCTCTCTGTTGGTCGCTTCCTTCTGATTATTCCTTCCATGTCAACTTTTTTTTGGCCCTCTCTATTTTAATTTTTTTTTCTTTTGGGTTCTGTTGGACTTGTGGGTCTGCTTCTAGCTATCTTCACCAACCTCGGTTCCGCTCTTAAAGGTTTGATTTTTATGATTTGAAATGGTTCATCTGATTTGGGTCGATTTCTTAGGGTTTACTTTTCTTTTCTTTTGTTAATTTTGATAAACAATAGAGGTAGTTGGGTGTGACATAATTGAGGTTTTGAGATTCTTCTGTTTGATTTTTATATTATCTAAATAAAGTAGAAGAGTACTGAACTTGGTGTTTTTTTAATTAAATGTACTGCTTTGCTTGCTAATTTCCATATATCTTTATAGGGGTTTTAGTTCAATTCAGTTTGTCAAATTCTCTTTTTGTTTGGGTTGCCTTCTTTGAGTATGGATTCGGGAAAGGTGGACAGTAAGATGAAGAAGCTGGATGGCAATGAAGGAATGAGAGAGACAAAATGGCACATTTTGAAAATTTAAAACACATATAGTGGCATTTTAGTCTTTTCACATCAAAATTTAACATATTTTTGAAAAAAATGGACGGAAATGGCTTTGGAGTACAAACGGTGACAATTTTGCAAATTCAGGGTACCCACAATGTCAAAATTAAAAATTAGGGTACCTATATAAAAAAACGTCAACTTTAGTGGTAGTCAAGTGACATTATCCCAGTATTATATATTTAAAGTTTTTATAAAGATTTATAATAGAATTACACAACACGAATTAAGTCAAGCCAATTTCAAAGTGGCTCAATTATTATTTATTTAATTTGTATTGAATATTTCTATTGAAATTTGAGCAAACCAAATCTAGCTGAGCTCGAGCTTATCCATCTTATTTCGAGTCAAACATGAGCTTAGTTGTATCAACTCATTCGAACCCGAGCCAAACACGAGCTGAACACTTTTTCACAAGCCGAGCCGAGCCGAGCCCTGCCAAAATGAGGCTCAATTCGACTCATTTATACCCCTAACTACTACTAGTAGATCACAAACTCGCAGTTAAACGACGTCGTTTCACCATAAACGACACATTTCATTTCAATTTTACGATTAACTGCTTGGAACTGTAGATATCAATGCCTACAAGTAATTCAAAATTAAGAGTATATCATTCATACAGGTTGAAGATGATACAACAATGGTTTATTTACTATGACCTTATATCCAAATCAATATTAGACTCAAATCCTCAAAATTCACAAAACCATGCCTTATTCTACACTGATTTTTACGTCAGTTTTTGACATTCCTAAAAACAATACAACTTATACTATTGTCCATTTCATGCAAATGCTCCACAACTCAATTGCTGCATTAGCATTCTCAACCAATCACCTTGAAACAAGGTGATCAACAATTGAGAAGTAACTACCAACAATAATGAATGACGCCAATCCACTGCGTGCCATTCGCAACCAAATGCCGCGCAGCAGCAGGCTTCTATCTGCAGGGTGGATCCCGGTAGCTCTCTCAAATGTCTTCCCCGGTCTATTCCATCTTAGAAGCTTTCTCTCCATCGATACATACTGCACAAAACAAACACGTTATTCATATGCAATCTGAAAAAGATATGATCTCGATTTCATTTAGATTGAAATCTAAATTATACGGGCTTACAATCATGCAATTAATCCAGCCAAACTTCATAAAGTATTAAACGTGTTTTATCATCCTACATTGTACCTCAAGCTTAAGTTTAGAATCTTCATTGAGTTTCCTCAACTTTCGTTACTTTGAAAGTGAAGATACGACACCATGCCATAAACCCACATTTATAGGAATAGTTAATGTAATGCTAGCATCAGCACATAAACATCCACCATTAGGGTAAGAACTAACCACAATCTAAAGACTGTACGTTGGGTTAAACAATCATGGCACACGAGAAATAGATAAGACCAAAACTCCGCACATCTTCTCATATTATTTACTAAGAGAAGTAATCACCCATGAGGCAGCATATATGGACGAGATAGGCAATAATCATGCATCAAATCTAAGAAAGTATTGGTTAATCAGAAGCTGAAAGCATTTATGTTCAGAATTATCATGCATTGCCAAAATAACTGAAACGAAGTCAATATATGTTATTAATATATTGAGAAGACATGTGAATAGTGAATGTAATAAGTACGTGCAGTACCTTAGGCAGCACGATGCATTGTGAACGACTTCTAGCAGTGTCAAAACCATGAGAAGCGGCAGCAGCCACTGAGCCGGAAAAGCCAGCTGCAAGACTAACTGCTAATGGAGGCAATGGACCTATTTCTTCCTCAGTCCTATTAACAAACAGGAAACGCTTCCATCAAAGACCAGGGTAAAAAATGAGCATCCTTTTAGATGTTACAATTCAGATAACAGCTGAATGGACATCAAGGACATGGCTAGAAAAATAGCAGAAGAAAATATTATCATATAAATTGAATATTCTAAACAAAGCATGTTCGGGTGAGCTATGATTGACTAGCTCCCAATAGTTATGACTTATAATTGGCAGAGAACCCCAATCAGTACGCACGGAATTTATATAGAAAATGGAACACACGCTATTTCAGCAACAATTACAAGTTCAAGTTCATACAAGCCTTCTGATAAACTTTTCTTCATTAATTATTAATTCCATAAAATCAATTTCTTGTAAAAGATGAGGAAGAAGAACATCTAGAGGACGTCCATAGAAGGGCACGTGTAAAGTAAAATTCATCAAAAACAACAGAAAATGACCACATAGAAGGGGATGCTGCAATTTTATTTTCATTTACACCATTTTATTTATTAAATATTTTTCTAAAATAGTAAACTAGAAAGGGATGAAATTAAAACCTGGGTTCAGGATCCATCCCTACTGCTTTCCAGTCAAGCATTGCTTGGTGCAAGAATTGCCAGCTAGAAAAGAAGACGCCGCCAAAAATGCAGTCTCTAACAATTCCTGATCGAAGACCTTTCCAAAGGGCACTCCAACCCTCCAATGAGATAACATCTGCTGGCCTTCTAACATCATAGACCGATGGGTGTTTCCCAGACCCAGTCATCATCCATGGGTGCTCTTGCAAAGCCCCGCCTAAATTGGGATGTTTAGTCGAGAGAGTGGACAAAAGGCCAACAGAATTCGTCAATGCCTTTTTATCTGGGCTATATCCATGTAGTAATCTCGCAGTAAGAGGTGCAACAGCTGTCCTTTCAGTAACAGAGGTACCCCCTGGAATGCGAGAAACAGAAGTCACTTGAGCACGAAGTTTTATAAGTTCGAACGGCGAGTTAATGACTGATTCTGCAGCACCAGCAGCAATTCCTGCCAGGAGTGCTTCCGAGACATGCACATAACTGTCTTCTCGACCATCTGGGGACAAAGAAAAAGAGATGTAACCCTTGTAACCACCATAAGATATGTTCAAAGAGCGCACTGATGTACAAAGTTTACCTCGACGTTATATCAGCATAATATGCCATTTTAAAATTGAAAGGGAAGAGAAATCTCATTATCATGTATGCACTGATTGTAGGTAGCCAAATGTATAACAACATATAGTCATCTAAGTTCATCATCTTGTATTAAAAGTTAACACAGGTGCACCAAAACAATTACAGATATCTTTGAAACTATATACAAACATGTTTTTTCTAAGAAAAATGTAACCTATATGAGTCATGGTTTGATATGATTTAGGTTTCAATAAATATCCCCAGTGATTCACGTTATGAACCTCGAATCGACAACCTTGCAACGAACCCATGAAGAAGCCAGATATAGTTGTCTTCATTTATTATTGTCTAATTCACAAACCTCACAATAATAGAAATCTGCAAGGCTTCTGCTTCTCAACTTTTAACTTAGGAGATAGGATATCAGCATGCTCAGAACACGGAGGGCCAGTTTATAAATGCAATAAAATGAAACAAACTTATTAAGAAATAGAAGTAGCATAGATCAAAAGAGATACCTTTGTAGAAAGCTGTCAAGATTTCATACACTCCAAACCGACCACCAATACCGAAAACCCTCCCCAATGTTGATATTCCACACCCACTGTACAAACCTGCAGAGTGCATCGCAACTAAATAATAATGTCTAGCCACTGTAAATTATAGTTATCATATCTATCATTACTGGATCAACTTAACATGACTTGTCGGCAGATGATTTCATATCAAGTTCAGAAATGACTGAGACAACAAGATATCATAAATTAAATTTAGATTAATTTGAGAATCTTTATGCTGTTTGAAGCCCTAAGTCCATATGTTCCCTTCACCTATATGTTATCACCAAATAAAAAATGTGTAAGCAAATAGTATCTTCCAATATGGTGTACAAATTAAAGAACCACAGTGTCAATCCCTAACCCAACCATTTCAATAGATATTAATGTTTCCCAAACCAGACGTTGTCCCTTTCCATTTTGAACTCAAGTTTCTGATCTGGCAATTATATAATGTCACTGATGGGGCATCTCTATGCGGAAGTACAAAGTTACAAACATTCTATCACACACTAGCACTTTACATGCATACATAGTAGCCCATTTTGTAGTTTCTCAACCCAAAAATATCAGTTTAACAATTCATGATTAAGCAAGAAGCTACGTAATCTATAAAGCATATGATATATCACCTTAACGAAATACAAACTAAGCTTAATAGTTACTTTTATAAAATGGGTATAATTCAACCATGGAACAAGAAAGTGTAAAGAGCAGATGAGATGGGTCATAAATTGTACTAGATCAACAGCATGACAGCAGCAAAATAACTGATAACAAGAAGGAACGTTAAAGTCACCTGTACTTCCGGATAGTGATCGAACTCTCCCTATGACCTGGGCTGTAGTCAATTGTTTGTTGGGACCTGAACCAACCTGTTATGTCCCCCAAAATAACAATGCATGAAATTTAATAGCAAATCAGATACATACTTGAGGAATGCCATAAAAGCAACCATCACGAAGTCGGCAAGACACATACAGATACTGCGAACAAACAATAAAAATATAAACCTGGATAAGGACTTTGATAGTGTCGAGTGGGTACGTAACAGCCGTGCCCAATGTCACTGAGCCAACAGCAGCAATAGCATGGGTTGCAAACATATTGTTCTTTAGATATTCATCCATTCTGAAAAAAACAAAAGACAACCCATTTAATTCTGACAGGTGCAATTTCATTGAGCATCAAATTCAATTCTAAAGAGCATTTCTTAACAAAGTTGCATACCCAACTCAAAAGAAACGAGAATTTAAAAAAAAATCAATAATCGATTTCACTAGAAAGTTGCAAGCCATATGAATCCCAAATGCCAAACGAAGAATCGGCCAGGAAGTGAGGCACATGTCGGTCGGTCATTTCGTCGAACAGTTGGCGTGCATACCCAACTGAAACGCAGGACACCCAGAAGAAGGTTAAGAAAAGAGGAAATACCTGTGTAAATGGAAGGTGGAGGCTGTGGGTGAAGCTGAATCCTCAGCAACCGTTTGGGGTTGAATCGTGGAAGAGAGCAGCTCCTCAACAACTGCTGCTTGCTTCTTCTCATCATAGAGCGCCGTGGAGGTTTGATTTAGCTCTACTTTATGGGCCGTATTTTTAAGCCCAAATAATGAGTTGGACAACTTTTGTTTGTGTTAAAAATTATGAGCTGATGAAACCATTTTCAGCCTAGTGTGGACGATGTGTTGGTGTTGAATCTCAAAAAAGATGAGAGATTATAGGAAACAAATATGAGAAAGGATACGAGCTAATTTGAATTTTTTTAACAAAGATATGGGAGGAGAGAGTTGATGGGCACAAATTTGTAAATTTAAAAATCAAATAGGGGCACTTTAGTATGAATTTAACTGAAAGTTAACAGAGTTGAATTCATTCAATACATTTATTTGATAATAGATGATACTTGATTATACTTTTACGATATTACCCCTTAACAATATATTTAAGTCTCGAAGAAGATATTTCTACCGTCTAAATAGAAAGTCATGTGATTGAATATAGTCAAGTACACGTAAATGAAAATAGTCTTACCATCTTCAACCCAATGTTATATGTTATACTTGCATATCCAATGCATTATTTCCCATTTCAATACATAGCTAATAATATTTTATATTTCCATAACATATTTGACATGGAAATATAGCATATAAATTTCTCTCCACGAAAAAAATATTATTTATTAATGTTCAATACAAATTAAATGTTTAGAGAGAGAAGAGGTGAAGACGATTTTTAGAGAGAGAAATCGAACTGACTTGATATTTTTGTTAAACTGGGCTGAACCACAATTTTGGTTTGATTTTTTCGCTAGACCATTCTGAACTAGAGACAGTTAAAATTGAACCGATTCAATTTTAAGGTTAGTTTACGTATTTTTGGTATTTTAGAGGTAAGTTGTCCTTAAATGATAGTTATGGTACTGAAATAGGAAAAAATAGCTAAAGTATGAAAGTGGAAAAGTGGTTTAGTTGGGTGTACAAAAATGTCATTTTTCTTTTTTTATTTTGTCAGCTCAGTTAAAATTATATTTTTGCACGGTTTCTAACTTCATTAATTTTTTGTGTTTATTTTATTTAATTATTTTAAAATGAACAAACACTCCTCAATTTAATTTTCAAAATATTATTTCACGTTTAAATGATCAGAATGTCCTTAGTTAAATTTCAAATTTTCAATAAATTACCATTAAGAAATCAAATTGCAGAGACCATTTATTCTCCTCACCTTGTTCAATCCAAACTTGCTACAATTGAAAATTAGAGATTCCAAGATTTAGGGGTGGACATTATAAACTTGGAACCGAAGCTCAAACCGGGACCGAATAAAAATTGAAATCATAAATAATTGTTTTAGTTTCGATTGTAAAATTGAAATGATCATAGAATTCTAGTTGGGTTTCAGTTTTTAAAATAGAGACGTCGGGTACTCTCATAGAATTTAACCGATTATTTACTATAGTTTTGTACTTGAAATAGTTACCTTAATTTATATAAAACAAGAAGACGACGCACGTGAGCCAAGGAACGAAGATTCAAGTCAAGGATGATAGGTTACTTATATTTTAGGGGTAATGACAGTTGACTACACCCAACTATGTCTCGTTTCAAATTTAATACCCCAACTTTCAGTTTTTCATTTAGGGTACCTCAAGTTTAGATAAGCGACACTTAGCCCAACGTCTGTTAACTGATTTGGTCTGTCAAAAAGTCTAAAATGCCCTCAATGATTTTAGTCTGTTAAACCAGACTGATTGGTTCAATTGATATGATTATGAAATGACT